>CM046848.1:18109472-18361972 GCA_025618425.1 Heliocidaris tuberculata
TTTCTATCATAATTGTTGGCATATCTCATCTGTTAGAGCTGTAAAACCAGAAACTTTTGTGAAATGCAAAAATTTAGTGTTTTGTCAGTTGTGATTAATTCAATGAAACATTCATGAATGTTTCATGCATGCAAAAAATGTTTATGGTTTTACAGTGGTTTTGAAAATTCACTGTGAATATTCTTTGAGAATATATTTTCTGTCGTTACAAGAACTTTAGATTGCAACTATCACCGTAGTATTAATATTTCGCGTTGTATTCTTGAGCCTTTGTCTGGATGGTTCTGCTGACTTTACATTTTAGGATCTTAGTGAGTGTATACATTTATGATGCTACTTTAAAGGACAGAGACTTTTCAATGGTATTGTGCACTGAACAAGAATGGGTCTACTATTATTAGTATTCAAAGTTTATAACACAGGTATATCCCTGTTAGTGTAGAATACAAAGTCTGATCTTTTATGAGAGAGAGAGAACATGACGTTGCTTTGCAAGAGGGTTATTTTGAGACTGTATATATTTGTATTTAATGCATGCAATTTTGCCAAATTTCAGTCTCTTGATGCATACATTCACATGTCAAACTGGGGGGGGGGGGGGGGGGGGGGGGGGGTGTACTCGTTTTTGAAGGTTCGTTTTTCCGAACACAAATTTCACATAGCAGGGGGCTCATAATTCCGAAAATGAAATAGGGTTCATAATTCCGAACATTTGATGCATTACTCCGAGGATTCGTATTCTGAAAATGAAATAGGGTTCGTAATTCCAAAAATGAGAAAGGGTTCATAATGCAACAGAGCCCTACATGACCTTCTGAAATACGAATCTAATCTTCGGAAATATGAACCCCTTTTCATTTTTGGAATTAAGAACCCTATTTCATTTTCGGAATTACGAACTGTCGGAGTAACGAACCTTCGGAGTAACAAACTGTCGGAAAAACGAACCTTCGGAAATATGAACCTTCGGAAAAACGACATGTAACCAAACTAGAGAGCAGGTTAGGTACATTGTACGTACATGTACTGAGCAGGTAGAATGTAATACACATCTTCATTTCATTCCCACTTATAGATATACGATCTTTGTACAGGATATATGCTAACATTATACTCTGTACTTCTTGAGAAATCAAGTGTAGAAGATTTTTATGAATTGAGTGTTTACACATGCATTTCCTGCAATATGACTGATGGTTCGTAACTTTTGTATAGCCAACTTGAAGAAGAGTATGTACCTTGAAAAGCACTTTATAGCTGATTAACCATTCAATATTTATAATCATAACATTATTAACTTTAACCCTTTCAAGACAATTGACCACATTTTGTGGTTTGGCTCAATAGCTTTTGATTCAGAGCTCAAAAAAATACACCAGATGAATGAATAGAAAGAGCAAAAGTTTCTGCACAAACTGTGTCAACTTTCGTAGCATGACCATATTGCCTTTGATGCCAGGAATTTTAAAAAGGAGAATAAACTTTAAAATCCTTAAATTGGCAATTTTTTCAACTTTTCGACAAAATTCCTAATGATGTATATTGTTTCCAAAGACATTACACCTTATTAGAAACATGTAGCACTAAAAGAAAACTTGTTATTGTTGCCAATTTGAAGAACAAAATGTGATCAATTTAGCAGTTAGATAATTCCTGTCCTGAAAGGGTTAATATTAACTGTTATAAATGTCCTAACAATCACTCGTACTCATATTTTATCATGCACAGTTATAATGGTGTGAAGTAAGAATATTCCATTGTCCATTTCATGATCGAACAAATATTTATTCTTACCTATTTTGAAGGTTTTAGAAGAACCTATCGTGGCAATTGAGCAAATGCTCTAGGAATCTAGCATCATGTTATGTCGCAAAATTCTGGTAAACAGAAATGTCTCACTCTCAAAACAGAGATGTTGTGGTCTTCAGGGGAAAAAATGCTGATAAAGGAATCTGGAGATTCTCTCAAAACAGAGATGTGGTGGTCTTCAGAAAAAAAAAAATGCTGATAAAGGAATCTGGAGATATAAATTTTGATGAATGGTCTCATTGGTTTCTAGCATATTACATGTACACTCTCCATGTAGTTACAGGTACATGTATTAGATAAATTCCTGAGATCATCCAGTTTTAGTAGTATGAATCAACTATCTTAATAGCTGATACCTTCAAATGTGTAATACGTTTACATTATTGATTTTGGGACCTAAAATTCACTTGCAATTGATTGCAAGTTTCTTGCAACTCCCCCTAAGATAATTAATTACCTTCTGATTTACACTCCCCCCCCCCCCCCCCCCCCACCTTCTTGGTGATTACTTTCTATGCCCACATTTTTCTGATAGTAGGTAAATGAATCAATAAACATATATTGCATGAAAAGCTTCTGAGTGCTTAGCCTGCATTTTTGCATCTGTATTTGTCATTGGAACAAAAGACAGCATGATGGTAGTGATTTGAAATTGCTTTGCAGAGAGAGAGAGAGAGAGAGAGAGAGAGAAAAGGGCATATATCCAAAATGGTCTTGTAAGAGCATGCATAATCCAAAATCTCTCAAAAGCTGTTTAAATACTAAAGCAAGATGGATACATGTACCTTTACAAGAAAACACTGGTAGTCAATTTTAAAAGAGAAGAATATATAAAAGAAGGTTTTGAGCCTCTCCAAATCAGCCTTTAGACAAGTTGTTGATTGTCAGGGTCGTTCCGAGGCTGAAAAAATGTGGGAAATGCCATGAAAGTTCCGTTGATGAACCAGTCGTTTCCTCTTGGTAGAACCTAGAACGGAAAAGCAAATTCATGATTACATATATGAAATAGCAATTAAATATCATCTCTTTGAAATAAATGCCAATAATCACTTTCACAAAATACATAGATATACGGTTGCAAGCGAAGGACTAATTTGGATATTTCTTCAAAATGACTGGAAAAGCTCACCTGGATGTTTCTCTGTGTGGCAAAGATCAAGTACCTATCAACCAAGGAGAAGTTTCCCGGGTCAGCTCTGCCAGAGTTGTGACTGTACATGAACTGTTCTCTGGCCAAAGATGATATTTGACCTTCTGGAGCATTTAGGTCTTCCTCATCCCAAGGAATTGCAAAGGCTTCTCTGATATCTTCATGCTGCCTCCTGATATTTCTCCAACCTGGCACCAGCATCGAAACATTTTCTGCAGCTACTGATGATCTGTAGCCTTCAGGAACTTCCTGGTACTCATTGCTCTGACATATTGATATGACTTCCAGGGTTTCCTGGTGCTGTCCCCTGATATTCCTTAAGCCGGGGAGTGTCAATAGACCCTCGGCTGCAAGAAGTGATGATCTTTGGCCTTCAAGACCTTCCTGGTCCTCAACGTTCCTTCGTATGGCCAAGGCTTCACGGATGTCTCGATGCTGTCTCCTAATACTCCTCCATATATTGCTGATGCCTGGCTGTGCCATCAGACCCTCTTCTGTATCCACTGATCTCTGGCCTTCAAGAGATTCCATACTGTGGACCATCTTATCTATTCCCAAGGCTTCAGGATTGTCCTGTTGTTGCCTCCGTATATAACTCTGTGTGTTGTTCAGTCCTGGTCGTGACATCGGTTCCTCTTCTGCAGCCACTGAACTCTGTCCTTCAAGAACTTCTAGACGCTCAGCCATCCTATCCATTGCAAAGCCTTCCCGACTATCCTGCTGTTGCCTCCAAATACATCTCTGTATGTTGTTCAATCCTGGATGTGACATTGGGGCATTTCCTGCAGATACTGATCTCTGGCCCTCAAGAGCTTCCAGATCCTTGACCATCCTATCCATTGCCAAGGCTTCCCGACTATCCTGCCGTTGCCTCCTGATAGATCTCCTTATGTTCTCGAGTCCTGGCATGGCCATTAGCCCTTCTTCTGTTGCCTGATGCATAGTGGCAATCAGTATCTGTTGAGGACTCGCTTCTGTTGCCACTGCCATTCTTTTCATGGCAGCCCTAACCTTGTATGCGTTAGCTTTGCCGTGGTTGGGTGGGTGGTTGTGTTCCGTTCTCTCTCTGAATTCGTTGTCGCCCGACTCCTGTGACCATGATGACAAGAGGGAACAATTAACATACACACATTATCGGCAATGTAAAAAGAAACTTTAAAACGGTTGTACTATAAATCATGCCAGCTTTTACCGATGGGATTTAGTTTAAAGCATTTTTTTTAAAACATGTATTTTTCTACATAATCACAACAGATCATATGAAAATATAAAACCACTGTCGAGATTCCTGAATATTTGTTTTAAAAATGCGTTGATCAAATTGGGTTAGAAAATCTTGTGTCGTGTGTGCTATATTGTTTGTTATTATAATTGTTTTGCAACAAAACCAGGGATAAAGAACTATAATATTTACGCATTTCCATTGCAATAAAAATAATTTAGATTTATAATCTGAATATATTATTTTATACAGACACCAGCGGGATCCGAACTCTATCCGAAAACCTGATTGAAAAGCTTTAGAGCTCTTGGTGGAGCTCATGATAGGCAATTGTCATGTTTCGTATTAGTGTGAAATATTATAGTCCTACATTAAAGTGAAAACTGTACTACCGAGACTTTATACGAGTATTACTGATACAGATCGAGATTCCTGAATATTTGTTTTAAAAATGTGTCGATCAAATTGGGTTAGAAAATCTTGTGTCGGGTGTGCTTTATTGTTTGTTATTGTTATATTGTTATTGTTTTGCAAGCAAAAAAAAGGGATAAAGAACTATAATATTTACGCATTTCCATTGCAATAAAAATAATTTAGATTTATAATCTGAAGATATTATTTTATACAGACACCAGCGGGATCCGAACTCTATCCGAAAACCTGATTGAAAAGCTTTAGAGCTCTTGGTGGAGCTCATGATAGGCAATTGTCATGTTTCGTATAGTGTGAAATATTATAGTCCTACATTAAAGTGAAAACTGTACTACCGAGACTTTATACAAGTATTACTGATACAGATCGAGATTCCTGAATATTTGTTTTAAAAATGTGTCGATCAAATTGGGTTAGAAAATCTTGTGTCGTGTGTGCTTTATTGTTTGTTATTGTTATATTGTTATTGTTTTGCAAGCAAAAAAAAAGGGATAAAGAACTATAATATTTACGCATTTCCATTGCAATAAAAATGATTTAGATTTATAATCTGAAGATATTATTTTATACAGACACCAGCGGGATCCGAACTCTATCCGAAAACCTGATTGAAAAGCTTTAGAGCTCTTGCCGGAGCTCATGATTGGCAATTTTCATGTTTCGTATTAGTTTGAAGTATTATAGTCCTACATTAAAGTGTAAACCCTGAAAACTGTACTACCGAGACTTTATACGAGTGTTATTGATACAGATCGTTTATGTCCCTTCATTCCCGGACGGAATTTCCGAAGTGCACTTCAGTTCAGGGAGTACGAATTACATCTCGTGACAGTCGCACCATGCAGGTGTATCCTTAAAAATATTTAAAGAGTTAGATATTCAAAATTTATCTTCCTCCTTGCTATTCCTACAGTACCCCCCCCCCCCATAACACACACACACTAAATTTCCCCGATTTTACGAAGAAAAGCAAATCAATTATAGCTATTTTATCAAAAAGTTTATCTCCCTTTGAAGGACGAATAATATGAACTTATATCGATTCGTTGATGTAACAATGATATAGAAGATGGAAATATTACAGCTAAATAACTGACCTTGACTTTAATTCTGGCCTTGCACTCGTGTCGGTTTCTCCTGAGCTCACACTCATAGCTCTCCCATCCGTTGGTTAGATTCTTCTTCTTGACATAAATGTACCCATCAAGTAAAAGCTTCTTCCCTCCTCTTTCTGTCTCAGTCCACTCCATCTTTCTGTCTTCCAAATATTCTCCTGGCTCCCGCAAGCAGTGTCTAGCTATAATATGTTTGACTTGATATCTGTATCACATAATCCGTGTTCTTTCTCTTATGTGTAGTACATGTACATTCGTTCATCTACTCCGAAGTGCTACCGTAATACTGGCTTCTCTATACGCGCTTATGAGCATTTATTTGTTGTTTTCTAAATTATAATCATTCACCCCCGGGCAGTAATAGAGTTTTGTGGGTTATTATTGTAGAAGAAGATGGGTCCTTGGGGGTATTTATCCTGGTGGGATATTGGTTGGATTGGTGAATTGTGCGGGACGGTAATTGCCAGCGTGGGGGTGGAAATTGTTCGAGGAGGGTAATTGTCTGGGAGTTGTTGTCCTTATGGGGTCTCTTTACAGCTGGCAATTATCCAGGATATTATCTGGGGATCAGGTCCATTCATAGATCTGGGGGTGGGGATGGGGGGGGGGGGGTATTGCGTGTCCGGTGGTTAGATTTATATATACATGTATAGTCTTCCTATGATTGGGCGTGTGTTTTCTATTTTGTATCTGGACCTTGCTGTATATTCGATCTTTGTGATTTCTGAAAATGCTGAAATTATATTATAAACACCCTATAATTATGGCAACTGGCCAGTTGTAAATGAAATGAATTCAAGAATGACACGAGTGTGTTATTGAATGACAAGTGTATGTGTAAACCGATAGTAATTTCATAATGATTATAATTATAGGAATATGATTATGATTTTATAATAATGTACGTTACTCATATAGGTCTATATATACTGATGACAAATCATGCATGGAATTAGATATGATATGTTCTGCTACTAAAAGTAACACTTATCACTGAAGGCCTAATTTAGATCTGCATGGATGTTGAAATAAATTTATTCATCATGTATAATATGTTACATGAAATTGCTGTTTTCGTACGTTTGAGTTCAATAACTGTTTTCAAATGAGCAGGCTTATAACGCAAAGCTAGCTACACGTCATATTGGTCAATATAACCTTTAATTTATGTTAGTTTCTGCAAGCTTTTATAAAGTATGGTGCCTATGAATACCCATGTTTTAATCAAGTATAAATCTATTAATAAATCAACTGAATCGCTACTGCGTCATTCCTGTCTGTTTATTATTTCATATTATATTATTATTTGGCGAATGTGAGTTTTGTATTGAACATTCAATAGACTGAAACTTTTTTTATACTCTAAAGCAAAATGAATCAGATTGGAGATAGGATAGAATCGTGGAGCCTCCAGTTAAGATCATGGATCGGCCCCCCTTAGTGGCCGAAGCATTTTCCGCAGACAGGGGATGGTGGGCCGCCGGAAAGAGCACGAGCCGAACGAACATTTTTGCAACTTCGTCCCTTCTTCGTCCCTTCCTGTGATCACTGACAGTAATGATTAAAAGACAATCCAGAAAATTGCTGAGGGTGAAGTGCTAGCAAATGTTCCCCACTACTACGTTTTCCAGCTGGAATCCAAGGTCCCCAAAGGGGGGGGGGGGGGTATCAGCCCATTGATAATTAATATTATTTTCAAAAAATTGTCGACTTTCATTTTGATGTTGATTAGAGGCAGAGATGGCGCTCTTCAATATGATGATGCAGTGCCATCCATACATAGAATTTGGCCAACTCGCCTCCAGTTGGGTAACAATATGGCGCATGTTGCTTTGTTAGGCAAGCTTGCAACAAAGGAATATACGCCATGTTGTGCCCAACTGAAACCGAGTTGGCCAAGCTCTGTGTATGGATGGCTCTGTGATGAGACTTCAGCTCATGGGATGACACTCTAAAAACTAAATTGATAAGCCGAGGATTGACCACTTTTTCAAAATGGTTGATAAGGTAGATGTGACATGAGAAAGGGCTGAATCCAGGATAACTGGCTGGAAGGAGTGAGGTATTGTGTTAGGATGTGTGGATGTGTCTATCTCTTTTTTTTTTTTTTTTTTTTTTTTTTTTTCATTTGTCCTTTTTCCTTTCTTTTCTCTCCTTTTCATCTTTTATAAATCTTTCTTTCAGTGAAAAAAACAACAAAAACTTTTACATATTCAAATAAGCTGAGATCTTAAATGAAATAACTTCTTTGCTCTTCCTATACCTTCACTGGTACGGTACGTATGGACCTACTTGGAGAAATATTGCAAAAGTTTCTGTTTATACCTTATTCGTGATTTTATCTTTTTTTTTTTTCGTATAGACTATTGATTTCACTGAAAAGAAAAGAATAAAAGAATACTTAAAACAAAAAAAATATCAGACGTTAATCTTACCGAATGATTTCCGAAAATCAGGCCCTTTGCATTTTTAACTTTTTTGCACATATTACACAAACGATTGTCCCGTCTCCTTGATTTACACGAAAACAGTTGTAGATCCAAGGGCCTGTAACATAAAGAGATACAATCAATCTTACAGTCAATATTTATTGTAAACTCTTCAGTACATGGTTTGCCATAGACTTACGATTGATATCAATCATAAGATTGATTTATCTCTTTATGTTACAGGCCCCAGGACTGTCTAATCGATTCGGGGGGGGGGGGGGGGCTGATCCGCATTTTCAAAGCCCGTCTCCTTGATCTCCCGAATCAGACAATTAAATAATTCTATCATAATTAATATTTATCCATGACTTCTTATTTACAACCATCATTGACTCTGATGGAGTCTAGTATTTTATGCCGAAATCCTTTTGGTGTATAGGGTGCTCTTTGAACATCCGTTCAAATGTAGTGATAATGACTAGAAGCCGGATAAAACGAACGTGGGAGATAGAGAGAGGGAGTGAGATAAAGAGCCTTTGGAAGATGGAGGGGGTGGTGAGAGTGGAAGAGAGAGAGAGAGAGAGAGACAGACAGACAGAGGGGATGAGAGAGACGGGGGCATTAGGAAGGGGCGAGGGGAGAGCTATTTAAGAGAGAGAGAGAGAGAGGAGAGAGAGAGAGAGAGAGGGAGGGAGGGCGGGTCATTAGGAAGGAGCGAGGAGACCCCCCGGGGGGAGGGGGGGTACTCGGACCTTGAACCCCTAAAGGCCATCGCACACCATACGATCGGTCTGCGATCCGATTTGTGAAATAGATCGCTATGGCATTTTAACAAATGAAATCTACCATATTCAGGTTCTGAAAAGTAATAAGAATACTAAACATAGGGTTGGGGTGAGCTGTCAGCTTTCTACAGGGAATAAGGGCAAAATTAGTTTCAAATCGTAGGCAGTCGTACGATTTTTGTGACGTCGCTACGACTCGGAGCCGATTTGGCCATTCCACCGACTAGAAAACTCGGCAAAGATCGTATTATCGATTTTACTATCTGTATGACTATTCAGACCCTCAGTCAAAAATATTTTTCGTTTTTAAGTGATTTGTCAAATGATATTACATTTTCTTCTGAAATCGGATCGCAAACCGATCGTAAGGTGTGCGGTGGCCTGAACCCATCTTTAGGGGCAAATTTTCAGAAAAAGGGTACCCATGTTTAGGGATTTCTCGCATGTTTAGGCATTTGTCGTAAAAACTGGACCCTGACAGTGTAAAATTTTCGCAGGTTTTCACTGCGCAGACTATCAGGCCAGGGGCCGTTGCACAAAACTTGCGTTTAAACGCAACTCAGAAAAATCAAACGCAACTTTATTTTCAGCCAATCAGAAGTGCGCATTAAGGACTTGCGTTTGATTTTTAGGAGTTGCGAGATTAAACGCAAGACGTTTTGTGTAACGGGCCCCAGGCTCGTCTTTAGGAGTTCTGTGGCTGCCTCGTCTGCATGGGACATCGACAGTAGGGGTACCCGGTGACACGACATTTGCTCCTGCGACAATTGCTCCTCCGTCTATATCTCGAAAGGTCAATGGTTAAGATCAAGGTCATGATTTGGTTTTTTTTGTTAAGGACAATGTGAAGATTAGGATTAGGGTTAGTGTTAGGCTTAGGGTTAGGTTTAGGTTTCAAAGTCAGACCGGAGCAATTGTCGCAGGAGCAATTGTCGCAGGAGCCTTGTCATGGAACCACCGGTATGCGTACAGTAGTTTACATACCGGAGATTTTTAACGGAGATTTCAGATTTTTCTGTGAGTTTTCTTACATTTCTTTCCTCAAACCTCATGCTCAAGAAATGGATTAAAAAAAAAAAATACACGAGGCATTGGATTTCGAGATATCACCCATGTTTAGGGATTCTGTTGAAAATGTGAACCCATGTTTAGGGATTTTTTTTCCACGGTAGAAAACGGGACCCATGTTTAGGGATTTCTTGTGAAAAAGCGACCCATTTGGGCGACACAATAAAAAAAAAAATTGCTCCCCGTATAGCGTATGGAAGTACCCCCCCCCCCCCCCCAGGCGAGGATGGAGCTATTAGAGAGAGAGATAGAGAGAGAGAGAGAGAGAGAGAGAGAGAGAGGGGGGGGGAGGGGAGGGGCTCTCAGGGAGAGAGAAAGCGGGGATAAAAAGAAGTTGATGAAAGAATAAGCCTACACGGAGAGCAGTGAGATAAGAAAGGACTACCTGTAGCCTACCTGTAACTGAAGTTAAGGATGATGGATGAGAAAGAATGGTTGAAGAGGAGGTAAAGTGAGATGAGAAAGAAAGGCGAGAAAGAGGCCAGGGAAAGAGGCCTTGTCCACGTTTCGTTTCCGTCAAAATGAGTTTTTATGAATTGATCAAGAGAGGATACTCCTTGGAAGTTGTGAAAACCTAATTTTCATAACAAATAGGTTTATTAATGGTTGAGCACTATTGCAACAGAGTTGTAAACTAGGTTGAATCAGAGGCTCTTGTTCAGTCTCGGTGCATCATAAAAGAGACCGAAGCTCCACCCTTTATTGTTTACAATAGATATTGTTATGCTGATTTTTCTTTCGCTACTACGCGTACGCCTGGCGCTGGCTAGTATAGGCTGCAGCTAGCGCCGGCGCCGGGCATTCTCCGCACTTTTTGTGTACCGTATACGTACCGTGGATATATCGCAGGTGCGTTGCATTGGTGCATGATAATTAATATTGGCTGATTACAATTGGGCTTAAACACCATCCAACTTGACATTACCATCGAAATACTGCTGAAATGGGGAAAGATAAGCATGCTTCGAAGGAAGAACTCGCAGAGTCTCCGCCAGAGACACCAGCTCATGGCCAATCGTCGGGAAATTATGGTGAGTCAATTAGTTTTTCCCCGAGTTTTTCTACCAGAAAAGAGTAAAAACTTTCATCGGACTCCGTGAGTTTTGAGCGGAATCGATGTCGATGTGAAGCCCGAAGTTGTGGCTTGCACGGAGTTGTGTGAAGCGTTGGTGAGAGTCACTGAAGCTGACGATTGTAATTGTGATGTTGAATTTGTTGAGTTGACCGGCTGAAGTAACAAGGCTCATTTTATTTCTGTATTTGCTGTAGTTGATATTATCGTTGTAACTCTTTGTGCTGCTATGTTTCCTATTAATTGCAGAAAGTATTTATGCTTGAATTCATTGGCAAATTAAACTAAAGTGAGCTGAATGTGTTACTGTTAGTATTATTCTAAGAAAGAACTTACTGCTACTGTTAGATTCCATTAATCTATGGAAATTATATTTTATGAAGTGAATTAATAGCATCACATATGTTCATTGAGTTTGTTATTGGATATCAGTATATGTACGGGTTATATCTGAAGGTTTAATGTTTTGCAAAGAAAATTGTAAAGAAAGATGCGATCATTTGTTTCCTGATTATGTTATATTTTCTCTCCAAAGGGAAGTAGACATGGATAGTTGCAGTTAATGATACCATTTTATCACTTTATTAGATCAATAAAACAGGTAATCTATACCTGTTTTCAGAATATATTTAATAAGAATAGGGCCATTATAATGAAACAAAATTGTAGACTCCCGATCCTACATATTTTTGTTGTGCAAGTTTCCCCAAAGTCCATGTACATACATGTACAAAGCCCTTTCCCCCCTTCAATTTCAATCAGCCTGATATATACACAAGTTTTGACAGGGCTTGGCAAATAAGGAAAAATGAATGTCATGTTGGTTGCCCCCGGCCCCCCCCCTATTTTTTTTCTTTTAACCAAATCAGGCAAACGAAGCTACTTTGACTTCCTTCCTCTTTCTCCTCCTCTTTCTTCTTCCTTTCCTCCCCTCCTCCTCCTCCCCCTCCTCCCCCTACTCCTCTCCTCCTCCTTCTTCTCTTCTTCTTCTTCTTTTTCTTCTTTTTTTCTTCTTCTACTTCTTCTTTTTCTTCTTCTCTTCTACTTCTTCTTTTTCTTCTTCTTCTTTTTCTCCTTCTACTTCTTTTTCTTCTTCTACTTCTTCTTTTTCTTCTTCTTTTTCTCCTTCTTCTCCTTCTTCTTTTTCTTCTTCTTTTTCTTCTTCTTCTTCTTCTTCTTCTTCTTTTTCTCCTTCTTCTTCTTTTTCTCCTTCTTCTTCTCCTCCTCCTTCTTCTCCTTCTTCTCCTCCTTCTTCCTCCACCATATTTTTAAATCTGCAGTTCATTATATTTGACCTGCAATCCATTCTGGCTCCTAAGACGCGATTATTTGTGTCAGGCCTGGGCATATCGGTAATTTGATTGTAAAAAAGGAGAAACAGTTCATAAATTACTTCCAAATTAATCCCTCATCATTTACATGAAATTTGAAGTAAATTAAATATCAACGCAAGGTACACTACCGCTTAAAGGTTTTGGCACATCGGTTCGGTAACGGTAATGTATGCAAAGTCCTCGGTGAAGCTTCCCGCGGTTCCTCCCCGAGGTTTTGTTGTTCGTCGAGAAACCGCGAGAAGCTATCGGTTCGCTATAGGTTCGCGAACGGTAAGGCATCGGTAAGGCAACGGTTAGCAAGAGAGCGCACACGCACGAATTTCTTTCGGTGAACGGTGAACGGTGAACGGTTTGGCTAAGAGCGCGCACGCGATGAACGCTGTATTGTGACGTAACAATGACTGACTTTGTAAAGCTGTAGTGCATGCAGGAACCACGTTTGCTCTTCCATGATTGCGTCGACGGAACAAATTATTCTGCATTCGAAACAAATCTGGTGATGGTGCCAATTGATGAAATTGATGATGAAATGATGATGGGATGGTGGTGTTTGTCATAATGATGGTGAAGAAAAATGACACTTGTGAACTTCACGGTGACAACTCTTTTTTTTTTCTCTCGTCCAATTATAAATACGGATCATTCAAAGGCTTTATTCTTAACCCGCAAATGTATCGCATTTCTCGATTGGTTTAGATTGTTGTAAACCTAAAACATATCAAGAAAATAAGAACATACCTTCATGTAAACTGTGTATTAATTTATTTTAAAGAAAATGTTCTTAAACCCCTTTGCCTGAATTGCGTTTGAAAATGTGTAGCGTACTAGCTTTTAGACAATAGTCGATATTAGAATGATATTTTTAAAATTCATCTTTCAATAACTATTAATGTATCATGATGATATGAAAATGAACTATCATATCATCATCATCATCATCATATGATATCATCATCACATCATCATACCATATCATATCATATATCATCATATCGTCATTAAACTCATAATCATTATATCATCAATTCATCATGATCATAATTATATTATCATCATCACATCATCATAGCACCATTATATAATCATGATCATCATGATCATCATAATCATCATCATCTTGATAATCATATCTTCAAAACAATTATCATCTTCATCAAACGCATCATTAACAAACAAAAAAATATATCAAGCCAACATTTTCTTCCCTGCCCGACCGTAACTTCATCCTTTCACACACGTGCGGTTCCCTTTTGAAATTCGATCTGTATCATGAGATGAAAATAAACTATTATAATCATCATCAAATATGATCATATCATCATCACATCATCATCATACCATCATCATATCATATAATATCATCATATCGTCATTAACTCATAATCATATCAATTCATCATTATCATCATAATTATATTATCATCACATCATATCATCATTATCATCCTCATCATAATCTTAATCACTATCAGTATCATCATTATCTTGATAATCATATCGTCAAAACAATCATCAATATCATCTTCATCAAACTCATCATTAAAAATATCAAGTTTTCTTCCCTGCCCCACCGTAACTTCATCCTTTCACACGCATGCGGTTCCCTTTTGAAATTCGATCTATCATGAGATGAAAATAAACTATTATAATCATCATCACATCATCATATCGTCATTAACTCATATAATCATATCAATTTATCATGATCATCATAATTATATTATCATCATCACATCATCATAGCATAATTATATGATTATCATCATCAATATCATCTTCCTCAACTTATCATTCATAAAAAAAAAAATATCAAGCCAACATTTGCTACCCTGCTCGACCGTAACTTCATCCTTTAACACACATGCGGTTCCCTTTTGAAATTCGATCTGTATCATGAGATGAAAATGAACTATCATATCATCATCATATCATGATCCCATCATATCATATATTTATAGTTTTATACATCATCATATCGTCATTAACTCTTATAATCATATCAATTCATCATGATCATCATAATTATATTATCATCACATCATAGCATCATTATATCATGATTATCATTATCATAATCATAATCAGCATTATCTTGATAATCATATCGTCAAAACAATTATCATCATCAATATCATCTTCATCAAACTCACCATTCATAAAAAAATATCAAGTTTTCTTCCCTGCCCCACCGTAACTTATTCCTTTAACACACATGCGATTCCCTTTTAAAATTCGATCAGTATCATGAGATGAAAATGAACTATCATATCATCATCATCAAATATGATCATATGATCATCACATCATCATACCATCATCATATCATCATACAATCATCATATATAATATCATCATCATATCGTCATTAACTCATATAATCTTATCATTAATTCATCATGATCATTATATTATCATCACATCAAGGAAGCATCATTATATCATGATTATGATCATTATCATCATCATAATCATCATTATCTCGTCAAAACAATTATCATCATCATCACTATCATCTTCATCAAACTCGTCATTCATCAAAAAATATCAAGTTTTCTTCCCTGCCCGACCGTAACTTCATCCTTTAACACACATGTTGTCCCCTTTTGAAATTCGATCTCTTTATACGAAGCGCCTTTCTGCCCAATGCCGCCGCGGTGTGAAAGGAACAACAACAAAAAAAGAAAAAAAAAAGAATCAAGGTACATAGAGATAATTCGTTTTTCCCATCCCAAAACGGAAAAAGGAAAAACAGAATATTGACTAAAAAACCGTTTCAATTTTTCGTTTTACAAACAGAAAAACGGTCGTGTGTTAATATTTTTTTTAGGTAGAAAAATTGGAAAACGAAAATATGAATAAACTAATTGTTTTTATGTTTTACTGTTTTTTAAAAGATTTGTTTTTTTCCATTTTTTTTCCTGCTAAAATGAGAAATTGAGAAATTGACCACTTTTATTGATTTATATTTCTGTTTTTTTATTTTTCTTTTAAAATTAGAAAATTAAACACCTTTTCCGATTTCGTTTTTTTCCGTTTTTTCCGTTTTTGCAAACTGAAAATTGAACACCACCCGTTTTCTGATTCTGTTTTTTTCTGTTTTTCTGTTTTTGCTTTTGGTAATTGAATAAATGAAGACTGCCCTCTACGGCGAAATAAATAAAAAAAGCTCTGGCACAACCTGTCCCGGGCCCCGTTGCATAAAACTTACCATTAACGGTAACTTTGCCATCAATGGTAACTCCCATGGAAACCTTGATTTTGATTGCTGTTGAGGGATGTTACCACGGTAGTTACCAGTGATAGCAGAGTTACCATTAATGGTAAAGTTTTATACAACGGGGCCCAGGGATGGCCAACAAAATGACGCATAGTGTTGTTGGTAGGTGCGTAGACGAAAAGGAATAGCCCAACAGGCAATTAGCCTTAGTGGTAATTAGACAAAATGATGTTTAGACAAAATGATGTTTAGACAAATTGGCATTTAGACCAACTGACAATTAGACTAAATGGAAAATGGACTAAATGAAAGTTAGTCCAACTACACATTAGACCATATAAATGCCATGTAGACCAAATGGATAGGCCTACTAGACCAAGTGGATTTTAGACGAAATGCCTGTAGACCAACTAGTTTTAGACTCACTGGGAATTAGACAAACTGACATTAGACGAACTGGTAGTAGACCAAGTGACAACACAATAAAGTAGACGAATGGTAATTAGACCAAATGGTAATTAGACCAAGTGATAATTAGCCCAAGTGGTCATTAGACCTTCTGGTTATTAGACCAAGTGCAAATTAGACCAAATGAAGAGTGGACCAAAAGGGTTTAGCTCGAATGAAGGTAGCCCATCTGGAAATTAGACCAAGTGGTTTTAGCCCAAGCGTGCATAAACCGGCACAGGACTCACAGGGATTTCACCAGTCAGGGAACCTTAGGGAGTCCCGTGGTCCCGCGTTTTAGGGTACTCTGAAGCGCAAGAGGTTATGTACTGAACACCTAGTGACGAGTTCAATACTTGGAATCCAGTTTGCTTACATTACTCGTTGCTATGTCCGGCAATCCCCGGGCAAGCTTTCAGGTTGTCAAGAACAACCTTTGTTTGAAAGGTATGTATAAAATTTGAATACATTACCGGACTGGTCTATTGGGGAAGCTGGGGGTGCTTGATGATAATTATATTAACTGGACCAAGGAGTTATCACAGAACTCCTTGATTAGACTGTAAGGTAATACCGATCACACACAAAAAATTTTCGCTGCATATTCACCCTTTGTAGGTGCCCCTTTCCCCCGAAAGTGCCCTTTTTTACTGGTGCCCCCCCCCCCCCCCCCCCACTTTGAAATACGCTCCGCCACCCGTGATGGTAGTGTTCGGTCTCCATACCCTTTCATGTTATCTTACCCACGGAGACAAATAATCCCGTCTCAGGCTAATAAATGATGAGGCAAAACAAGAAATGAGAACAGAGCTTAGAAGAAATCAAAGTACAAATTTACGTAAAAATACATGCATGTATATTGAACACTGATCCTGCAGACCACAAATCAAATGTTGATTTAAAAAAAAAAAGGGATCCGGACCCCATTCATTTCCCTGGATCCACCTGTATGGATCCATGGATGGTCCCAAATAGCCGCCTTAATGGGGAAAATGAAGCAATTATTGGCATCATCTCTTAAGAATGGATTGAAAATGAATTGGTGATGAATTAAAATGTACATCAATGTGACTTGATGAAGAGTTCCCGTGACTTGGTGAAGAATAAAGTATACCAGTTTAACCATAGGAAATGTACATGACGGTGACTTGGTGACGAGTTCCTGTGATTTCATTTGGTTAAACGTTGATGTACCAGTTTAACTATAGAAAATCGACATGGCGGTGATTTGGTGATATGTTCCCGTTACTTTGTGAATGATTAATTACAACTTATCAATAGAACTAGCAAAAGATAGTGACTAGGTGAAAATATAATGCATAAGTTTATTCATAAAAATGTACGTGACGGTTTCTTGGTGAAGAATTCATTCAAATGTATGAACATAACTAGTATAAGACGATAACTTCGTCTTATCACTATGTTAGTTTATCCATAGAAATGTACCTTCATAGGCGCCGGAAGCGGGGGGGGGGACGGAGGGGCCGCGAGGGGTAGTGCCCCCCCCCCATCACTTGAATGATGTGGTGGGATCGATTCCCCCTCCCAAAGGGGCCCCATGCAAGAGAAAAATTCACATGTAATGATTTTGCATTACAACGATGTATATGTATATAAGCTTGTTTCAGCTCAAATATGCAAACTTACAGTTTGCATATTTGAGCTGAAATGGGCTTTGTGGCGTGCGCCTGTAATCCAGCTAACAATGGAAGTTATAAACTGATTCAGCGGACCAAGGTTCGAGACTGAGTCACGTCTTTCGGATGGTGACGTTAAAGGTCGGTCCCAGACGTAAATAATCATATCTGATTGGTACACGTCTGTAAAAACGCAATTACACACACACATACACACACACAGCTTTCAAAAATCCAATTTTTCTCACTCCGTCGCTACGCTCGCTTGTATATCAATAGACTCGTTTCTTAATATTGAGAAACCCTGTCTACGGGTGCCAGGACTCCCAGGAGAAAGGGGCCGATACCTGCTTCCATCTATTAAGAACTAACTTAGCAAAGGAATGTAAATGTAAATATGACTAAATGAAGAGTTCCCTTCATAGAAAGCGGGGGTGGGCGGAGGGGGCGATTGCCCCCAACACTTTCTTGTTTTTATAAAGAAACACACTCCAACACGTATTATTATGCCTAACACCGCTACGACTGAGGTGGGGCCCCTCAGAGTGTCTCTCTCCCCCCCCCCCCCCCCCCAAGAATGGAACAATTCCGGCGAGCCAGGTTCCCATGACTTGGTGAATAATTAATTCCAATTTTTTAATGGAATTAGTATAATATAAAACAGTGACTTGGTTCAAAAAAAGTTTATCCATAGAAAATGGTCATGACGGTCGCTTGTTAAAGGGTTCCAGTGGGTTGGTGAAGACGTAATGATAAATAATAATAATAATAATAATAATAATAATAATAGTAATAATAATAATAATAATAATAATAATAATAATAATAACAATAATAATATTAATGATACTACTACTACAACTACTACTAATAATAATACTAAGGATAATGAAAATAACAATGGTGATAATAATTTAAAAACACAATAGTCCGTTCTTGTATAGCACATATCACGTTATGATATAATATCCCTATGCGCTTGTTTATTACCATTGAAGGGAAAAGCGAACTGAATTACTGTAACCCTCGGGTCTCTTCTCCCGGTAGAACTGCATAATTATGACGTTGACCGATCATAATATCTAAAGTGATTCTTCAGGTAAAAACTACGATTGTCAATATTTCTTCGTTTTATTCAACATCCAATTCAGGGTCGTGCCCCCCTCCCCCCCCCCCCCCCCCCCCCCCCCCGCCAAGTTAAAGTCGATACACTGTGGGAGAGATCAAGGATGCCCATACACTGGTATACACTGAGCCCAATGCGTACACAACTCATACGTAAATGGAGCTATGATGTGTATATGTAGCAGGCAATCCGGCACTCTTTAAATTGGCAATTCCACGCACGAGTGTATTTACTTGGTGACCTTCTTCAGTTCACGCCAATATATTTATTTCGCCGTAGAGGGCAGTCTTCATTTATTCAATTACCAAAAGCAAAAACAGAAAAACAGAAAAACAGAATCAGAAAACGGGTGTTCAATTTTCAGTTTGCAAAAACGGAAAAACGGAAAAAACGAAATCGGAAAAGGTGTTTAATTTTCTAATTTTAAAAAGAAAAATAAAAAAACAGAAATATAAATCAATAAAAGGTGGTCAATTTCTCATTTTAGCAGGAAAAAAAATGGAAAAACAAATCTTTTAAAAACAGTAAAACATAAAAACAATTAGTTTATTCATATTTTCGTTTTCCAATTTTTCTACCTAAAAAAAAATATTAACACACGACCGTTTTTCTGTTTGTAAAACGAAAAATTGAAACGGTTTTTTAGTCAATATTCTGTTTTTCCTTTTTCCGTTTTGGGATAGGAAAAACGAATTATCTCTATGTACCTTGATTTATATCGCTCATGTACTGATTTCAGTAATTTCTTACTTCTTTGCTAAAGTTTCAGGAAATTGTGAGTGTCAGATCAAGCTCGTTTATGTTAAAAACATCTGTTAGTGTACGAGTTATGAGATGCCACATGCGAGTATGGAGCGAGTGTTGAATATGCATGAGTTTGAAAACTACGCCCGTTTAATAATCGCTTGTTCTGCAATAATACAAAACTGCCCAATCTTGAATATACAAATTATAACGTGGATGTGAAAGGCGACACTTGAGAAATGGTCGGTCAACATATACGTGTATGTTATTATGTGGTTACGATCAGGGATATGCAGGCGGCAAGATGGTCGTGAGCATTATATGAAGCACCATGCACAACTATTTTCGTAAACATCGTGCAATTATCATTGACGGATCTGGAGGGGGAGGGGGGGTGCGCAGCTGGCCCGTAACCCCCCCCCCCCCCCCCCCCTCCCCGACGAAAAGAGCTCATGGAAGCATGTGTGAAGCTTTCTTTGGGGCCGTCTTTAGTGCCCGTCCTTTTGGGGAAAGTGCCGAAAAAGACACCTAAAAATGCTACTCACCATTTTTGTTTGCTTGTCACAAAATTTTAGAGTTGGTGTCACACCCCCCCCCGGTAAATCCTGGATCAGCCCCTGTGCAATTACTACAGTTTAAAAAAACTTCTATGATCTTTAAATGCAATTAAAAATGATGGAAACCAACATGAAAATAAAACATTAACAATAACAAAGATGGCAATGAAACAACTCGTTCCGTTTTCAAGCCGGTATACATAAGTGGCACCTGTCGGTGTCGGACCTGTATGCGTGGACAGAAAGAAGGACATATCTAAAGTTAAATTACACCAAATGTAATTAATAAACATTAAAATACAGTTGAATACTATCAGCATACATGTACTATTAAGTAACTACAAGCACTTCCAATGTAAATTCGCGCAATGCATGCACTTCCACGGGTGAATTTGGTCTTCGAATGTATGTTTTATGAAATGAGTGAGTTACCAAGTGCTCCATGTTTGAGTATGAACATATGATTTTTTTTTAATGTAAATATAACTGGCTCAATAATGTGCATATCCTGACCAAATGTGTACAAGGTAAAATAAAAATCGTACGTGTACATCGTGAAACTCACTGTCCCGCATGCATGTATCGTTTTGAGTCATTAAACAATGGCGCGCGATCCCGTACATCTTTGCAAAGTTAGCCATTATGACGTCACAATGCTTTTTTTTTTTTTAATAGGGCGTGCGACTTTCGAGAGTTATGCGCGCTTGCAGACTCAGCACACGCATCGGTTATCCACCGAAACTAATTCGGTAAGCCAGCGGTGAGCCATCGGTGAGCCAACGCGAAGCTAGCGGTGAGCTATCGGTGAGGCACCGAACATCGGGGATCGGGGAGATACCGTTCACCGTTAACCGTTCGTTGTTCGATGCGGTTAACGGAGCGACACCGATGCCAAAACCTGTAAGCGGTAGTGTATGTGTACATGTAGTGACTAATCAGTGCCAGGTTTCAGATAACCTTTGCGTAAATACAGAGCCTTTCATTTGTTTGTATGTACAGCTTGGAATATATATCTCATCATCTTCTCTATGAATAAACCATGGAAATATCTCCCTCTAAATACTATGCTTCACAGTATACAGGTCTAATTCCAGTAGTCTGTACTCACTATAGACTCCGGTGAGAAAATAGATAATTCATGGCTGAATGCACTCATTCTTTCAATAACAAGGGATAGCATGGTTCATCAGTCTGGGAATGTCGTACTTTATGTATGGTGTATGCATCTCTAACACAGTGTTAGAGATATGAATGAATGAAATTGAAACAAGAAATGCAGGTTTTAATATTCAGACCGAGTGTTTCTCATAGAAATGGAATTGTTTTTCTTGACTACACTTACCTTTGAAGACTGCATTACCACGCCTTGAAAATGCTGGAGATACATGTATATTGCCTTTTAAAAAAGTTTTCATGTCTATTTTTTGTGAAATAATTGTTTTGTTGTACAAGGTCAGGGGCAGCGCCAGGGTATTTTGATAGGAGGGGCAAGATGACGTCATATTTTTTCTCCATTAAATAACGGGTAATATAGAGTGTTTAAGACCTCTCTTTTTAATACTCTTCTTTCTTCTTTCTTCCCTTTTCTTCTTCCTTTTCTTCTTTTTTCTTCTTTTCTTTTTCTTTTTTCACTACTTGAAAAATCATAGGGGGGGCGGTCGCCCCCTCTGCCCCCCCTGTAGCACCGCCCCTGTACAAGGTTGATCAATATTTTAGCCTGTTCTATATATTTTTCAAGATGGAATTTTTACCTGGATGGCAACATGCCTGTACCTGTACAACTGAGAATAATTTGACCTATTATATCTGTGTGCAAAGTGATTTGTATGAGCACAAGAATAGGTGATTCCATATTTCTCTACAGCTACAATATCTCTACAGTAGTTATGTATCTACCTGTACAAATACTTGGAGCTTATCAAACATTTGCTGATTTGAGAATGATCTTATTTTATGGATAATATCTGTGTAAAATCAACTTTATATGAGCACAGGAACAAACAATACCTTTTCATTTGTATAACTGTATCCCAAATGCTACCCCTATCTGCCTGTACAAGTATACTTACCAATTTAGACATTCAATTAATTAGTGATAATACAGCATAACAATGAACACTGAATAGAGAAGATCAATCTCAATTAGAGATAATATAGTGGTAAAACAAACACTGAATAGATAAGATTACACTATAACCAAATTATCACTGCAAATCTGCAATACATGTACTTGACTTATCTCATCTGATTACATTTGCTTTGTTTGTTGAGTATTAATTAATGACTTCAGGGGTTACATGTAGCTGGATTTAAATTGCCTTGATTAAAAAAAATCACCCTGGATTTAAATGAAAAACAAAGAAATACATTATAAATTTTTGTTTGATTTTTTTTTATGCAACACAAAAATCGCTCACAAATCGTTTTTGATTTTGAAAAAATTTTCAGCTAAAAAGTTCATCCAAGTAAGAGTTTTTGTATTCCAATGAATATCTGATATTAGATCTACCAAAATGATCTGTTTCTTTTCTGTGGGAGCTACATGTACATTAGGGCAATAAAATTTAAAAAATCAAATAAATCTGATTTTTTTATTTTTTATTTTTTTTAATTTTTAATTTTTTTAAAAGAAAATCATGATTTTTTCCAACCCTGCTAACTTCTTATCTAGTTTTTAGACAGAGGCAATGTAGAGGAATGGAAATCCATTTTTTAGGAGTCATTTTAGGGATCACTTCCTTTGGAGTTGAATCCACTCCAAATAGTGGTTTAATTCACTCCAGAGTAGTGGTTGAATCACTCTTTTGAGAGTGGATTCCACTATTTTGAGCATGGATTTCACTCCAAAGGAAGTGATCCCTAGTATGACTCCCACTAAAAATGATTTCCATTCCTGTACATTTAGAGTGTATGCTAAGTGAAAAGGGTAGCACTAGCGTAGCTGAGGGGGGGGGGGGCGGGGGGGCAGAGTGCACCCCCTGACAACTTTTACTCGAATTTTTTTTGTTTTTTTTGTTTTTTTTTGTTTTTGTTTTTGTTTTTGTTTTGCTTGGCAGAGAATTATGGAGGAAAATATCTGATAAATCCCCCCCCCCATGAGCGAGTTTTTGAGCGCTGGCAAGAGAAGAAAAAAAACCTTTTAAAACAAAGGTTGTTTTTGACAACCTGAAAGCTTGTCAGAGGCTTGTCAGACATAGCAACAAGTACATGTAATGTATGCAATCTGGATTCCACGTAATAACAGGTTAATGGATACCTCGTTACTAGGTCCCCAGGAAAGAAACATACGTAAATTTGAATAATTTTGTGAACAGGTCAATTGAAACTCTTACCTGATGTTTCCTCAAGGAAGTAATTGTTAAAATAGTTATTCAGACAAATTCCTGCATTTCAGCTGATGAATTAGCAACTTGCCTTAGAATGTCTGCAGCAAAAAAAAAAAAAAAATTGGCAAGACTGATGGTGATTTAAGTCTAGTTACTCTAAAAAAAAGTCCCCCAGTAAGTGAAAAAGAGCTGCCATATATTTCTGTCAATATGTTACAGGTAAATGTGAAATTGTTGAACACCATAGTTTGACTTTTTTTTTTTAAAGTAGCCCCTGCAAAGAACTTTTTTTCTTTTACCCTATATGGTAGATATTGAATCAATACTATAGTCTAGTACCATATTTTTGTAGTTTATTTTTGTCTTCACATCTGTCTTGTATCAGAGTTGTTTTAGTTTCCCATCTAAATTCTAATTTTCAGCATAGAAAAGAACAGATATCTGTAATTATTAAATAATATTCCTTTTCTCAACTTTTCTTTCTTCTCCGTTCATTGCTCGATCATATTTGTGCAGCTAACTAAAACAGCTGAAGACTAAAAGTTATGAAGAACCTGTCTCCGTTCTTATTACGAGATTGGGGCGATCCATGGCGTGCCAGGGAGGTCCACTGGCACGCCGCAGGTTCACACAGGCCTGCAGAGGTTAGTGCGATCTATCCTGGCACTCTCTGCACAGTAAACTGCAAATAGGCGTGCTCTAGATCGCGCTATCTCTCATGGACCACCCCGTAGAGGTGGTCCGGTTTGGGATCGCCGTGGACCTCCATGGATTGTGCCGACACTACATTGCCGTGTTCTCACCTTACAGGTTGTGCGATCTAGAGCGCGCTATCCCTTGTAATGAGAACAGGATCTCTGTGTCTCAAGATCCATCACATTGTCACCCCAACAGCCTCCAAGCTATAGGACATAGATAAATATAAATATATACTATATATTTTCAAAAATATTTTGTGTGTGTGTGTGTATGTGTGTGTGTGTGTGAGACTGTGTGAGTGTATTTTCTATTTTTCTATACAACAAATATGATTACAACATTTCACACCATACTTCCCAGCAAAAAAAACATGCTTCAATGCCTAATTTATAGGCAAATGTGTATTCTTTTTAACTAATCAATTTTACAAAGGTCTTTAATTATCATGCTTGCATTATTTTTATTTTAGTGTTAGTGCACAATTGCATGCTTTCCTCTTGTGGGAGATTTTATATTGAAGCTGCAGAAATGGAAACAAATATCTGCTTGTGTGGGTTTAGTCTGTACATGATTGTACACCCTAAATGTAAATATCAGACATTCTTAAGTTGCATTTTATGACAGTTCATAAGCCACAACATAATTTTTATAGCTTTATTACATTTTGCTATAATGCTGTAACATTAAAGCTCATAGACATAGACAGTCTCGGTAGCAAAAATCATACTGGCAAGAAATTTATCTAACATAGTCACATACTATTCTCCTTTTATCATAAGACACATGTATGAGATTATTTAACATGCCATTCACGATTTCGAACAAATTTTAGTGTAAATATCTGTAAGAAACGCATGGTAACAGCTTTTCACTGCCTCACGCTAAGACCATGTCCACCCGAAGGTTCCCCACACAATAAACCCAGCGCTTCGCACTATGTGTAGCGTGTTCTATAACTCACAGCAATCCTCATGTGAGTAATGTGTGTGGCCGTTGTTTGAATTTACATCCCCTCTTTTTGGGGCCAGGGATTTTTATTACTTTTCACCTCTCATTCGATAAATATTTCACTTGAGGAGGAAAAAACTTCACAGCATCTTAGTTATGTTAGTACCTTGCTATTTATTAAGTGAAATCGTAGAAATCTCACGAAAAGTTTTTGAGGGCTTCCTAAAACTATCTGTTACCTTTAAGAGGTATATGTACTTTGCCATTATTCCTAGCAAGCATAGTTACGGACCCGTACAATGACTAACGCTTGACTTGTCTCAGAACAATGAGCATTGTTGTTTTGGGCTCATGTGAACCCTCGTCTTTTCTTTGAGTCATTGTTTCATTAACTTAAAGTTCCGACACTACGAGTCCCGTATGAATGTAGCTTTACATGTATGTCACTGCAAATTAGTTCTTGTGATTGGGCTAATTCACTGGATCAGAATTAGTGGGCAATGAGAACTAGGGGAAATTAGAATAGGCTGAAATAGAAAGGTCACTAGTCGCATCCTGGTACAAGTTGTATGCATTGTTTGGTCAACATTTGATTTGAAGGCATACAATATCATCCCCAGTCTGGCACTGGGGTTTTCCCATTATATGATGTGTACTTTGGTACACTGCTATTGAGGTTATATTGACTTGTACCTTCCCTATTTCCAAACAAAAGAAATGAGTGACAAATGGAAATAGTGTACATACAGACAAGCTCATATTTGAAGCAATATTTGAAGTTTGTCATTTATGGTGATGATTTCTGTGGTGTTGGAGAGAGGTATATTATGTTCATGGAGTGATCATAGGGTCTGCATGTTTCAGTTGATCAGGAATTAAAATAATTGAAGTGTCAAGTCTGGAAAGTGACAAACTTTTGAATTTATCCAATGATTTCTGTTTTGTTGATTGGAGAGGTGTGTTTTTAGTGAATGGTTATAGCTCCCTTGCTACATATATATGTTCAATCATATAACAAGCTGATTGTTGAATCCAACAAGTAGGCAAACATTTTTTGTTATTTTCGTAACCATGGGTGCTGATAGCCGAGTTGGTGATTCCGAACAAAGTGAACGTGACTACCCACCAGGAGCAGGTAATGACTTAGTGAAGGAATATGATTCTTAACTTGAGAAGGTTTATGGAGAAAAATTCTGATTACACAAAATTATGGTTTTGCTTATTAATGAGGTCAGTAACAGAAGGACATCAAAAAATATTTTTACAGTATGTCCTTCCGTTACTGACCTCATTAATATGGAAATTTCATTACTGCTTGGCAATAACAGAATTTTTTTTTTAAAATCAAAGGCAGTTGAACTAATCTTACATCTCTGATGTTTGAAATGTTCTACCATTATAAAAAAAAATTGTAGTTATGGTTTGAAGTTGGTAAAATGTGTCTGTCCTTCTGTCACCATGGAATTGCCCCCTTATCAATTACCTACATGTAGATGTCAGATTTCTGTAACAAAAAATGCTCACAATCAGTCAAATGCAACAACTTTGATATAGCTTAAGTCAATAAGTAATTTCTTATTAATAACAAGTTTTTATGAAATTGAACAGGTATCCATTTAGGCTTATACACACATGGGTTGAGAGAAAGAACTCTAGATGTAATGCCTTTTCTACAGACATACACATGGAAAGATTTATTTGTCACTTTCCTGTACTTCAGAGGAGGCCCGATTGGTCAGTGGTAGAGCAGTGGTCTCATAACTAGGAGGACCCGCGTTCGAAACCAAGTGGATGTGCTAGTGCCCTTTGGTAGGGCATTAACCCTCTGAGAGGACTTACAGTACATGTAAAACCGGTTCCATGACATTTGCTCCTGCGACAATTGCTCCGGTCTAACTTTGCCATGTTAATCCTAAACCTAAACCTAACCCTAACCCTAACCCTAACCCTAACCCTAACCCTAATCCTAATCTTCACTTTGTCCTCAACAAAAAACCAAATCATGACCTTGACCTTAACCTTTGACCTTCCGAGATAAAGACGGAGGAGCAAATGTCGTGTCACCCTTAAAACCATTGGTCCCCTGGTTGCTTATACTTACAAGCATACACATGCTTTATTATAGCAGTCACGTAAGATAAAACCATCAAACCAATAAATAGGAAATCAAAAGCGAGATAACGTGCACAAAAAACCCATAAAAGGCATACAGATTATATGCAAATATTAATATATATTTTCACTTTCCCATAAATTACAGACTTTAAGAATTAAAAAAGACATAAAGAGATAATATGCACAGAAAGATATTGTACATGCATTGTGTGAATATTGATTTTTCCCTTTCCTAATGTTCGTAGACTTACAGAAATCAAAGAGGTCAAGATATAATACGCATAAAAATATATACACATAGTGCAAATACTGGTGTGAGGTGTATTTATTTCTCTATTTCCTGTGATATAAACTTTAATAAGGAAATCAAAAGAGATAATATGTCCGAAAAGGTGATTGTTTGAGCATGTGGTTGCCAACTTCTGTTATATAAAGATCAGTCATAAAGGAATGCTGGTTGAAAACCAGTTCACTGTGTCAGCAGCAAGTTCTTTAAAAGGGAAAGTCCTCCCCTGTTATTAAGTTGATAAAAGAAGAAAAATGGGAGAAACAGATTAGTGAAAGTTTCAGCAAAAGCCGATAAGAATAAGAAACTTTAGAAGTTCATAACTTTCTTATTTCTTATCATATTTTGCTCTAAACTTCACTGTTTCTTTAATTTTTCTGCTTCTTTTAAAACCAACTTGTAATCAGGGTGGACTCCCCCTTTAAAATTACTTGTTGATGATGACATAATAGATGATATTTAAACAAAAAGAGGCAAAAGTAAAGACAGAAAGAAATGCATTTTACAGGTCTGCTAGTGATTATGTGTCGAGTACTCCAAGGGGGATTAACCCCTATTAACCTAAAGGTCAATGTCATAGCCTAGGATTATTTCCTGAAATTGTTGCGTTTTCTCCGGGGATATGTTTGTCGGAAAACAAAAGTATCTTAATACATTATTCCTCTTCCTACTAAGGTGTGATGTAGAGTTTCCTGTAAGTTTACAGTGTAGCTGACCAATGCCAAGAATTGCTTGTTTGTGGATGGGTTTTTGTGGTTAATCTTTCCTATTTTATGCATTATTCTCTTTCTGAATGGAAGTAGGCCTCTCTTTCTCTTTAATCTTTTCCCCTGTGGCTCTACATTTTATCTCTGTCTTGTCAGAGAGATGGCAGGAGATGATCCAAGATGATGCATGTAAATGTAGAGCCTACGTGGCTGAAATGCATGGATCTGTGAACCAAATTATCTGCTTCAAAATTTTATCTTTCCCTTTCTCCTTCCATATACATGTATCTATCTCCACATCTCTCTCTTGCTCTTTCTTCTCTCTCCCTCTATTTCTATTTTTATTTTCCCTCCATCTCTTTCAACATTATTGAATTTACTTTTGCATTCTATTCAGATCTCATTATTTTAAGGATGTGATTTCTTCTGCTAAAGCTTTGGTGAAATACATGTCATTCTACCAGGTATTTCTTACAGTACATGCAGGCCCTATATTCCTGTACAGATATTATTCCTCAAGGTCCTTTAGAGGTATTATCAAGCAAAAAATAGGAAAGTCCACCCCGATTCACAAAAACCTATAACAAGCAACAAAAAGAGGGGGGGGGGGGGGGGGTGATGGTCTGGACTCTCATGATCCCCCTATTTGCCCCTGGATAAGATAGATGTAGGCCTATACCTCTGGGCTTAGGCTGATGAAATTTTCTCATATTGAGTCATAAGCCCATGCAGGGTTCTGAGGCTTACCAATCTTTTTTACCATGATAATATGGCCGGTTTGACAGTTGGCGATTGCTCGTCATACCTGGCTCCAGAACCTTGACCTTTATGATATCCATTTGCCCACACAATAAATACTTTCAAAAAGATTTCAGCCTCCTATTTATGCTTCAGAGAAGTTTGAGAATGAAGTAAAACCACTGTCCTCTGTGGGTGGACTGTGCAGAGCATATAGATCCAAAGTTCTGCTGATTTTTCTCCATTGAGCTTGCAGCAACAAGGAAAAAGGTTTCTGATTTTATTTCGGCATCCTTGATTAGTCTGGAAGCTACAACTTACCCAAGCTTACCCAGTACCTTCTTAGTACAATGCACTATGCATTTGATTTATACATAACATTTCAAACTTTGCCTTTTCTTGTGCCATTCCCAAGATATATGAACTTGCTGACATTGATATTAGTTGTCCTGTCATCATTGATAAGGCAAATATATTACTTTATAATGACTGTTGACATCTTCACATGTGATAACAAAAGAATTAGATTCTGCACAATTTACATGTACTATCTACATGTATTTGTAATTATTTATTACAAAGTATGCTTTCTGTGTGTAAATGACCTTAGCAGCAAAGTGTTTGTCTACAGCAAATTGAATTCTCTGAATACAGGAGTTGCATTTTAAAAACACTGCCTGTAATGACCTCATCAATTCCCACAGCCAGGTTCAACTTGGAATCAGGCCAGAAAAATGCTGTCGCCACTTTTAGGAAATGCATTATAAGGTTGCAGTATTATTGGTCGTCAATCTGGTCGATACACAATTATGTTATTTGGGCGTACATGTACTACATATTTTATCTTAAACTACATGATGTAGGTTCTGGACCCCGTAACACAAAGGTTAGCAATTGATCGCATGATCAATCAATCAGTCGTACTACTGATATTTTGAAATAAGTTGCATGTAATGACATAGTGATCAATTGCTCACTTATTTTTTGTGTTATGGGGCCCTGATTTTTTTTTTTTGGTGGTGGTTGTGACAGAAAATTATTTTATGTTGTTGAAGACAGCAAGATGATCAATAAAACCAAACATTAGGTGACGTATTTTGTCCAAAACGAAATTTTTCAGGTATTTGTACTTGTAATTTTGACATATTCATCTACATGTAGGTGCATTTATGAAATAATGCACTTGTGAACAAAGAAAATCAGTCAAATTTCTCAATACATGATCCATCCAAAATTTCACAATTAATATAGATAAAATTACAATTCAAGAAAACTTAAAATGATATCTATGTTTTAACTATACATAATAACACCTTTCTTGGTATAGAAATCCTATTGCTTTTAATGGTTTGAATATATTAAAACAATATCTGCAACTTATTTACATACAATAATATATCATAAGTTGTCTATGCAAATTCAAAATTGTGTCATGTACCTGTGGGTTATAAATGTAGTATAAAATCAAGACTTTGATCTCCAAGAAATAATGGGGAGGTAAAAATTAACGCTTGTTTCATTTCCTGTTAAAAGTTGAAAATGAAAGATGCGAAGTAGTAAGGATTAAGCATAATAGGGATATTATTGTCATATATATGCACAAGAATACTCAGCTAGCAGATTTACATTTTCTAGAAATTCACTTTTTATAACTTTCTTTGACTTTGGGTACATCTACACAACACATTTCATTGTTTACATTATTTTGGGTTAACCCTTTCAAGACAATTGACCACATTGTGTGGTTTGGCTCAATAACTTTTAATTAAGAGCTCTAAAAAATATACCAGATGCATGAGTAGAAAGAGCAAAATTTTCTACACACACTATGTCCATTTTTATTGCATAACCATATTGCGTTTGATGCTAGGAATTTTAAAAACGAGAATAAACTTTGAGATCCTTAAATTGGCAACACATTGAGAGGTTCAAAATCATTGTTTTTCATCAAAATTGGCAATTTTTTCAACTTTTCGACAAAACTCTTAACCATATATATTATTTTAGAACACATTACACCTTATTGGAACCATGTAGCACTAAAAGAAAATATTATTGTTGCCAATTTGAAGAACAAAATGTGATCAATTTAACCCTTAAATAACTCCTGTCCTGAAAGGGTTAACAATAATAGGTTATATACACATTATTTCCGTATCTTTTCATTGAAAAAAAATGCAGTTATTTATGTCTGCGTGCTTCCTCCAGGCATACAACATTACAGTATAATAATGAAAAAAATTGTGATATTCTATTTATGCAAAAAAAAACCTTTGATTTTGACATGATACTAGAGTTCTTTTAAAGGTCACCAGAACAGAGAGCTCTCATACTTGAATGTGCAATTTCTCATTGATACTTTATAACAGTTATAATCATTAATGTGCAGTTGGCTAATCTGAAATTCCCCTATACAAGGACTAGAGTGCTTAGACCTGATGATGATATTGAATTATTGAATTTGTTGGCATCTTTTGTTTAAAACAAAGTGTAAAATGAGTCAATTTGAAGCCCTTGGACTCGATCAATACACAGATGGTAATATGCACAGGAGACTGCACATTAGACAGACTGTATATTTCACCCACCCATGAATCGATATACCTAGTTGCTTTTACACCACCAGCAGTTATAGCAGTATGGATACATTCCATTTCTGTACAGTTTGACCTCAAATTATTACATCTTATTGACAATTCAGTATTAAACACTGGCTATATATGTCCAGCCATTGTAGGTTTGCTTGTCTGTGAATAAATATACTGTAGCACAGTGTACATGTACAGTAGTTGCAATACATACATTGGCATTTTGAGCAGTATAGATTTATGATATGTTTCTGCTGATGCCTATGCACAATGCACATCGCTTTTTTCAAGATAAGCCTGGTATACTCTCGAATGTACAATTGTACATACAGTTTAAAACTCAATTGCCCGTTTGGCTGCCCACATGAAATGCATTTGTAATTAGGCCTACAATTACAGTTTGAACAATACATGTACATGTAATATGAAAACTCAACATAGAAATTTGGTTTGGCGATGTCAGCCTTACATGTACATGTATATCCGAAATAATGGGCCAAATCAGTTTCAAATCGTAGACAATCGCAGGACTGGGCCCCGTTGCATAAAACTTACCATTAACGGTAACTTTGCCATCAACGGTAACTTTGCCATCAATTGTAACTCCCATGGAAACCTTGATTTTGATTGACTGTTGAGTGATGTTACCATGGTACATGTAGTTACCATAGATAGCAGAGTTACATGTACCATTAATGGTAAGTTTTATGCTATGGGGCCCTGGTCTGACTTTGGAGCTAATTTGGCCTTTCTTCCGACTAGAAGGCTCGTAGTAGGCTGTCATTTCGATTTTTCTATCTATATGAATATTCAGAACCTCAATCAAACACATTTTATGTGTTAAAATGTTTATATCATTTTCTTCCAAAATCGGATTGCAGACTGATCGTATAGCGTGCGGTGGGCTTTACATACACACCAAGCTATAAATGTACCTTGCTATTCCCTTTTAATCATGCTATATTGGTTTCGATACATGTACATGTGTCTTGTATCTCACAAAGTAAGTGTACATGTAGTTAATTTACCCTCGATCAGTGAGCAAGAGAGGGAATATATATGCAAAAGAGGGTGTGAGAGAGAGAGAGAGGATTGGAGTATTTAGGCTCATGTTGTTGCCTTGGTAACAAGATATTCTATGCTATTATCAATGGCTTTTTGTATGTGTTTGTGTGTGATTAGTAGGCAGCACACCCAGGGCAGTGCCACAAATGAAGGCTGATGATTTCACTTACGTCATGTGCAATTTCCAAAAGTGAATATACCAGGATGGTTTTGTTTTCATCGCAAACCTCCTCTTTTGTTCAGATTTCTGTCCACACAAAGAAAGGACCCTGATTGAGATCAGTTAATAAATGCACTGAAAATCACGATTTAGTTGACTCATTGTTGTGTAATCATGACCTGTCATGTCTGTGAAAACATTTATGTATATAAATTCAATGATAACAAATTAACAATATTTATTCTATTTTTCTTTGTTTTATTTTTCTTTGTCCGTTGTCATACATGTACATGTAATATACAGTATTGTATAGTGAATGAATGAATTAATTAATTTATTACCATTTCTGAAACAATATTTATGAAACATATTTACAGGGTATTTACGAATGTAAATGGTAATGGAGACCACAAAATAAGCTGAAATGGCTAATGAATATGTGGTTCCCTGACAAATTATTTAAATGTGATATCAGCAAAGACTACATAAAACATGTAAATACTTCTTTAAAATACAAATACTCTAACAAATAAGGTCTTACAATTATCAGTAAAAAACAACTGTAAAATATTGGCAAAAAGTGCATGTATATAAACACACGCAATCAACATCAATAAAAGCAAAAAAAGAAATTTGTTTGAGTATAAACAAAATATCTGCAAAACTACAGGATAGGACTAGATTCACAAATACCAAAGGGTGGGGAGGGGGGGGGGGGAACAAATCAAAACAAATCAAATACATACATGTATACTGAGATGCATCACTCTAGATATTCCATTAGCATCATTTCTTCCTACAAAATGTTTTTGACGGAGGGTTTCTCTTTAAAGGGGAATGAAAGGCAAGAAACATTAGCCTATAATCATGTAGATAATTGTCAACCTACTGTATTATAAATATCTTGAAATTACTCCTATTTGATTATTTAAGAAGGACAACAATGTCTCGAAAAGTTGCAGTTTCCTTGCCAGACATTATCCCATGAGGGCTGCCATTTTCTTTACAAAGTTATATCAGAGCAGTGCTATTTGTGAGATACCCACTGACCTGCAGTACTAGCTACGATGACACTTATGATCGTGGGTGTTGATCGGGGGGGGGGGGGGTATATATCCTCCCCAAAATTTGAGGTGGGGGGATGGCTTGTATTATTCCCCCCCCCCCATTATTTTTTGATAAAATAAATAAGAATTATGATACATTAACTGAAAACTAATAATTATCCAAACTCCTTATGTTTGATCTTGAAATACCATCACATTGAATTTCTTTAATGATTAGAAGTAAGGAAATAAGAAATGCCATAATTTCAGTGCGAAAATATCGAAGAAAATATGTTCGCTCGCATTGTTATTCTCAATTAAGGGGTTACGTCCATTGGCTTAGATCCATGCATTCTTTTCATTAAAAACCATCTTGGGATGCTCTAAAATGTAAGTTTTATAGACAGATTTTTGAAAAAGTCCCTGGTGTGGGAGGGGGATACCCCAGCTCCCCTGCTTGGTCGCTTCGCTCCCTTGCCGGTCATCCCCCCATTCATGAACACAGATCAACACCCCTGCTTATGATTACCTGTGGAATGCATAACACTGGATTTTCTCATTATAAACCTTTTTTGTAGTCATGTGCATTCAAATGAAGATACTTTAATCCTGTCATATAACCTATTTGTGCCAAGATATTTGGTTCAGCTGTTTCATAGGTGGGGCACTTTCTTTTGTTAAGCAGGATTTGGCATGTACAAGTTGTTGCCTGAAATTTCCCTGGTCGGACAAAGGTTTGTTAATTCTTCAAAGAAGTGACAAAGACCTACATGTACATGTACATGTAACTGCTCGTAGATATCACCTGTGCTGGGGGTACCAAGATGGCTGCCATTTTGCATTTGTGGCTTTAGTTGTACAATAGCTATTCATTAAATGCAACATCATATCCATGGACATGTACTACTATGACATCACAGCTTTTCAAAATGGCAGCCCCCATGGGATAATATCTAGTAAGAAATCTGCAAACTTCAGAGAGATTGTTCTCTTTACTGAGTACTCAAATAGGAGTTATCAAGATATTTTGAACGGGCTGACAATTTTCCACATGATTATCAGCTAATATTTGTTGAGTTTCATTGTCCTTTAATATCTAAGGGCAATGAATTCCATATTTCAAAACCATAGAATTAAATTGACCTCTTTCCATGCTCTGTCTTTACTTTTGGTAAAATGAGAGTTTTGCTATCTTCTTGTCTCGTACCATACCTGCGATTGAAAAACTGGCAATATCATATGCAGAATGGGGAAGTTGTTGATATATTAACTTATACATGAAGGTACCAGTTAGAAACAGAAAGTTAGAAACCTGTGAAACTTGTAAATATTTATATATGTGAGAGATAAAGGGGCAGACGGTGTCAAAAATCCACTAAAGGTAATAGCCCTAACAATCATTTTCTGTATAATGAAATCGAAATAGGTAGATGATTTAGGTAAGTCATTAATGTATATTAAAAACAGAGTTGGTCCCAAGACAGATCCTTGAGGAACCCCACATACAGTTGGTGAAAGCGAGGAAGTTGCACCATTGCGGTGTACATATTGAGACCTACAGTGCAGGCAATCTCTAAACCATTTCAGTGCATGTCCGCAAACACCATAATTCTGTAGTTTAGATAATAATATAGTGTCAAAAGCTTTCGCAAAATCAATGAAAATGCCAACATTTGTTCTCCCTTCATCTTGATAATATATCAGTTGATTTATCGTGTTTATTATGCTTATACATGTACAATATGTTGTGTCTATCCAGGAAACTTACCAAGCGATTACTAACTAATTTTTCAAAAATCTTACTTAAAATTGGTAAAACCGATATGGGTCTGTAATTACCGGGTTGATTTTTTTCTGACTCACAGTGTGAGTCAGAAAAAATGTTACACTTTGTATATAAATGTGATCAATCAGAGTTTTGGAGTGTTTTGTAATACAAGTAGGCATTTTTATAATCTGTTCAATACCTAGACATTGTAGAGGTGATGTAAATAAGTTTACTGAATTATCATTTGAGTTTTCAATACCAATATCAGCATTACAATCTCCTATCAGAATACAGCTGTGTTTGTCTATCTTGCATCATTTGGTGTAATACATTCAGCAAACTTTCCTGGAATTCATCTAGATTTGTGTTTGGTTTCCTGAATATAATTGCCACTATAAAAGATCTATTTCCTATAGGGATATGCAACCAGAGAGATTCTGCTTAACAAACATTCATTTCCAGAATATTGTATTTGAAGGTTGATCTCATGTTTGCTCCCAGAGTTATACATGCAGAGAGTCACGAAAGTGGAGGTCGCTTCTGATTGGTCAGTCATTTCATGGAGCTTCAAATAGTTCCCTCCCATAGAGAATGTACGTGAAAGGGAACTATTGGGAGCTTCATGATCCGCCATATGTTAAACAAAGACCATGTACGCGTAGGCTTTATTATGCACGTGTCACAACTCTCTCTATCAACGCGCTCTGTGTATTCCTACACCACCCCCTCTACCACTCTTGCGACATGATTGTTCAAATTGTTAATTACGAATAGAAAATAAACTGTCCTCTTTTATTTGCCCAATTTCTGATAAACCAACAATATTGAATTCATGCTTAATAACATCATGGTAGAATATCACTCGTGGTGCTGATACCAAGTGTGGGGAATTCAGGATAAAAAACCAAGTGTATAGATTCTCTTTGACAAAGGTACCAGCAAGGGTATTAAATGCGTCAATACATACTTTCAAACCCCCCCCCCCTCCCCCCCCCCAAAAAAAAAATAATATAAATAAATAAATAAATAAATAAAAAATAAAAAATAAATAATAAATAAATGAATAAATCAATAAATAAAAATTAAAAAAGAAATAATAAAAAAAATGAAAATAAAAATAAATTAATTAAAAAAATAAATAAATAAAAAAATTGTAAAAAGATGTTTGGTCTCCTTGGTCTCCCATACTACCTGCCTGGGATGCCATGAGGCCATATTTCACTCAATATGGACCACTAAATGTGCCAATGCATACTTCCAACCTGCAAAATTGCTTTGGTCCTCTCAGATCACCCCCCCCCCCCCCCCCCCCAAATTAGGTAAATCCATACCAGTATTTCTTTCAATTTGTACCATAGGTAAACAATTTTCTGCCACAAAGCCTGGATTAAAGGAAGGCTTACATGCACTTTGTAACTTTAAAAAAAAGTTATATGAATGACATATTTTCTCATATGTTACAACAATTTGTCATATTCTGATAGGTAAACAAAGTGCATCAATTTATTCTCTCTGCAGACTTATGAGCCTCTTTGCAAGTGTAAATTGTGATAACCCCTTTTGATAAGATGGTCGAGTACAATTAAGACCCATAACATGTACTTTAGTATCATTACCGTGAAAATAAATGTACTTGTATTAATTTCAGTTTCAGTTTCCAGTAATAAAAGAAGATCATTGTTGTGAATGTGTTGTTTTTGTGTTTGTGAAACTCATCTGATTCTCTTCTTTCTATATTTGCAGTAGTGAAAGGTTGTGTTGATCAGTGTTATTATGATGAGAAATGATCATTGCTTTACAGACCTGTATCTATACACATAAATGAAGTACATGTAGGCCTACATGTGTTTTTGATTATACTTTAGTCTCAAATTTATGTTTGTAATTACTGAAAATGATTTAAAAAGTAATTACAATGAAACAATATTCATTTATGACTTAAAAACTTTGTGCATGTTCAGAAAATACTTATAATTCATGCAAACAAAGTAAGTCATACAAATTTACCTGAAGTTTGATTTCATAATCAGGTATAAAATAAGAATAAAACAAACTATACATCTCACTCTTATGCTGGCTTCTCATTGCAATTTTCATGTTTACATTACTTGTTTATTGTTTGTTTCTGTCTATTCAGTTATATATATATATCAAATGAGGACATTGTTCCAGAATTATTTTTTGGCAACTGATCACTTAGAAATCAAAATGTAAAAAACCAAAACTCTTGAGGACAAAAGGACATTTGATAGATTCATGGCAATACATGTAGCTAGAGGTGACATTTGGCAAATTAACAGCATCCCCAAATGGTGTCCAGCTGATGGATTCGGTTTCATTTTCTCTCACTCTTTATGCCAAGTCGTGAGGCTGAGCTAAGCTGAATGTAATCTAGAAGCTGTGTTTTAGATCCCACATGGCAGGTGATATACTGTGTATGCCATATATTTCGCGGGGGTTTTATTTTCGCGAATTTCGCGAATCATGAGTGGGTCGCGAATTTAACAACACGCCAAAATATTGCCAACATTAGAAGTCGGTTGAATTTGTTGTCTCCTGGTCAGAAATTCACCACTTCGCTTTGCAAAAGTACATCATCACCGCTGTTTGTAGATTTGAGAATTTTGTGACCGCGAATTCAGCCACTCGTGAAATATTCTGGTTAGTCCTATTCGCGAAAATTTATGGCCGCAAAATTTATGGCTTATACAGTAAACAATTGTAGACTATGTCAAAACTATATATGAAGTCCACCCTAGCTGAGACCGGAGGTCTCTTGGGCTTTACAGTAGGTCATCTTTTCTGAAGGTTCACTAGACGGACATTGTCGTTTGGTGACATTTTGGACAATTTTGGCTGTAAATGTACTTAATGCAGTATGTTGTAACTACATGTACCTTGTTTTTGATACATTGTACATGTATGTCTGCAGATATATGTGTATGTTGATCGGCTAAAAAAAAAAAAAAAATAGTTTCTAATCTGAACTTTTGAAAAAAGGAGGATTGTGGCACCTTCTTTTTCCAGTCCAGTGGAAATGTAGGATGTGAGATTCAACGGCTGTTAAAAAGGGACAATTTCCCACACGGCATTGTATACACTTTCATAGCAGAATTATTGTATCATATGGTAAAATGTTAGACTCCATGCATGTGTACTACATGTACATGTACATGTATGCTCTGAAAGACTGCAAAAGAGGTGATTATGATCTGGAAGAAAGTGTTTTTGTGAAAATTAATTTTTTAAAACTTTTTATTCCAAAAATTTGGGAAAAAACACCTGTTTTTGATGTGGCAGCTGAAATATATGGATATATGTGCTGGGACAAGAAACTAGTGATTTTTTAAAAATTTGACCTTACAGTTTACTCAAAGTTTGAATAAGAAATGAAAAGAGAGAATAACATTTTTACAAGGCTGTCCGTACATTGAATAGATCACTATTGTGATTGCCAACCTGAAACCTTACAGGTATTGTAACCATTTGAATACACAGTAAACAATAACCAGGAAATACATTTACCTTGGTTTCCTCCAAATTCATGACCATTTGTTGTGGTTATGATTTTCATTGAAGGTAAAAAAATGTTAATCACGTACACCTACATGTAGATATGCTATTGCTTAAATTATACAGTGGGTACGGATGACAATGAAAAATATTTTGATCTGATACTAATTTATTACTCTCGATCCACTGAATAATATACACAGCTAGATAAGTTCAAAACTGAAACAAGGTTTGACTATAATCTGTTTGGAGCCATGCAGAAGGGCGTTAAGTCCCCGTCATTTATACAGAGTTAATGCCCTTCTGGCTCCAAACAGACGAAATGTAATTAAGACTTGTCAGAGAAATGACATTTTGGCCAATAAATGTACATTGTTCATCCACCAATGCATGTACAGTGCATGTAGTTAAGTTCAGTGATAGGGTATTTGCCAATTATATGATTTAATGAAAATAAAAATTTATTTATTGCAGCAATTAATGGCATAATGCAATGTTTAAATGGCATTGAAGTAATAGGCTTTGAGAAACATACATGTAACATGTATCTATTCAGTTATCTAACTGAATGTTAGTGTGTTTATTATATATTTTTAAAGATATATTCATTTCATTATTTAAGTTAATTTGACCCAGTGTTTGAGATGAATATATATGAAATTTCAATCTTTGATTCTTTGTTATTCATCACAAAACTGGTGAATAAACTTCTTTTTTTTTTCTGTATTATGACAAACAAATAGGTTTGCTTGCAAATCAAGGTGGAAGTATTTGTATGAACTCACTAATTTTTTTAAAATTTTTTTAAGTAGTATACAAAAAAACTATTTGTCTCGAGAATGAAGGCAGTAAATATGAAAGAGAATTTAAGGAAGCAAAGCTGGACGAAGCACATTATTTTCATCCATAATCTATTTTTTTCTCTCTTTTTATTTATTTTTATTTGCAGGAACACCGAAGAAGTATGATCCTTCATTCCATGGACCTATCGAGAACAGGTCAGTGGTAACCCATTGCCCACAGGAACTGAATGGTCCCTGTATATTAACTCTTTAAAAGCTTTGGTCGACCAATGGAACAAACAGGACTGCCACAGTCGACTTTTGGCACACGGACAGTGTACTTGTATAATGTATAGTCATGGATCGTATTACCAAACAGCATTGTATTACCGAACGCGTATAGTTAAGCGCCTAAAATGGCTTTCATACGCTTGGGACTACGCGTATGTTCTCCATACTATTGAAATAAAGAACACGGTAGAAGATCATAAAATGAGGCAAAAAACATAAGCAATATCTCATAAGCTGCTCTCTGGTCACCCCAGTCGTCACCCCAGTCGTCACCCCGTTGGCCCCAAATCTGGGTAGGTTGTGTGTCTTTTTCCCACAGGGGCACACGTTCAGTAATACAATGCCCTTTTCAAGGGACCAAAACGCCACTTCGTTGGGAAGGGGTTTTTCGGAAGGGAATATCGTATTAGATCCATGTTGTCTTTTTCAAATTCCACCAATTTCTTTTTCTGTAGGACTTTAAGCATTCATTACGTAAGTTTGACAGATATTCATTTGATATTTTGTTTGCTATGGTTGATTTTCTGAAGAGTGTTCAGTAATACGATCCACCTTCTACTCCAAACAGTGTGACAGTCCAGGGTTTAGATCCATGGTGAATAAAGAGTTAAAGGGGAAGACCACCATACATGGGTTTTAATAAAAGAAGAAAGATGAGTGAAAGGTTTTTTGAAAATCCAGTGAATTAGTAGAAACTTGTGAATTTTGAAAGTTGTAATCAATCATATGCCAAATTGCAATTCTGTGACAGGTGCCTCTCCCATTTACATGTACTTTGTAATGAAGATTTTATCATTTTCCATTTCCTATTTTGAAAATATTTAATAATACGTGTAGATCCTTTCATTCACCCTAGACAGAATTGTGCATAAGTTTTTACACAACCCCTGTATGAAACAGATTTATTCCTTCATGAACAAATAAGAAAATGGAAATTTGTGACATTATCAGTACAACATCATGGAAAGGTTGCTGGAAATGTGTAACTTTTAAGATTTACATGTATAACTTTCTTATTTATTATTTACTTTTGGAGAATAATTTGTATTTGAGGGTTGCAAAATGGATGCACTAAATTAAAATAGTAAAGGTAAATGTATATAGTTGAAAGTGCAGGTTTACATTTGGGTTTTTTAAAGTTATAAAGAAGGATATAGGCAATCAATTTTTTTTGGATTGATTGTAGTTTGTAGTTTATTATGCTAGTCTGGGTATCAGGATAGGATCGCCCCATTGACCGCTTGTTCTTTAAACCAATAACATTTAGCCATACAAGTCTTTCAGCTTTTATGTACTTGTACAGATGACCATATCAATATCAAAAGAGAAATGACTGCAGATATTTCAGGAAAGAACTTGGTTTCTTGTCAGGGAAATATTTGTCATACTTTTATGATGGACCTGACACCCTAATGTTTTTATTACCAGAAGACTGATCTGTTTCTATAATATTTATTATGGCTATGGCTGTATACAGTGTATATGTATAGACTAAAGTCTATTGACATCACGACTGAAACCAGAAGATAAAAACATGTGGTATAATTGTTAATTTCTGCATAAGCCACTAATACTATAAAAAGTTAAACTGCCTTTTCTCCATTTCCATTTGACAATTTAATGCATTCTTAGTATTTCATTGAACTGGTCCTTTTGAAATGGCATTTATGAATATTTGTGAATTCAATTATTTGTAAGAAAATCTATTTAAGATAAAGCTGAATGATGATACTGTTTGAATATTTACAGAAATATTCACTGTACAATGTTATTATTGAATCTCTATTACATTCATGTCTATTTCAATAATATTCTTTTTATCTGATCATTTGTATTTCATTTTTTTCCAGTGTGCATTTAACAAATGTGAACACTTATACTGTAATGGTGTACGCCCCAATCCAGCCTCATACATGTACATGTGCATCATGTACCTTTTGTAGTGGAGAAAATGAAGGAAAGAGAGCTGTAGCTTGATAGTGACAAGCTCGGCTGACAATACTTAAATCCTGACCTGAAGAAAAGTAAATATGCTTGCTGTGTAAAGTAGATTCATCAACAAAGGATTTCAGCTTTGATTTCCCTGGACGGAGTAAGAAAGCAGATTTTCATTGATAGAAGTCAAGCAGTAGTGTATAAATTGACATTTTGGTGGGATTTGGGGGTTGTATCATTCGCTTTCAGCCTGCATTTTTAAGTAAATTCCAAGAATTTAAACTTTTTTTCAAAACTTAATATGAGTGATATCTACATGTATTACAGATCGTCTCTCAGTGATGGAGCTTTCCTTTTTGCTTCACTTCTGGGTTAAAATCACACTTACGGGTTAAAGTCACACTTACATTTTCATATTTCGATTCATTGTATTTAGTGCTGACAATCTTATTACCTTGCATTTTCTGTTGTTTCTACATGCATGTTTCCTGGATCTTGATTTGATAATTTTTTTAGCTTAATTTGAGAAACAACATCCATCAAATGCATGATTGCAGTGCAATAATAAGTCAAGAATTTTTTTTTTTTTATTTGGAAGGGGGGGGGGGGGTAGGGGTGGAATCTCCCATTCATGTTTCAAAAGTAATTTTCAACATGTGCATGTAAATCACTTTCACATTAGTTATTCAGTGATACATCATCTTAGTTGAGGGCTTATGAAGCTCTAGCTTTCATTTTCATTTAATTTTTTTCTTCAGAGATCTAGAGTTCAGTATTACCTTTAAGCAGAGGATTTGGGATACATTAAGCAACTGCTTGAATGCAATTGAGAAAGCCTATATATATATATGCAGATCAGTGACACTACTTGAGCCTTTAATGTAATTGTAACATCACAAAGCTAGCTTCCTAGCTATAGCCAGTAGTTGAAGCTATGGTCGGCAATTATCCGGGATAGAAGCTAAGGGGACTACCGGAAGCAATTTGTCCTGAGCTGGTTGTGATTACTGTCATTCAACCAGCTGATTCATTTATGGAGTAGAGAAGCGAAAGTTATGTTCATAGATAGCCACTTGACCTTGTTCGACCTCTGATGATTGACATACATGTAGTGTACATGTTATCTGTTGAGAGTCAGAAGGGTGTTAGCTTTATGGTAAATGATATATAATGTATGTATTATTGACCTTCTAGCTCTGAGAAGACAAATTGTGCCAGAAGTTCAAGTAGATAGTCATGAAGGTTGTGCAAGAAGTTCAAGTAGATGGTCATGAAGGTGTGTGACTACATAGACCCCATTCTCATTACAAGAGATAGCGCGATCTAGCACGCGCTAGATCACGCCACCTCTGAGGTGAGAACATGGCGACGTCGTTTCGGTACGGTCCACGGCGTCCATGGTGGTCCATGGCGATCCCAAACTGGACCACCTCTGGGGGGTGGTCCAGGAGAGATAGCGCGATCTAGAGCGCACCTATTCGCAGTTTACTGTGCAGAGAGTGCTAAGATAGATCCCGCTACCCTCTGCAGGTGTGAACCCGCAGCATGCCAGTGGACCTCCCTGGCACGCTCCACGATAGCACGATCCACTTTCCAATCTCGAAGTGAGAACGGGGTCATATACATGTATAGCAACTTTCTATAATTAAGCTTGCCACTACTACAGTCATTTACATTTTGGTCCTGCAAGGTCACAGAAGGGTTAGAAAGTGAAGAACTCTTCAATCTTCATGGTTCCGGGAGTGTCCAGTAATAAATCATGGAAACTGTGCCCTTGAAGTGTACTTTAGTTTTATAGGTTATAAGGTAGGAGCTACAGGGGCAGTGCCAGGATTTTGTAAAGAAGGGGTCCAGTTTTTAAAAAAAAATTATGACAAGCAACAAAAAAGAAAAAAAAGAAAGAGAGTTATTGAGCATAAAAATGTGGGTCTAATCCCCTCCCCCAAGTTTGACAAGTATAAAAGCGGGAGGGGTCCAGAGCCCCTCGACCCCCTGAGATCCGCCCCTAAGTTGATTAAGGTTTTTGGGGAGCATCCTGATGTGGGGTTTATCATTAGCTACATTTATACGGGACTTGTGGTTTTTCTATCTTTCCTTATCTACATGTATTCCCCCTCTTGTTTTCTATACTTCCTTATGTATTTCAGTTTTTTTCTTCCCTCTTTTTCTATCTTTCTTTATTTTGTTCTTTATTTCCCCCTTCTTAATGTTCTCATTCTGTTCATCCTGATGTATTTTTCTCTTTTTTTGTTTATATGTCTCTTTCTTTTAATATGTATTTCCTTGTTGCCTCTTGTTTTCTGTCTTGTGTATTTCTGTTCTTGTTTACTATCTTTATCTATTTGTATGTTTCCTTATATATTCTTTTTTTTCCCCCTCCTTTCTCTTGTTTTTTATCTTTTCTTATGAAATTCATTGTTTTCCCCCAAGTCTTTGACCTTTTACTATTCTTTTTTGTATTTTATTTTCATGTTTCTATTGTCTTCTGACTATAATTCCTTTTCTATTTGTTTTCATTTCTGTCTTTCATTTGGTAATTCTTTTTTCCCTTTCTTTAATAATCATTTTCTATTCTTCCTTCTGTATTTCATGGTCTTTTATTTTTCTACATTTCTCTTTCTATTCATTCTTATGTATTTTCTTATTTATTTTCTTTTTTTTCTTTGTATTTTATTTTCATTTTCAATTTTCTTCTGACTATAATTTCTTTCCTATTTGTTTGTTTTTCATTTCTATCTTTCATTATGTAGTTCCTATGTACATGTATTTCTCTTTCTATTCATCCATATGTATTTTCTGTGTATTTCTTTGCATTTTATTTGTATTTTTCTGTTGGTTTCTGGTTGTAATTCCTTATTTATTTATTTTGTTTTCATTGCTATCTTTCACTTTGTAGTTCTTTTCACCCTTTACTCATCTCTTTCTATTCTTCCTTCTGTATTTCATGTTTTTAAATTTTTTTTCTATTGTATTTTCTTTCTATTTTTCATTGTGTATTTTTTGTTTTTCCTTCTACTATCATTTTCTATCTTTCCTTGCTTATGAGCCAACCCCTGAATTGTACCAGGGGCTACCTTTTCATCTGGAAGTGTATTTGTGTGTGTGTGTGGGGGGGGGGGGGCAAAATTAAGAGCCAGCTTTTGTCCAGTTTACGACCCCGCCTCAAAAGGGGGCCCGGCCGCAAACACTATTTTAGAGTCTTAGACTACCAGGTCTTTTGGATACCCATCGGCCAATTGCTACCTTGCATCCCAAAGAAGAGGAACCTGGCAGTGTAGTCATTCCATCTAATATGTTTTCTAAAAGCTATTTAAAGTATCCCTTTGAGCTTGTACATGAAATAGGTATAATTTATACAGGAAATACAGATTGTGAGATCAAGTCAGAATAGTGGCCAGTCAAGTGACATGGAAAAAAGAACCAATCCTGAGGACTTGCAAATTTCCTACTTTTATCCTACTTTCTCTCTCCTGAATCCTACTTTTCTCCCTACTTTTTCTGAAATTTTGGACCTACTTTTCTCCTACTTTTTTCCTTGGGTGTGCTTGAAAGCCTGCAGTAGATAAATGTCCATGCCCAAGAAACTTTAGCAATGCTATACTTTTTTTTCAAAACAATAAAATCTAGACTTCAATATGTCTTATTTTGATTCATATCTTTATCTCTTTTTTGTCTTTAGGAGCTGCACAGATATAATCTGTTGTATTCTCTTCATTGTGGCTGTGGGTGGCATGCTAGCTGTTGGAGCATTCGGTAAGATACATGTAATTTGAAAAGAGAGGAGACACAACTCTAATCTATGATTATGAATGCTTTACATCTGGATATTTGGCCTTCTGTTTTCAGTAAAATATATTTTCTTTTTCATGTTTATTGTTAACTTTTTGACAAATCTGTCATTGTTTTATTTGAAAAACAATAAACAGATTCATGTTTTAAATAAAGAGATACATGTTACACATCTTCTTTATCCCATGGTTCTGCATCCCGTTCAATTTCACAAAGCTATACCTTGGCCCTGTTTCATGAAACTTGTTATAACAAGTCACAATGACTGTTATAAGCTATTGAAATCATAGCATTTGGTTGGCTGAGAGCAAATTTGTCATAGATCTGTTGCAATTCTTATTGATAAAAAGTTTTATGAAACAGGGCTCTAGGGATCTAAATTCATTATTAAAGATGAAGTTGAGTTCTGGTCATGAGATTACATTGTGTAAGCAACTGTCTCAAAGCAATTGGGAAAGGTTGATCACGTCTACCTAAGAATTGGGGTATACTGTGAGGTTTTGGAATCATCATAATGATAAAAAATTGACACAATCTCGCTGAAAAGCGAGTTTCCAGTTTCCAGTTTCCAGTTTCCACTTCCCAGTTTCTAGAAATGAATAGGACAAAAATTTAGGTCCATTGAGACATAATTATTATTTATCAAGCTTTATTTCTTTAGCAATATCTCTTTAGGGCACCAGTGTTATGTGGATTCTCTTGAAGTTAACCAAGGAAGTCATATTCTGTTTGGAATAGTGAACCCCAACTTCGAGGAGATGAATAGGATTAAAAATTAGTTCTATTGAGACATAATTATTTCTTAGCAAGCTTTATATGAATTTGCAGTATCTCTTTACAGAAGTAATACTAGCAGCAACTATAAAAGCATGATGTTGATTCTGTTGAAGTAAACCAGAAAAGTCATATTCCATTTAAGATTGAGAATCCCAACTTTTAGAAAATGAACAGGATAAAAAAATTCATTCCCTTTCAGACATAATCATCTTTCTTTCGTGTTTACACTATTTACACTAGTATCTCTTTGCAGAACTAGTACTTTACAACTACCATACCAGTATTATGTAGATTCTCTTGAAGTTAACCAAGAAAGTTGTATTCTGGTCAGAATTGAGATTCCCTGCATGTAATTTTAGGAATAAGAAAAGGAGCTGTTAGACATATCATATTATCGCACCTTAGGATGTATGGTGAATTAATCCTGCTGATTGAGGTTTTCAACAATTCTCGAAGAAATGAACGAGGGTGTTACTTTGAAATGTTTTTCTGCATCATTTGTCTCAAATGAAGCAAGAAATTGAGATGAACCTGTGGAGCATGAATGATCTCCCCAAATAGTGTTTTAGTTAAATCAAATATAAAACTGCAATATTTAGGTCGATTAAAGTTAAATGTAACTTGCTGAGCATTGCTTTATTTATCCAGGAATGCTTTGCATGAGATATGATGCTTTATTTCTAGAGGTGTCACATCATCAAAAAGCCAAAAAGTGAGCCATAAAACTGAATGATTTTTACTATTTATTCCCTTATCTTGCCATTTGTTCCCAGATTGTGGCTTTCATCTTTCATAATTCTCCCCTTCTTAGTCCTCCTCCTGTCCATTCTGTCCATGTCTCTCTTTACCTCTATCTCATGTTTTCTCTTTACTCTCCTCTTTATCCTTTCTTTTAACCCTTTCAAGACAAATGACCACATTTTGTGGTTTGGCTCAATAACTTTTGATTCAGAGCGCTAAAAAATATACCAGATGCAGGAGTAGAAAAAGCAAAAATTTCTACACCCATTGTATCCATTTTTGTTGCATGACCATATTTCGTTTGATGCCAGGAATTTTAAAAAGGAGAATAAGCTTCACAATCCTTAAATTGGCAACGCATTGAGAGGTTCAAAATCACTATTTTTCATCAAAATTGGCAATTTTTTCAACTTTTCTACTAAGTTTCTAATGATGTATATTGTTTTCAAAGACATTGCATTCTGTTAGAACCATGTAGCACTAAAAGAAAAATATTATTGTTGCCAATTTGAAGAACAAAATGTGATCAATTTAGCCCTTAAATAATTCCTGTCCTGAAAGGGTTAACCTCTCTCTCTCTCTCTCTCTTTCTCTTTCCTCCTCCTCCTCCACTCTCTCTTTCTCTTTGTCTCTATTTCCATTCTCTCTTTTTTTTCTCTCTCTCATCTTCTTTCTTGCTCCATTTTTATGCCTGACTGATCACCCTAAATCACACGCATAATGTAGCAGATGATGAATGAAATGGAAGGTAAATTAAACATAGGAGTTGAAGCCAATGATATTTCTATCGTTAGATCATTATTTATCTCTGTATTGAACCTCCGACAGGCTGGATGTATGGCAATCCTATGAGGCTGGTTCATCCTACAGATTCCTTTGGCCAGGTCTGTGGAATTGATGAAAATGTCAAGTAAGTTACACAATCTCATGGAGCTACCAAAAGTTTGTTTTATAGTCCATATGAACCTGTTCAATAAAACTTGCTATTATATCATAACCTACTAAAAACTCCTTGTAGGGACCAGAAAGGCATACCCAGTAATTGTGTATAAAACACAGCATTATTGCCCTTTTTGGCTTTGAAACAGAAAAATGTTAACACTGATTATGCTGATTACATGTACACAAACTGATCAAAATATCAATTTTGCATCAATATCAAGTTTTGTTTGCTAATTTATAGTTTTGTACAGAAGTTGGTCATTTTGACAGACAGTCTGATCACTTGCGGTCAATAAACAGTCAGCCCTGATTTGAAAAAGATGGTGCATCTTTCATCTTAAGAATTCCACCAAGTGAATTAAGGTTGCCACAGAATGATATTCAACACTTTTTTTTATTTGTTCTGTAATATCATTGATGTAGAAAATTTGAAATGCAAAATGGCCCATTTCAAAGCTGCTCTATCGATACTGAATATTGTAAACACTCATCTGTTTTTATTGATTAGGCTTTGGAATATTAACCCTTTCGAGACAATGGACCACGTTTTGTGTTTTGGCTCAATAATTTTTTATTCAGAGCCTTAAAAATATACCAGATACATGAGTAGAAAGAGCAAAAATATCTGCACACTGTCCAGTTTTGTTGCATTACCATATTACATTTAAAAGGATAGTCCACTCTGATTACAAGTTGGTTTTAAAAAGAAGCAGAAAAATTAAAGAAACAAATTAGTGAAGGTTTGAGCAAAATCCGATAAGAAATAAGAAAGTTATGCATTTTTGAAGTTGTAATCAATCAGGCACAAATTAGCAACTCTGTGACGTATCTTGCGAGCTCCTTTCCAATTTGCTCAGTACAGAAAATTTCATAAATTTTCATTTTCTTAGTTTTTGATGAAGGAATAGATTTGTTTCATACAGGTTTCATGTAAAAACATACGAGCAGTGATTATATCTAAGGTGCATGTATGATTGAATATTTCCTTTTGAGAAAATGGAAATTAATGATTTTTTGGGTACAGGGCAAATGGGAGAGGAGCGCGCAAGATACGTCACGGAGTTGCCAATTTGTGTCTGATTGATTACAAATTCAAAAATTCATAACTTTCTTATTTCTTATCGAATTTTGCTCAAACCTTCACTGATCTGTTTCTTTAATTTTTCTGCTTCTTCTAAAACCAACTTGTAATCAGGGTGGACTATCCCTTTAATGTTAGGAATTTTAAAAAGGACAATAAGCTTTAAAATCCCTAAATTGGCAACACATTGAGAGGCTCACAATCACTGTTTTTTTATCAGAATTGGCAATTTTTTCAACTTTTTGCCAAAGTTCCAAACCATGTATGCTGTTTCAAAGGCATTACATTTTATTAGAATCATCTAGCATTAAAAGAAAAATATTATTGTTGCCAATTTAGAGATTAAAATGTGATCAATTTAGCCCTTATATAATTCCTGTCGTGAAAGGGTTAAGGGAAATCTTTGAGATTGTTATCTTTTTATTCCAGGAATGCCAGCTATCTGTTTTATTTTGATCTGTTGGAGTGTTTCTACAACATCCCATTGACAGTTATCAACTTTGGATGCCCCACCCCAAAGGTGAGATTTCTTTTATCTAATTGTGTGGAATGTGTTGTTCAAAATAAGATTAAAGTGATTTGGTAACTTTGTAGAGGCTTGATAAAATCTGAGCTGCCTGGCCTTACATGCTTTCAGTGTATGTAATATGTTGTAAAAATGAAGCCCAGGAAAAAAAAAAAAAAGCACTTCAAAATCATCATGTGCTTCACAAAAGTAAACAAATGCAAGTGACCAGAAATGCCAGACTCATTTTCCCCCATAGACTCAGTGTTAGACTTAAGCGTATGGCCATACGCTTTCGTAAATGGGAGTATTCAGTCATAGATATCTTAATTATAGCATTATATATTTTGAAAACCTTTCTATGCCTGGTTATTTATTTATCCTTCTGAACATCATTATGCAAGACAGATATCAAAATTCAACAATTTATTAAATCAAGCCTCCACAAAGTTACCGAATCCCTTTAAAGTTAGTATCAAATTAGCAACGTACACTTGCAGTCCCCTCTCCAAAGTAATAGCTGTTGTATACAGGTATAAGAGCATTTTGTCGAAATGTACATCTCGTGATCTGTATTTAACGTATTTGTTACTGAAAGAAACAATTAAAACCTTAGATTGTTCAATCACTAGTAATTTGTGGTATTATTTATACATGTATATACCTTTCTAACACTTTTCTGCATTAGATCTAATGTTTTAAAAATGTGCTAAAACTGTTGTTTGGTGTTTCTCTTTTTTCAAATCAATGAATGTCTGCTTAAGACCGCTTAAAACATGCATGGTTGGTTTAACATATGTTTTAAAGATATATACATTTGCATAACAGTTTTAATGCTACTCCTGCTTTTCATTGTTTATATTTTGTGTTTCTTTTTCAGATTTGTATGTCTGAATGCCCAACCAGTACATTTGCACCTTATACCCTTTTCCTTGAAGATGCACCAAGCTTTGTCAGCGATCTAGTTGACCTATGGGACGAGTTCATATGTTTACCTGGTTTTGACCCTGAGGCTGAATATAATGACCCCAGTGGACCTTACTATGACGTTAGTGCAACTAACTTGTAATAATTATAATGATGATGATTATAATGTTGATGATGATGGTGATGATGTGGTGATAATGGTGATGTTATGAGATGATGATGATGATGATGATGATGATTATGTGATGATGTAATGATGATGCTGCTGTGATGATGATGAATATTATGTGATGATGATGATAGTGATGATGATGATTATGATGATAATGATGTTGTTGATGATGATGATGATGATGATGATGATATTCTAGTGAATCTTAACCGGTGGGACAAGTTCATACATGTATATTTACCCGGTTTTGACCCCGAGGCTGTGTATAATGATGCCAGCTTACCATACTATCAAGTTACTGCAGCTAACTGATCATATTTATAATGATGATGATGATGATATGATGATGATGGTAATGAGGTGGTGATTATGATGATGATGGTGGTGATGATAATAATCTAGTGAATCTTAACTAATAGGACAAGTTGATAGATGTTCATGTAGGCCTATGTTTATCTGGTTTGTACGCTGAGGCTGCATATAATGATGCCAGCAGACCTTACTGTCAGGTTAGTACAGCTAACTTATAATAATTATAATGATGATATGATGATGATGGTGATGATGTGATGATGATGATGGTAATGAGGTGGTGATTATGATGATGATGATGATGGGGTGATGATAATCTAGTGCATCTGAACCAATGGGACAAGTTCGTACATGTACATGTATGTTTACCTGGTTTTTATCCTGAGGCTGCATACAATGACACCAGCGGACCTCACTATAGTATCATGTCCGTGCAATCAATGGGGATTTGACGTTTGATCCAGTGACATTTGCTCTGGACAGGCTTAAAGTGATTGATTAACTTTGTGAAAAATTGTAAAATCAGCTCAAATGCCAGTGAATTGTGTGCAGTCCTCTAACTACATATATAATTAAGGATATGTGAAAGTATGAGAGAAAATGGAACCCGTTTACTATCCTAAAAAAGAGAAAATCGCGATCAATCGCCAGCGCAAGTCGCTCAGCTTCTCCGCTGCGCTGCAGTCACAAAAACCAAGCACCAGTGCTTGGCGATTTCAGAGCGGGTTTCCAGCCCGTACGGTATTCTGTGATAGAGCGAGGTATGCCAACCGTAAGAGTTCTTTAGGGTTCGGTGGTACTCTATCCCGACATCACTGTTCAATCGTAAATATCTTGATATAGAAACGACCGATCAGCTTATAAAACTCAGGCGATTCCTGTCTAAGCTAAAGGTTTGCAATTATGATTACAGCATTACCTGGAACAGTGATTTTTTTTTTCAATCCTGGGCAAAGTTAATCAATGCCTTTAACATGTATTTTGTCAAATAAATAGCAGTATGGTTAGGGTTTCTATTGGGTTTTAACTTCCATGTAGGGTAAGGGTTAATGTTAGGCATAGTTTTGGGTCCACTGTACTAGGAATAGGACTAGTTTTGGCCATTCACTGCAGAGCCATTGTCGCTGGAGCATGTGTAAAGCGATGGCAACCTACCGATCTTACGAGAATTTCTTTTGTGAAAATTGTAATGGTTATACTGTATTTCTTTCAAAATATAGAAAAGGTCCATTGTATTCACTATTGTACACCTCTGGCAGTTGAATTTTTTTACATGCAAAAACATGTCATGAATAAGTGATGTCATCACATGGCAATACACTAAGAATAATAATTTTATATAGAAACATGTGTTATACAAATGTTCACATATGATATGATTAATATTTGTTTGAGTGAGGAACATTCAAATGCAGAACATGTATTTTTATATATTTCTTTTATCTCATTATTAATATATATGTATTCAAGACACATGGTTTATAGTTCCTAATCATCTTATAGGTAGACAGTATACTGATACTTAGTTGTAAACAGAATTTTTTTTAGTATTAATGATGGATATTTATTTTCTTATTTTTTACTGTTCAGATTATTCATGTGCACAATGAAGAAATTATTTCAACATGAAGTGATAAAAACAAAAATATACAGGATGGGTGAATGTAGAATCCAGAACAGATGAAAACAGACTGACTCAAGAAAACACCAAATGTTTGTCTACATGACGTTCATTCGTAGAAGAGGAATTTAATTTTTGTAACAATTTTTATCAAATCTTTCATCCACTTTGTTTGATATTCGCAGAACCTGGCAAAGATCTTTGAACATAGAAAGTGTGCTACATACTACTTGCCAAGCGTCAATTGTAAGTGGATTTTGTGTGTGTGTGTGTGTGTGTGTGTCTATGTTTTGTCGGGGTTCATTTTTATGTCATCCTTGCCTATTTGATGGAAATACTTTATATGTATTTATTCTGTATTTGAATATCTATTGAGATGATAGAGACAGTGACATACTACGGGACTAGTTTGCAGGCACAAGTCAGTCGTAAAACAGTATCTGCACTGAAAGACTACCCTGGGCCCTGCTGCTCCTATATTGACACGACCAGTAGGTAGCTGGGGCAGGGGCACATACCCCCAGTCAAATGGCTAAACAGAAAGAAAAAGAGAAATAGAGAAAACATGGAAAGAAGATGCTACGATGATGTACTTTTGCAAAGTGAAGTGGTGAATTTCTGACCTGGAGACAAATTAATTCAATTGACTAATTATGTTGGCAATACTTTGAAATTCGCAAAAATAAAACCCCCGTGAAATATATGGCATATACTTTAATGGTCATGTTTAAGCCCTCTCCCCCCATGCTGCCGTTGTGCCCTCAAGGTCTGGACAGACAATATGTCATTGAAAAAAGAAACCATTGTTATAGTATTTAAATAGAAAAATATTGACTGCTTATTTTATTAAAGCCATTGATCCTTATTAATTTGAAAGGGAATTAACTATTTGCTCTTTGTTTCTCTGACTTTTCTGCTCCCACTTTGTCCAACTTTTTATGAAAAATTGCTTTCCCCTTATGGGATCCAGCCATTTAGAAGACGAAGAATAATGACTTGACAAAAAAAAAAAAAAAAAGCCTTGACATCAGTACAAATATACGATTTTTGTTAGAAATAAACTAAAGGTACATGTATTTAGTTTGCCTTCATTGCTGACTTGTATGTTAACACACACATCACTGTGATTTCAAAAAGTTATAACTTTTGGTTCGCTTGTTTTTATTCTGCATCCAATCAGATGCTGATCGATGCGTCCCAGCATTCCTTGTGTCAGAAAATGCGTCTTTGTCAGAGATCTTCAACACTGGCCTATCAAACTTACAGACCCTCAACGGACTACTCATTGAAGGTGATAATGTCACCAGTGTCTTCTCAGAGTAAGCCTCTTTATAATTTTTTCTTCTTCTTTATAATCCATAGTTTAAATAGAAATACTGAATTTTAATAAACGTTGATTTCCACTCATATTTGCCATTCTTATATACATGTATCTAAAAAGTAACAACAGCAATACATTTTAAATATTATTACATATTATGTATTCATATCAAGTGTATTACATATTAGCTGAATAAATTAGGCATACTTATCAAATTAAATGAATACAGTTAATCTGCTGCTAAATTATAAAATATTTAACATGATTAAATACTAAAGTATTTGAAAAGTGGTACTAATTTCATTCAATTGGTATTTTAATATGGTGACTGGTCTATTTAGCTATTTCATGGTTAATCTGATGAATATTTTATCAGTGTACACAAATTTGTATGTTAGCTGTTATTGTTTTCACTTTTTTTTATATTGCAGAGCTGTAGATTTCTTCCTCAACATATCCAGTGTCTTGGAAGTGGTTTATGAGGACTTTGTCAACTCGTGGCACATCATCCTCATGTAAGTCATTGTTGTTTTGACTTTTAAAGGTCAAAGGTCAAAGTTCATAGTTTATTTTCAACATTCTCATTCAAAAAATATGTAACATACATAGTTGAAACAGAACATTTTAAACATTTCTCTAGCAGTAACTTGATCAATGGAATAAAGACAGATTGAATGATGATATTATGGTAGAGATATTAGGGCACTGGCCACTTTTTGGCTTTTGCTCACAGCCTCATGTACTTTTACGTACTTGTGTACAATGTATGTGAAAACATAAGCAAAAGCCTAGAAAAGGTAATTGCTCAGCATTTGCTAGTTTCATTTATTTAGCCTTCTAATCTGAACTCTTTGTTCGCCATTGATCAAAACCCTGGATTGCCACGTACATGTACATGTAGTTTGGAGTATATGATACATATACACTAAGTGTCTGTGCTATAGAAGTTGACTGTGGCAGTCCCCTGTTTGTTCCATTGGTCGACCAAAGCCAGTAATGAGTTTATCTTTTTTCTTCCAGTGGTCTTGGTATTGGTATGCTCCTATCCATGGTGTGGTGTTTTATTATGAGATGGATAGCCGGTGTGATGGTCTGGGGGAGCATCCTCTGTCTTCATGCTGTACTCGTTGTGGGTAAGATTATATTCAAATACAATCTTAAAGGTATTAGATAGTTTTGGGAAGCCCTCAAAAACTTTTCGTGAGATTTCTTTGATTTTACTTAATAAATAGCAGGGTACTAACATAACTAAGATGCTGTGAAGTTTTTTCCTCCTCAAGTGAAATATTTATCGAATTAGAGGTGAAAAGAAGAAAAATCCCTGGCCCCAAAAAGAGGGGATGTAAATTCAAACAACAGCCACACACATTACTCACATGAGGATTGCTGTGTGTTATAGAATACGCTACACATAGTGCGAAGCGCTGGCTTTATTGTGTGGGGAACCTTCGGGTGGATATGGTCTCAGCGCGAGGCAGTGAAAAGCCGTTACCAAGCGTTTCTTACAGATATTTACACTAAAATTTGTTCGAAATCGTGAATGGAATGTTAAATAATCTCGTACATGTGTCTTATGATAAAAGGAGAATAGTATGTGACTATGTTGGATAAGTTTCTTGCCAGTATGATTTTTGCTACCGAGACTGTCTATGAGCTATACCCCTTTCATTTCTTTAGGCAATTTTAATCACCCAGATTTAAAACTGGGGAGCGTTTCATCAAGCGTTTTGTCAGTGATTTTTATCCGACAACTGTTATAAGCTACTGAAATCCTTGCATCTGATTGGCTGAGAGCAAATTTGTCAGTAAAAATCACTGACAAAACGCTTGATGAAACGCTCCCCTGGTCTATAATACTTTGGACCCAAGAAGAGCTTGTATTTCTTCTTAAAATTCAAAATGGGAACACAGATTATTAGGGTTGATACCATATGTGTTAAACACTTTTGGGAACAAGATAAAAACAGTGAAAAAGAAAACATAGTTTAAAATGGCATTAAACTGGCAAAACTTGAATAGCGCCATCTCACAGTAACTGCTAAATTGAGATTATAATTTGAAAAATTAATTGCATTTTATTTTGAATTTGGAGAAAGATATGTTTGGAAATAGGCACATTTTATAAATCAAACTATTATTTTTGACGTTTCACATGTGCATAATTGCCTACAGATACATTCTAAACTTCTACAAACTAGAATGGGGCATGCTGGGAAAATGAGAGGCACATACACTCTTCAAATCCTGTTGAAAGATGGCGCCATTAGGAACTTCAATTTACTGTCACTTTAAAGCTTGCATACTGGTATAATGAAATCTTATTTCTGATATGTACTTGTAAACTTGGTAGCATTGTGAGGGTCAAAGGGCTATGAAGCCTATCATATAGAAATTATTCTATTGCAGTTGTTGTATGGAGGAATGTCATATATTTTTAGGTATTCATGTTTTGAAATTGGCATTATCATTTAATACATTAAGTTGCCTGTTATGATAAAGAAGAGTTTTTGTTTTGTTTTTTTTTTTTTGTTCCTGCAAAATCTCACAGTTCTACAATAATTTTTTTTTCTTCTCCAGGAATGTATTGTTGTTTCCAGCAATACACGGATTTACAGAACGTTCCAGGATCCATGGACTCCATTACTTTTGAGTTCACGACCAATCTTGATAGCTATCTTAGACTGCAGAAGACATGGCTTATCATAGGTAAGGTTGGGATAATAATGATAATATTTTTTATTCATATAGCACCTCATAAACCAGTTGGTAATTTGTATTTGCGCATGTGCAGATAAAGGGAATTTTTACCGAGTACAATGGACCCTTATATGCAATCATTTTGTGCGCACCATGATGAGCGCCAGTATGATTTTATCTGTTAAACAAGTTGGGTGTCCACCAAAACACATGTGTTTGTACGTACAAATTGGGGTTATTTCAGGGTTATTTGTACCATTTACTAATTACAAACTTGCTTATACATCTATAATGTCTCTAAGCGCATTACAAATATCAGGCATAGAGGTGTATCACGGTTAAGACAGGAGGGGGGGGGGGGGAGGAATGGTTTAGGTGCATGGTCCTACTAGTGAAGGCAAGATAATTGAGTGATCTGGGAAGGGTGTGAGGGTGAGGGGGTAGTTCTGCTCTCCCTGGATCAATGGATGATATCACTTTTGAGTTTACAACCAACCTTGATATGTACATGTAGCTGTGTTAGACTACAGCAGACATGGCAAATTATAGGTAAGGATATGATCTGACATAGAGGTGTATCGTGGGTCAAGGCAGAAGAGGAGGGGCGTGGTCTTACTGGATGGATGAAATGCAAGATAGCAGAGCAATTATGGGAGTGTGTGGGAGGGGCTGCAATCTTCTTATATTCTATGGTAATATAATAATTCTCTCCATAAGGTTCAGTTAATTCTGAAAATACTTGAAAGCAACATCCTCCCTCCCGGAATCGACCCCCCCCCCCCCCTCGAATCGACTCCCCTGGCCCTATACATGCATATGAATGTAGCACAAGTTCCAAGGATTTCAACACCTGGAAGTGGAGATGATGCGCACATTGAGGGCAGGCTTGCAATAAAATAACAAAGATAATAATGAGCATGTGCCTTCATCAAAGTTCCTTCAATGTTCATTGTACAATTTTCATGTATTGATTATTATTTTACTATCTTTTGTTAATGACAGGAATCATCTTGGCTGTAGTGTTTCTCATCTTGCTCCTAATCACCCTCTGTCTGTGCTCACGTATCCGCATCGCTGTTGAACTCATCTCAGAATCTAGCAAGTAAGTAAGGCGGTCAGGTGAAATGCGGTTGCACTTTAAAAAAAAAAAGAATTTTAAAGGGAACCATCACCAAATAATATTTTGCTCTGACAGTTTACCAATATTTTCTTCTTCTTCTTCTTCTTTTTTTTTTTTTTCTTCTTCTTCTTCTTCTTCTTCTTCTTCTTCTTCTTCTTCTTCTTTCTTCTTCTTCTTCTTCTTCTTCTTCTTCTTCTTCTTCTTCTTCTTCTTCTTCTTCTTCTTCTTCTTCTTCTTCTTCTTCTTCTTCTTCTTCTTCTTCTTCTTCTTCTTCTTCTTCTTCTTCTTCTTCTCCTTCTTCTTCTTCTTCTTCTTCTTCTACTTCTTCTTCTTTTTCTTCTTCCTCCTCCTCCTCCTCCTCCTTCCTCCTCCTCCTCCCCCTTCTTCTTCTTCTTCTTCTTCTTCTTCTTCTTCTTCTACTTCTTCTTCTTCTTCTTCACCTTCTTTGTCTTGTTATTGTTCTAACTGCCATTATTATTATTTATTATTATTATTATTATTATTATTATTATTATTATTATTGTTATTGTTATTATTATTATTATTATTATTATTGTTATTGTTATTATTATTATTATTATTGTTATTGTTATTGTTATTATTATTATTATTATTATTATTATTATTATTATTATTATTATTATTATTATTTATTATTATTATTAATAGTATTATTATTATTAGTAGCAGTAGTAGTATTAGTATTAGTATTAGTATTATCATTATTACTTTGAGACATCACACTCATTACCTAACTATCAATCACATCTTGCTTCTATCTCTGTCCAGGGCTGTCAGCTCAATGTGGAGTACATTGTTCTGGCCGATCATCCCGTTCCTGCTGCAGACAGGGGTCATCGCACTCTGGGTTGTCATAGCAGTGTATCCTTTACCAGTTACTGTAAACGCTGTTATTTTCACACAATTGAATTTTCGTGCTGAGCGACCCCAAAACACATTCGCGGGTTCTTAAATTCGCGCTGCACAATTACACGCTCGTATGTACACCCACTCCATTTATTAATTAACACACATGCAGTCCATTCAAATGCATATGGCATGCGCAACTACACACACGCGCTCAAAAATGGATTGGACACACACCCACATATTAATGTACTGAAGCACGCAATTCAACCCGCATAAGAAATCAGGCCAATATTTTTGCGAGTTCTAGAATTCGCGCCTCCGAAAATAGCGCGAAATCCGCGAAAATTAATGTACCGCGAATATTTCTGCATTTACAGTATTTGTTTTCTGTGAAATAAAAAGGTTTCTAATAAGCCAGTTCGTAATTACGATTTGCGCATGTGCAGATAAAGGTCATGTGTACCAAGTACAATTGACCTCTAATACGCTTTCATAGTGTGCACACTATGATGCGTGCACCAGTATGATTTTACGCGTTGAACAAGTAGCGCATCCACCAAAACAGATGCGTGTGCGCGTACAAACTGGGGTCATTTGAGGGGCATTTGTACCATGTACTAATTAAAAACTGGCTTATTGATTAAACATCTTTTGAAATAGTTTATCCTTGATCTTACTTCACATTGATTGAATGAAAGCTAATCCTAATCCTCATCCTTAATCCATCCTAATGAGATTTAGGACCATGACAATATTTTTCACACCATGTTTGTTTGTTTTTTTCTAACAGAAAATGTTGGTATTCAAAAATTACTGAGGAAATAAAGAAATGAGCTTTTATTTGTTGGAAAGCAATCCTTAACCCCCTACTTTCTCAGTTATCTTGCCACGTCTCAGCAGGCAATGTATGAGGTCTTCGATGCTACATTGTCAAATTTCACTGGTGATTCTTGTGATATTGATGTAAGTTAAAAAAACAAAATTTCTTGACTCTTGTGGCATTTCTATTTGTACATTTGATGTACATTTGAAAAAAAAAGGAGACTGTTGTTAGTTTTGTGAGAGTCCAACTAGACTGTACAATTTTCCTGTTACCCATTTATATCCAAACACAAAGTTGTTATTGTTCTCACATTTGTGCATGTATCAAATTCATGTATTTTAACAATTGATTTCCTGTCAATTCATGTTTTGTGGGGATAATTTTGAATGTTGTCAATAAATTTGAAATGATGTATCATTCTGTGCATTTATAAGTCATTTTATTGTTTATCCATTGATTACTCAAAGTGCATCATTGTGCTGTGAAGAGATAGCATCTTTTCAAGCTGAAGCTATCCTAACACAAAGTTGTTACGCATTTCAAAAATTATGTTTATTTCAAACACTGCTTGTTTCATTTGTATTTTGTTGTTGTCCCCACCCCCATTGCCATTGATGTTTTTGTTTTTGTTTTGTTTTTGTTTTTTTTAAGTATATTTTATTTGAAGTCTTGTTATCTGAACAGTTTAGCCATTTGTATGCTTGGTTTGTGTTTTGTTTTTTTTTTATTATTCAAGCTCCATTATGTCTTTTGTGTATAAGAATATTATGAAAGATAAATAAATAATAATGTTGCCTTGCACATATTTTCATTTTCAAGTCATCTGAAGTTTTGAAAGAAGACAATATCAGTTTGTTTTTGTTACATGCTTTGCCAGCACAAATAGAAAAGAGCTACAAAAGTAAAGAATGTTTTTGAATTAATTGTAAAAGTGCCCAGGCATTTATATTCTACAATTGCTAGTTTGAATACAATTCTTCTCTTGTTAAATATTCCTTGGGCATTTCTTCCTGGAAGAAGAAGAAAAAACTTATGCAGTGCAAATAGAGCCCCTCATGTTTTGTAAAATTGTATAATTTCTTATAGTTTTTGCATACTGGAAAAAAAAAAACTTCAAAAATTTGGAAACTCATGTTTGATGGATTATATCTCTCTTGTCATGGAATAATCATTGCTTTATTTAGTATCATTTGAAAGTGTGTCTATTCCTCTTTAAAATGATGCAATATCGGTTATAATTTTGCAGTCTTGGAATTAGCAGGACGTCACAATAAGGGGCAGGGTCAAAAGTGAAAATTTGCAAAATGCACTACTTAGTTTCTGCAGTAGCAGCATTACTTTTCTGAAAATAACCCAAATATTACTGCCCCAATGCCTCCTCAGAAAAGTTATCATTCACATCAGATACAATAGGTAATTTAAATTTAGCATCATTTTGAAATGTGTTTCTTTTACCACAGACTTTTCCTGAGGATTCCAACTCAAATGTAAACAGCTCATTATCATGTTCTCTTTGTTGCTACATGTATCATTAACATAATATTCTTTTTTTCAATTGCTTTAATGATAATGATAATGATAATAGTAATAATAATGATAGTTAACAGTTATATAGTGTTGATATATGTATAACTTCTAAGCACTTTACAAAACATGAAATGAACAACATTATGTTTAATTTAAACATTAACTTAAACAATAACTTTAACAATAACTTAAACAATAACATAATGAAAAATACAATGAATACCACAGATCTGCAAAGAATTGAAAATTTTGATAATGTTATTCAAAGACCTTAAAGTTTGTTTCTTGTCTGTGAGTTTGCTGACTGTGCTAAATATATTTCTTGATAATGTTAACCTTTTCACCAACTGTAACCGTTAGATACTCAAACACTAAAATGCATTTTCTCAAATTTTTTATTACACTTTTATTATGTACAGACTATAGGTGAACTTCACATTAATCTTTTGTTTGTGTGTGGTATCATCCAAAACTTACAACTTTTTGTGGTAGTAGGTTTGCACCTGTTTTCCTCCTGTGCCGCACATTAATATACATGTTTGTACAAAATACTTTTTAAACTGATAGTCTCGAGGTAAAAATAAAAGAGTTAGACAAGGTTATGGGTTCAGTCAAATATGTTTTTCTTGGTTCATACATCCAGTAATACCTAATGTAAATAGAGTTCTTTAAAATTTGGACTGTGATGGTTATATCTTATACATTTTTTTGATATATTGTATGTGAGTGTAATTTTTAATTCTAATATTTACAACTACATGTACTAACAATCAATGATTCTATTTACAGAGTTTGCTCTTTATTCTAATGAAATAAGAAATTTCTTGTTTCTCTTGCACATTTCTGTGTACATGATTCTCTCTCACTTTCATTCTCTGATTAATTGCTATACTTTTAAAGTCTAATTTTTAAATTTTGTTGCAAGTATAGTGAGCTGATTACCGGTACTTGTATTGCCTGTAATACAAGTATACAATAGATACAAGTATACAATATATAGTTGATGTCTCTCGTTTGCCATGTGATATAAAGAAGACCTACACATGGATTATCAGCCCAAATATTTGCCAGAAGTAGAGAAATTGCATTTTTAAAGACGTAATGGCAGTTTAACATTGACAAAACGTTAATTTGCTAGGCATGCCCAGCTGGATTCCAAATATCTGTGCATTCTATTTTGATATATTTGTTCAAAAACTAAACATTCTAATTGTTCTCTGCATGTAAATTATGATTGAGGAAGTTCGTTATGATATATTTATGAATTTTTTCTTGCATGAAATGCTTTCCTTAGCAGTCGAAAGCATGACAAAATAAAAAATTAACATGTGCATATTATATGTGCATGAAAACTTCCGACCATTTTACATGTATATAAAGTTCAAAAAGGTACAAAAATATTCAGTGTCACAAAATACAGCATTTATGGAACAAAAAACTGCATGCACAGTACATGTGCCTCACAAAACACAGGACCCTTATCCAATAGTATGTTTAATATATTCAGTTGACTTCTTTCTGTGGATTTTACTTTCATGCATTCAAATTCCTTCCTTATTTCATACATATTTTCATATGCATTTCAAATAGGTTTAGTGTCAAATTATTTCTGGCTGAATTTTTAACTGACAAGGAGCTATTTTAGAGGCATACTGTATGTGGAAATGAACCCCTCCCATGCTGTGGGTAGATATTCCCGCCTGAGCATTATTCTTCCAACTGGCCATGGGCAGCATTTTGTTGCCTGAAAGAAAATTAACAATTTTTTTAAAAATCATTTGTTTTGTTAATTTTGGGTGGAAAGTGAATTACATTTGATGAATTCATGAGAAGGATGATATGAGAGAATACTGTACATGCCATATATTTCGCTGGGGTTTTATTTTCGCGAATTTCGCCAGTCGTGAGTGGGTCGCGAATTTAACAACACGCCAAAATATTGCCAACATTAGAAGTCGGTTGAATTTGTTGTCTCCTGGTCAGAAATTCACCACTTCGCTTTGCAAAAGTACATCATCGCCGCTACATGTATTTGTAGATTTGAGAATTTTCCGACCGCGAATTCAACCACTCGCAAAATAGTCTGGTTAGTCCTATTCGCGAAAATTTATGGCCGCGAAATTTATGGCTTATACAGTAAATTTAGAATAGAAATTAGAAAAGAAAGTAGGATAGAATAGGGTGAAACATAGATCAGAGTTCAAGTACTATTTGACCCTTTGTGGGTGGCCAGACAAGTGGGAGATAGATGCGGGTCCGCTCGCTATTGATAGGAACCGCTATTCATAGAAAACCGCTATTCATTTAACAGCGGTCTTTATGAGTAGTTATGAATAGTGGTCCTTATGAATGGATGTCCTTATGAATAGCGAGGAAATTTGTCTATGGTTTGCTCGCTATTCAGAAGGACTGCTATTCATACAAAACCACTATTCATTTAGTCACGCGTTATGGATAGCGGTCCTTATGAATATAAAGTGGTCCTTATGAATAGCGGTCCTTATGACTAGCGGGGTTACCCCGATAGATGTACAGAATAGATGGTGTGGTATGGGTTTAAACTAAAAAAAAAAAAAAAAAAACATAAATAAAGAGATGATCAGAAAACAGAATTGCCAACATGGAATATGATATGGATCTTAAAATTGTGTACTGTATGTACATAATGAAAGTGATGATGGCATCTTGTGCAGGTATGAATGAATGAATTTATGAATGAATTTATTTCATAATACTGCAGAAATCTGCCATTACTATTGAAAGTATATATTGTTCAAATATCGAATACAGATATCATAATCAATAAACAATTTTAATGCAATCAAAAGCGAAAAAAACTTACATTAGTCAATAGAAAAGGCAGTATCGTGGGAGAACCTAAGGAAAAGCACAGCTTGTTAAAACTAGGTTCCCCCAATAAAAGAGAGAATTACAAAATATGTATTTATGTATACATATATAGATATGGCAGTAAAGAGACGAGACAAGATATGCGTGAAAAAGGAAATAAACACACATAAAAATCATTAAACATCAAAATGAAATAAAATAAAATAAAATAAAATAAAATATACATAGGTATAGTGTTGGTATCTGTCTTTTCTGGACGCTCATGGCATTCGCTGTAAAACTGTCTCACAGAATGTAGGTGTGAATTATTGCACTGTTCAATAATTCACCGCTAATTCACTTTTTTTGTGTGTGTGTTTCACCCGTAGACCTTTGAAGCAGACTACAACCTGACCAGCAACGACACCGACCTCTCCTGCCTCTTCATCGACTACAGCTTACCAGAGTACTTCAAATGGCTCCAGCTCTACAATCTCTTCGCTTTCTTTTGGCTCATCAACTTTGTGATCGGACTGAGTCACATGACTCTGGCCGGAGCGTTCGCCTCCTACTACTGGGCCTTCAACAAGAAGGAGGATATCCCTTTCTTCGCTCTTAGCGGATCGTTCTACAGAGCCTTGAGGTGAGGAGATGACTTCAGGAGGAGTTTTTTTTTTTTAATATGATGATATTCTGTTCATGTACACGTATATACACATATCACATTGTGATATAACGTTTCATTGCTCTCCCAAAGGACTTAAAAAAGTATTACCCTGGCTTTAGCTCTGGGTCCTGTTTCATAAAACTTAATATCAGCAACAACTGCCACATTTCTATGACAAATTTGCTCTCAGCCAATCAGATGCAAGAATTTCAGTAGCTTATAACAACTATCGTAACTTCTTATTGATAACAAGTTTTATGAAATTGGGCCCTGGCAACTGTTATCAGTGCACTGCATTCAAGGAATAATTCCTACCAGGTACCCACTTTACGTGGGTATAAAATCTTGGATAACGGGGAAGACATGCTCTGATTACACCTGAATTATCGCCCCGTCAGATATGAAGCTTAAAAATTTGCGATTTTATGGGAAAACTGTGATATTAAACTCCATTGCATGTTTCATTCGTAAGTTCTGAGTATTAAGAAGGAATAGATGCAGCTCAGATACTCCCATTTTATTTAAAGTTTACCAACCATAAAAAAAAAATTGCTCTGCATGTTAGGGGTTAACTGTCGCTATACTATATTCAAAATATGAGCTTCAAATGTTGATTCTATAAAGAGATATTGCAAGTTAAAATACACTCCAAATAACCATTACAGTGACTTGTAATGAGACTAGTCAGTGCACCCATATGCGCTTGCATAGAATAAGGGCCCGCACAGTTCCGCTGGAGGGGGGTTTATGTTTTCCTTTGTCTTCATACTCCTTAACCGTTAACCCATAGAAGGTCAGGTAAAGTGTTTTGAGTTTGATTTTATAAATTGCAGCTGTACACAAATTATTATTTTTTTTGGTGATTGATACACTTTAGGGTTTCTGTGCCAGCTTCACTTACAAATACTGTGTTTATACATGTACTTGGTATTGTCATTATCTGTTTTTGTGTCCTATTAGGTACCATCTTGGAACGATTGCATTTGGATCCCTCATCATCGCTATCATCCAGATTATCAGGGTTCTACTGGAATATGCAGAATATCAGCTCAAAGGTGCATTGGAATATAAAAGGAATTCATGTTTCTGTTCAAGTTCTATCTTTTTCGTATATTACTTGCTTATGATTACTTTTCTACATTAGGAATATTTATACATTATTAATTATATATATTACATTATTATATGTCTCATTGAGACCTGTATATCATCCGCATAAATCACTTTATGAAAAGCACCCTAAACGGGGATTGTATTAGGAGTAGTTTTGATACCCTAAACAGGGAAACCCGTCAAGCATCTGTGATTTTTATACCCTTAACGGCGATTTCCGCAGATACTCTTATCATCTCTGAATATGATACACCTCATCTTGATTTTTGCTGTTTTTAATACCCTAAACGCATAACCCGGGTTATGCGCCTAATGCTAAAAAAGTACCCTTTTTATCCGTTTTCGTGTACGCGGATGATGTACAGGTCTCAATGTAAGTGTACTGAGAATCAACCAACTATAAATATACATTTACATATTTTGATCCAATACCTTTATGGTCATCTTGTTTGAATGAATTTAAGTTACCATCTTTCTTTCTGTTTCATTTGTCCCCCCCCCCCCCTCTCTCTCTCTCTATATATATAATGTATATGTATAATTATATAATCTCCCTTCTCTCTCTCTCTTTCTCTTTCTTTCTCTCTCTCTTTCTCTCTCTTTCTCTTTCTCTCCCTTCTCTCTCTCCCTCCCTCTCCCTCCCTCTTTCTCCCTCTTTCTTCTTTATCTCTGTATCTTCTCTTTTCTTTGCTCATTACAGGCAAGGACAATAAAGTTGCTAAGTTCATCCTGAGGTGTATGAAATGCTGCTTCTACTGTTTGGAAAAATTCATGAAGTTCATCAACAAAAATGCATATATTCTGGTAAGACTATTGACCAAAATTTGTAGTTTACACAATTTTACTTCATGAAGAAGAAATGAAAGGATTCACAAAGGTGCTTATGTTAATGCAACTGCAACTTGTTTTATATTTTAAAGATAAAGTTGAGTTCTGGTCGTGTGATTACATTGTGAAAGATATTCTTTGAAAGTGACGGAAAGAGAATGAGAAATCTATCAAATTATTTCTCACCTTTCCCAGAACTCAACCTTTTCTTCAAACATTGTGGTAACTAAATTTATGTGGTAATGATCACCCTGAGAAGTGGTTGAAAAAGTATCTGCCACATGCATGTCTGACATTAGTTAATTTGTGATGTCATAATTCCAGAGCAAGAATTGAAATATTTCTTTTGCACCATTACCTATAGTTTACTAGAATTTAGTTCGTAGACATCGATGTCTACCATCGTATGTCTAATATTGTGACAACCCCACCAAGCATGTGTCAAAAAAGGCGTGTAGGCAAGTGAATAATTACAAACTCAGACTTGGGCTAATATAGCTTTGAACAATGGCACCTACACATAGCCTTGTACTTCAGGGTTATATTTTAGATTATATCCCTCATTTAATGGATAATGCCGATGCCGATGAAGAAAAATGTGCTATACTGTGACGTCATTCATGGTATAGTGCACTATACCATGAATGTCGTCACAGATATGCGATCGATCAGTGGTTTTTCATTGATAATGTGTGAAAAGTGCTATCGGTATTGGCCTCATAGACCACTGTGTAAACCGCGGTACATTTTTATCATTATTTTTTTCAAGATTCGTTGGAGGGATATAAAACAAATATATCAGGCACTGTTTCGAGCCACTAGTGAATTTATGGATTCCTCGGTGACAGAAAAAGCACTATTCTCTTCGGGGCTAAGCCCCTCAGAAAATAGTGCTATTCCTGCCACCTCGGAATCCATAATTTCAACTAGAGCCTCTCAGTGCATGGTATATTTGTTTAACATAGCATACTATTGTTGATGACGTACATGTAAGCATTTGAAAATTTGACATATTAGGCAAAGTATTATGACATAATGTATGCATTTTAATAAATTGTTGCTTCGATTCTTTTCATTAGGTTGCCGTTTATGGGAAGAATTTCTGCTCCTCGGCCAAGGAAGCCTTCTTCTTGCTCTTAAGAAATATTGTCAGGTATGTTGAATAACCAAGGTAGCTCAGTGATAGTGATACCTATAGTGGCATTAATATCCATCTCCAGATTGTATGAGGATTAAAATCTCATAATCCTAGATATATTTACCGACTTTGTGACTGGTGTATCCAAAATTGCAAATGCTGCGCTGTTGTCGACATGTTCTGAGTTGTATACAGCCAATCCCTGCTTAGCTATCTGGATATCTATGATTGAAAACTGAAATCCGAAACTTACACCAGGGAATGTTTTCAGCTACCACAGGCAGGCATGTACTATCCCCATGCTACTTCAAAATGAATGACGTGGTCACACCGTCAGCTCTAGAAATTTCTCAACAAGTTGCCTTTAAATACATACATGTACATGTGGTATTCAGTGTGGCCCAGATTAAATGTTATGACTGTTTCTGGGTTGGAAAATAAATGTGTGCCTCTAGCTTGTGGTTCACCAAACGTGTTAAAAGATTATACTACTTTCAGTGCGATTTCAAAGCAAATTTATGCATTTATACAGCAAGCTGTTAATGTATGCATTGCATCATTTGCTCACCATTTTGCATAATTGAGAATCTGATCGTTAATATGTTTAATTTATCCTAATCACTCAATCTTGCCCTGTAGGGTTGCAGTCGTAAACAAGATTACAGACTTCTTGCTGTTCCTTGGCCAGCTTCTCATCGTAGCTCTGGTCGTCGTAGCAGCCTTCTTCTATTTCACTCTCGAGGTGACCTGGGTCAACTCTCTACTTCCTGTTCCCGCAGTTAACTACTACTGGGTTGTAATCATTGTAAGCAATGCCCCCCAATTCTTTTTTTTTTTTGGGGGGGGGGGGCAAGTCCAAGGTATTTGGTCATATGGTGTCCCATACATCACCACGTATTATTGAATTCTGAACATCGATTCACATCAGATGTGTCACTATCCTTGATATTTAATCTGGGCCCTGTTTCATAAAACTTGTTATCAATAACAACTGCCACATTTCTATGACTAATTTGCACTCAGCCAATCAGATGCAAGGATTTCAGTAGCTTATAATGATTATTGTAACTTGTTATGAAACAGGGCCCTGATGTAAGCTTTAGTGAAACAATGATCAATGCCCCATCTTATCATGATTCGCGAATGATCCAGATTGATCGCAAGTCCTCCAATCAGTCGCAAACAGGAAAACTCCCATCTCTTTAGTGCAGAGTTTGAGTCACGATTGATTTTAATCGATCGCAACTCTTTATAAAGCCTACTGCACACTATACAATCGGTGCGATTTCAGAATAAAATGAATTAGCATTTGATATGAACATTTAAACGTAAAATACTTTGATTGAGGTTCTGAATGGTCATATAGATACATGTAGTGAAATAAAAAACATGGCATATTGCGAGCTTTCTAGACAGAGGAAAGCCAAATCGGCTCAGACTCATAGTGATGTCAGAGCAGTCCTACGATTGTCTATGATTTGAAACTGATTAGGCCCTTATTTTGGTTATAAGGCTGACATCGCACCAAACCCTATGTTTAGTTTTCATATTATTGTTCAGAACCTGAATCGGGGCCCCGTTTCATAAAACTTGATATCAACAAGTTACAATAATTGTTATAAGCTACTGAAATCCTTGCATCTGATTGGCTGAGAGCAAATTTGTCATACAAATTGTTATTGATAACAAGTTTTATGAAACAAAGCCCAGGTCTATTTAATTTGTTAAAGTGCCAATATATAATGCTATTGCGATTTATTTCCTCGGATTTCCTGTCGATCGTATCAAGGAGTTATCACAGAACTGGAGTTACAGCAGAACCGAGCTTCTTTGAACCGGGTTCGATGCCGCGGCAATAAACTCAGTGGGTGTTCTTCCGTGATTTACGACAGCTGTGTACCTGGGTCTCGTGCCGAGGCTGGATCTGCGCATGCGCATCTTCGGCCGATCGAGTAAGATGACGTCATCTTGCTTTTTATAAAAATCGCAAACCCAGGCCCAGGGTACTACATACGAGAATAATTTTGCTTTAGAAGAGGAATTACTGTTCTCGTCCGAAATCGACGAATTGGGATTACAACTAGATGAACGGGAAATTGAAAAGAGTGGGGAGATAATTTCTTAACTCTAGATATCTTCGAAAAGAAGAGTAGACAACAGTACCTCCTCCTTGATGTAGCTCTGCCGGACTGGATGGTTCTTTCAGCGGAGCTGCGCTGCCCCGCTCCGCCAGTCCTGCCGGTGCGGTGGAGTGGCTGCGCGGCGCGAGGTCCGTGTGAAAGCTGCAGCTGCCATTTGTTACTCTGTTCTCAGATCTCTATTCACATTTTGTAGTTTAACCAAGGAGCTATAATTATACATGGGGCTCCCCCAAAAAAGAATCTGTAACTTGTCATGCTGGGGGTAGGGGCAAATCTGGCAAACTTGTTAATAACACACTTTTGTAGAGCTACCGGTACATGATTTATACTAGATCTAAGTGATTAATGATAGATACTAGCGGGACCCGTGGAAATCCACGGGTTCACTTTTTACATTGCACATTCAACATTTTCACAATTGATGTGTACATTCTTATGAGTTTTTTTATTTATTTTTTTGTTAATGAAATTATCACTAAATTGCTCTAGACCTAAATGTAAACGAAAATGGTTATGAAGAGTAATTTTGTAGGTAATTTTTTTTTGTCTTTAATTTCGAGTCCGTCCACATTCACATACAAAGACGATACACAGACATCATTTATAACTGCACAAACATGACTTCTTTTTTTTATTTTATTTTATATAGTTACAAATTTTGTAATAGGATTTCAGAGAGGGGGGGGGGGAGGCGGGATACTAGCTAGCTGGAGCATCACTAGGTGTTACCCCCCCCCCCCCTTGATTACTTTTTTTTTTTGCTTGCTTGCTTGCTTGTTTTTAGATCTATTTTATTTTTCATTTTGCTTCTTGGGGAATTTTCAGTCACAGTGAATTTGATAATGGTATCCCCATTCAGAATGTTCGACTAGTGACGTCACTGAATACAAACCAAGAGGCCAAGTGAATTTGTTTCTTATTCAGATTTCTTGATAAAGAGGAGGGGTTCCATGTTATCTAAAATTTTATATTTTTCCTGAATTAGTCGGCAGAGACAACACTATATAGACTAAATTTCAACAATATTTTCTCTTAAATTAAAAAAATTGTCTTAATTTCATAACATTTAGGCTGACATATAGGCCTACTGCAGACACTAAAAATAACACAATATTTATGATTTTCTGCATATTCTCAGACTCTTCTGTAACTTAATTTTGAAACATCAAGGGGTCTACAAACAGATATGGAATCTAATGTTAGATGGGGGGGGGGAGAAAAAAGGTAGAGACAGGAAACTAGGGATAAATTTCATTTCGGTTGACCTACTAATACTCGCCTATATATTAATCTAGCAAATCCACCTCCAACTGACATCAACAAAGAATACGCCACCAAGTTTAAAAACAACTAGATCTAAAGAAAAGTGCCATGCCATGCATCATTATCCATGACACTGGCATTATTATTGACTTCGTGAGTCAGTCAGCGTTACTCGGTCACAGTCACAGTCGCAGAGACAGACTCTCACTCTCACTGTCAGACGTGCGAGACATCTACTTTGTCATGATTCATTTCAATAATTGGTAAAAAGTAGTAAGGTGCAACAGGGAAACAGCAAAATTTTCTTAGCAAAACCATAAAAAATAAGTACGTAAAAGACAACATACACAGAAAAGCACAAGTGGGCCGAATGAATCCCACTAAGCAAACGACAAAAGTATTAGCGGACGAGAGTCGACTACGTGTGAACGACCTTTTCATTCGTGTATTTCCTATATGTTGACACTCGTTGACACTCTAATGACAAGGTGGGTCTTGATCAAAAAGACTTGCTCTTTCCGAAGAGATATTTTTCGAACGTCGCAGAGTTTCGGAACATATTATTACATAAATTTGATATGAATATCTAAAATATTAATATTTACAGAAAATACGTCATAACTCATCCATTTCTGGACCAATTTTGACGAAATAAGCTTCGGTGAACTTAGAATTTTGCGGAGCTCAAGACATAAGCTGCTGCGCAGCTATTGAGAACAACAAACTACTGCGCATGGGTGAACAGATTGTTAGTTCACATTCACTGAAAAAATTGTTCCCCCACTGAGGTTGAGAGTCGGCATCGAACCCCGGTCTTCAAAGACTGAGGCAGCTGTCGCCGTGGGGCAAGATCGAGCGATAAGAGCGGAGCGGTACTTTGATTTCGGGTCTTATCTCTTGCGTTGCGTAACACTTTCGGTCGTAAAAAATTCTGTTGTGACTCCAGTTCTGTGATAACTCCTTGATCGTATAGTGTGCAGTGGGCTTAAGACAGGGTCCAGATGTGCTTAAATCTTAAATGTGGTGGGTAATAAATGGGACAAAATACATTGGACTTGCCATTAGACACCTTTTGTATGCACGATCCATGAATCTGGCTTTAAAGGTAAAGTTGAGTTCTGGTCATGTGATTACATTGTGAAAGAAACTGTCTGGAAGCAATTGGGAGATCATGTCTAAATAAAGATTGGTGTATACTGTGAGGTTTTGGAACCATCAAAATGATAAGAAATCAACCTGAACTCACTCAAAAGCACATGCACTGCACACAGAAATGGTTATATGGGACTGCACACAGATGTGGCATGGGCGTTCCGCCCAAACACTTCAGCTTTTCTTCGTCATATTTTGAATATAAGGGCGTTTGAAGAGAAATCCTTTTCAGGGGACATTTCTACTATAATGTTCTTCCAAACTGACATAAAAGGAATGAGAAAGCTCACAAATTATTTTCTCACTTTTCCCAGAACTCAACCTTCCCTTTAACCCCTTCCATGCCGTGGATGGCAAACTCGCTCAAAAATATAAACGCTTTTTTTTTCTCTCTCTCTAGATTATTCCTATGTACAATATTTAAAGTCAAATGTAATAATGAATAAAAGAAATAAATGCACTGATTTGATTTGTGAAATTTCATTTATTATAATTGATTAAGTTCTACTGGAGTAAACTGCAAGTGTTCGACAGTGAGACTCTGTACATGTATATAAAGACCGCCTAGGGGGGAAACAAGAAATGTGGTCTTACTGAGCAGGTGGTCTTTATAAATTATGCAGGTGAATTCAAGTACTGGTTCAGTCAGAAACATTGTCCAAGGGAAACAAGAGAATGTGGTCTTTATGGGCGGGTGATCTTTCTATACAGGTGGTCAAGAAAGCAGGTTTCACTGTAATCCTTGAAAAGCTTGGAATCTCTAGTCTCAGAAAATACACAAACCAAGAAATGACTTTGGGGACTTATTGATGTTGATTCACGTATATGTCAATGGTTCTTTTCTGTGATATTAAACATTTTTGCTCTGACTGTTCTCTGCCTTTGCCAGGTCATAGGAATAGGAGTCTATCTGATTTCCAAGGCATTCTTTGGTGTCTTTGACATGGCTGTGGATACCCTCTTCCTGTCATTCTGTAAGTATTCTCATTTCCTAAGATCCTTAGGGAGCTTAGCGAAACGTAATGGTGTGTAAAGACGCGGGAAAGACGCAAAGAGCAAAATTTACTAGTTTTGTCTGCGCATCTAAAGTTTCTTGCTCTGAAATTGGCTGTTTACAATTTGTGAAGGTATTGTTTCGCAAGTTGTTCAGAGTTGCAAATTTTTGTGCATCAAAATAATGGAATCACAACTGATACAACACTGAATTTTTGTATTTCACAAATTTGCTTTCTGTGAAAAATGCCTGTCAGTTATAATTCATGAAAGTTTCATTTTCGCGAGGGGTTCAGATTCTCGAAAGTTTCATGCCAGGAATTGATTGAATAACACTGAATTTTTTGCAATTCACACAATTTTCTTGCTTAGAAAATGGCTGTCCTTTCCAATTTGTGAAAGTTTCATGTCGCAAAAGTTTCCGATTTATCAGTATGCAAGTGTGCTAAAGGGAGGTAGTTATGTAGTCTGTTTCCGTTTGTGGCCTTAAGGTAGCTTTGCAAAATGGAGCTACAGTTCTGTATGCCTCCAAATTTTGCTAACTAAGCTACCGACCTTTTGTGCATTAAGTGTACAAGAAGGAAAAGGATTTGTATGTGAATAAGATTTGTTTTTTCTTACAGACAGATACATGTATTTATTAGATTTGAATTTAAAAGTTTCTGTTTTCGTAACTTGTTTTGTTTATACCAACTCGCATTGCTTGGTTGATTCAGATGAAATAAAAGATATATATCAAACCTAAATATACATTATTTCTATTGTATTTGGTAACTATTAAAGAAATAGAATATTTCATTAGAAAATAATTATGAAAGGACAGTAAACAGGGTTATTTTAAGAACACAAGCATCTAATAAATTATTCTATAGACCAATTTGGTTTCCATGGTTTTTGGAGGACTGTAGTACTTCATCCACCATAGCTTAGGGGACAGCCAAGAGCATAACAAGAGATGATTTAATGTCTTTATTTATTTATTTATTTATTTATTTATTATTTATTTGGCATTTCGAAAACAATACAGAAAACAATACAGAAAACAATAACATGAATAAACATTGTAAAGAAAGGACCTGGATCAGAGTTGATGGGGCTGCCTGGGTTTAGAAAAGGTTAACTCAATTACCATGACCCACAGGTCTTCCTTCCCACACCCCTCCAACTCCATCCAGGTCAGGATAAGACCTTATGTAATCAGACAGGTTCATGGCTGTCCCTGAAGTAAAGCGGGAATATTTTAACTATTATTTAACATATTTGATGGCCCCAAGTAATGGTGGCTTAAAGTAGAATTTCATTAATTTTGAATATTGATTTAATTTTTATTATTGCATAGGTGAAGCTTAGATTGAACAAGGTTATCAAAATTCAACGCTTGGAAACATTTGAAGTAATGATTATTATCAATTATAAAATGATATAACACAGCCCGCTATAGCATCTATAGAGCTCTTTGAACGCTGCTGAGATATGTGACGTCATACCGGGGAGCAATCCTTCCTAAGCAGACGATGCCCCATAACATCTTATACATTTTCAGTGCCTGTTTTGTCATCTCATCTTCACTTATTTCTCTTACTTCACTAGCGTCAGTATAAATGCTTATTTGTTGCCTCACTCTAAATTTCCTGCATGGTATTATTTTGATGAAAAATGCAGCGTTAAAAAAATAAAGGAATCAATCGATTGTAAACAAAAAAAGATGCCATTGTATTTTCAGCTGCATGCACCGCGGCATGTCGGCGTTTCAAGAGGGAACGATTACCATCCATGCTATAATTCAGCGGGCTTTACAATTCGAAAGTGTGATTTCTTTGAGTGATCATTGACCCTTATCATGACTTTTTACAAACAAAAGATTTTAGTTACTAGAAACGGTTTCACTTCCCTTTTAGAATGATGTGAAATACGGTCATGGTGAAACCAACCAAACTCTTTATAATTTAAAAATAATTGCATTGCAGTTACGTTCACTTGATATAGGACGTCGTCTGCTTAGGCAGGATTGGCACCTGATGTGACGTCACGAAAACATCGGTATATTTCTGGCGAATCGCTCGGATATCCCAGATGCTGAGAAGTGTTTTTATTTGTGTTATTTTTTAATCATCAAACACGCAGTTAACGTAAAACTTATATGATTACCATCTGCAAGCTTTCTAGTTTCTAGAGATACATTGTTGAGCATATTTGTGATTTGCTTTGAATATCTACTTTAACACTTCCATGTTCAGCTCACCGAGTCAGAGAAAAAACAAAGATGAAGCATAAGCATAAAAGTAATTTTGTTTGTAATTTTTGCTTATACTTTCAGTGGAAGACATTGAGCGCCATGACGGAAGCGCTGAAAAACCCTACTACATGTCGAAGGGCATGATGAAGATCGTTGGAAAGAAGAACAAGAAAATGAAAGAGGAATGGTAGAAGGGAGTGGAAGAGAATGGAAAGGAAGCTGTGCATAACAGGAATCAGTGGATTGACAGAAGGTATAGACAGTTGTTGAGAGGAAGTATGAAAGGGTGAAAAGATACAAACTTGGACATTTGTGTGACATGATCATGTCATTCTGGTTGTATAACACATGCTCCTGTGACAATTGCTTCATGGTCGATATACTACACTAACAAAAATCTTAACTTCAACCCTGGACCAAGCATCAAACCTAACCCTAACCCTAAACCTAGACCTAAAACCCAATTGCAATCCTCACCCTAACCCTATATCTTTGACAGAATGAAGCCTGGAGCAAAAAATATCGCCAGAGCATATGTCAAAGAGCTGTCATTCCATCTCCAAAATATCAATCAGTTGCATTAAGCCCACTGCACTCTATACGATCGACTACGATCCGATTTTGGAAGTAAATGGTAATAGCATTAAATATAGGCATTTTAACAAGTGAAAGCTACCTGTTTCAGGTTCTGAACAATAATATGAATACTCAACATAGGAATTTGTTTGCGATGTCAGCCATGTATCCAGAATAAGGGCCAAATCAGTTTCAAATCGGAGACAATTGCAGCACTGGTCTGACGTCACTACGATTCAGAGCCGATTTGGCCTTTTCTCGGACTAGAAGGCTCTTTATAGGCAGTCATTTCGATTTTACTATCTATTTAACTATTCAGAACCTCAATCAAACATATTTTATGTGTTGAACTATTTATATCTAATGCTATAACATTTTCTTTCAAAATAGGATCGTAGACCGATCATATAGTGTGCGGTGGGTTTTAATCTTGTATGAGCTGTTGTTTTGCTGTCTGTCTGCCATATGGCTGCTACTCCCATTGACAATAGGCACTGGGTGGATGTAATGGCCAAATCGCAGGCTGCCAACGAATTTCTTCATATTTGTTCAGCTTTGGTGATAAAAAAAGAAAGAAAACAAAAATCATTAAAGGGGTTATTAATACTCTGTCAACGATGTACTTTTTGATGGTTTTGACGTTTTGATGGTTTTGTGATGGACAGTGGCATATGGACTGTTGAGAGCCTGAAGGGCATTAACTCTGTGTGAAAAATAAGTTAATGCCCTGCTGGCTCTAAGCAGGTGAGATGATGTGGCTACTTTGGAATTTTTGTTATTCGTTTTTTAAAGAATTCAGGATGTGAAAGTGACCTTGATGATACATGTACTATATGAAAGAGGTATGAATGAACTATATTAAACCTGAATACTGATTATGTTTTTTTTTATCTCATTGTTCTACGGAATTCTTTCAAGAGCTGGATATTTGTGTGATTGAAAGCAAATGTATACCTCACTGATTAAACAAAAAAGAACAAATAATTATCACTTCACAAATCTTTAAGTATTCCTAAATATATATTTTTTATAGTAGACAAATATGATAGATAAATATAATAGTTTAACTAAGAAATAAAAGAAAACAAATTTTAAAACAAGATGATATATGTAATTTCATACTCTAACTTGATAATGTGTTAATACTGCCATCATCAAATAAAAATGATTTTGTACAAGGTCAGTGAAAGAGTAATAAGTGTATTGTAAAAACGTTTTCATGTCAAAAGTTTTCAATTTATATTCCGAAGTGTAAGAGTTCATCAGAGTTCATAAGATTTTATATCTACCAAATTTTTATTATTTTAAACAGACATTTCATGAACATCACAACTGATTTTATGAACCAAATATATGTGATACTTTGTTGTCAGAGAAATGTCGGCTTCTAAGCATTTTATGTGATTGAATAAGTATTTTGTACTGTTTGTCTCATAAATTCACTTAACACATTAATTGCATGTTGAACACAGGTCTTTCACTGTTACTTGCTTTCACAATTTTTATATCAAAGTTTTGCTGTGAAGCTGATGTCCAAAAATCTCAAAATGGAGATATTTTATCAGATCATATTGTCAGTACGTCAGACATTTAAAGTATTTGTAAATTGGTTGCCTTTTGGTTAAGAGATTAACCTGCATTTTATACTGGTTTACCTGTATTATATGAATATTTATAACTATTGCAATGGTTGGAATCAGTATTTTTTCAAAATTCATCAATGCTGAAAATGAAATAGCATAACATCACTTGATTCCTGTAAAGTGTACTACATGTAAAATCACAATATTCTCAGTTATTCGTGATGGTACTATCTCAAATGTTCTATCTCGAATAGTCTTGTCTTTCATCTATTTAGATATACATGTATACTGCCTTTAAACACCTTAGATTATATAATTGGGTCAGAATCAGAAACTTTTATCCCAGAGGATTACTGTTTAATGTTCAAAAGAATTAATGCTATCAAACAAAACCATGAAATGTATTTAAATTAAAAACTGCAATTAAAACTGCCCATGGAAAGAAAATTAACAAAATATGATAAAAGCATGCAACATGGCCATTAGCCTAGTAAGCAAATACATGTAATTACCGTTGGTGAAGGTGATGGGACAAACTATCACTTCAGGGGCGATCTGGATGTACATGTAGCTATAGGAGAAGATAGCGTGTACATTCAGATCGCCAAGGAAGTGATAGTACGTCTCATCGCCTGAAACCGAAAGGTGATTATTTGCTTTATATTCCACATCTGAAACTTTTAACTGGTACGAGAAAGACAATTATGGTCTACTTCTCGAAAAGGACATTTAGGCCCACGCCCGAATTCACAAAAGAAGTTTAAACCCACCATGTAAACCCCCTCCTGGGTGCACACATGTGTTTTATTTAAGCACGTGAATGGGCAATGCGCGCTTATTTAAGCTTATTTTAGTACGCTTATGGAGCTATTCGTAAAGGTCACGCACTTTTCATTCCGACTATTTGTAAAGGTCACACACTTTCATTTCGCGTACCCAAAATATTAATAACGCATTGTGACTCTGTAATGGACTGAAGAGATCAGTGAAACACATTAGTACTATTCTGTCAAGGTCACAAACTTTTCTTCTCGGGTCGACTGATGGGGAAAACTACGTTTTATCACGTGATAACCTGTTGACCAATCTAACAGCAAGATTCTTAGTATGTGGAATATAATCTACTTTAACCAGATGTTTCCCATATTAAAGCCATGGGAATGAGAGAATATTGTAGTCGACAATTTAAAAACAAGCTACTTTTACTACCTGGCATGGACATTAAGTATTTGTTTTTGCAAGGTGAATAATAGTATATTTGGACTTGTTTGGTTAGCGAAGATTCATGTTCGTGATGATGTAATTTACTTATTTACAATATGCCTCAGCAACTTGTAACCCTCAGCTTCAAAGGCATACAGTCGCTTAGCTACGAGGTACGGGGCCTGCCCCCCCCCCCCCCCCCGAGTGGTGGAAAAAAAGAGAAAAGAGAGAGAGAAGGAAAGGAAAAGGGAGAAGGCAATGTGAAAAGAAGATGATATGACCCACTTCCACATGCTCCCCTCACTGAATGACCTTGTTCTATCACCTTTTATTTACCTTGAAAGTCCAGTACACCCCCCCCCCCCCCATCCCACATATGAGTCCATGACAACAATGCCCCTCAATGGCTGAACCTAACCTATACCACTATATACATGTAGCATGTTAATAAAGAAAATCACATTCTTTGATGCATGATTGTATAAAAATGTGTTGAAATTCATCATGATTAGGACCCTCTGTGAAATCATCTTTTTTGTTTTGTTGTGTGTGTGTGTCTGTGTGTGTTTGTACAATGTTCTTATGTGAAAGAATTTATCAGAATGTTTACTTGTCTTTATCACGATTTCAAGGTATAATTGTGATGGTCTATTTGGTGCTAATGAGGGAGTGCCTTTGCTCTTGAGGGGCTAAGAACCATTTTAATCATTTTCTTTCATCTTATCAAATTAGAACTAATATCATTTGAATATTTATTGATTTATTTTTCATTTTTCAAGAAGACAAAGAAAGTGCACTGTATGATATGTGTTTTTCTTGTATGAATGTATCTTCATAAGAATCCTCTGAGTTAATATTCATGCTTTTATACTATGAAATTAAAGAGTTTAATCAACACTGCTATTTTCACATGATAATAATAATAACAATGATAATACATAACATTTATATTGTGCTTAATACAATGATGTAATCCATAAGGGCCGGCTCTACATATTTTTACTGAATTCCATGGAATTTATGATAATGCATGCATTTACATGTGTATGAAATTTTAAAATATAGTTGTGTGTGTGGGGGGGGGGGAGGGAAGTGGAAGGAAAATCACACTGTGTACATGCAAAACTATGTCTATTTGTAGATTGTTTTGGGATGACCCAGTGCAATAGATGAAATATGTGTTGAACTTTAATTCATTTCTGTGTTATCTTAGTCTCTCAAAGATCAATGATGCAAGTGATATAAAAGTGGAATTTTTATATGCTGAGATCATACAGACAAGTTTGAACTGACGGAACAATAATTCATGATTTTCATTCCTTTTCTGTTTCATCTTTCTGGTTCATGCTCATTTGACAAAGGTGAAATGATGTGAAATGCATTTACATTATGTGACAGTTTAACAATTCCACAATTCAGTATTGCAATACAATAGCTTTAACTTCATAATTGCTTCTGCTGCTATGTAACCACATCTATAGATACTTTTTTGATACTAAGTTTACTCCAAGTCTGCAAATTATTGCAGATATCATGCATATAGCACATGAATTCTGCACAAGATAGCATATTTTGATTGTTGTGTTAGCTAAGCGGTAATAAATATCAAGTTTTTCTTAGTTTTAGGCTTTAGAATATCAGAGGCTTTATACTGATTTTTGAAGAGGTCTTGAATTTTTCACAGAGGTTGATAAGCTGAATTTTTTGGTTTGAATATCTCGCAGGAATAACTCTTTTTGCGTACCATCTTTGGGATTAATGTCTTTTAGATGTAGCATGATTTTATATGTACCGTTAGAACAGTCCGTACTGATCAAATTTTATTTTTATCATTATTTTGAATATAAATCATTATTGATATACTTTTCATTGCCTGTGTGTTTTTTATTCTCCTGATGTTGTTTACATTCATCCTTTGAAAAAAAATTAACTTAGAGGAATAGTTGTACATTTTAACAATTTCACTATTATACTGTCAATGTAAATGATGTTTACAGTGATGTATTTATGATATGAATGACCTACCAATTTTAATCAATGATAAATTCATACTAATCAACAGCGCACAATGAAATCATATGAGATTAAATATCTATTATATCCAATTAATATTTTGTTACATGTTTTTAGTTTCTGTAGTGAATGTTCAAATCTAGTACTAATTTCTGTCTTATTTCAGTAGATTGGGATATATGTATCTTTATGTAAATTCTTTGTATTTAAAGTAATCGTTTATACATCTGTAGTACTTACTGGCTGATTTTGTATTTCTTGCAAATATATCGTATGTATAAGAAATGAAATGTATAGGTGGAATTTTGTATCACAGAGTAATTTTGTAAAGATGATTGATGAAATGTTCATTAAATATTTTTGAAATTATTCCAAACTGATCTTTTGTGATGTAGTTTGCATTGTTCCATCATGTGTGTATTAATACCAGTGTTAAGAACTGTCTGATAGAGATTTTAGTTTACCAGAATTCACTGATGTTTTTGATAATCACTATTAATTTGCTATATAGGTGTACGATTAATTTACAGAGAGAAATTGAATGAAATGTGAAAATGGAAAAACAAAAGAAATAAAAGAGCTGCAGAAAATTTTACAGAGTTACAATCTGTAAGAAATATTGCGCTTTTGCTCATTCCCTCCCTCCCTCTTTCTCTCTCACTTTCACTTGCGCTTTTTTTCTCTCTCTCTCTTTTCCTCTTCTCTCTCTCTCTCTCTCTCTCTCTCTCTTGCTCTGTCTCCTTCTCTCCCCTTTGTTTCCATCTCTTTCCCGTCAAACTTTTTCTAAATTTCTCTCTCTCTCTCTCTCTCTCTCTCTCTCTCTCGTTCCGGTTTTCGCTTTTTATTTCTCCATGGCTGTTGAGTAAGTTGATTAAGTCCCACTATCCCTTTAACACGAGCTTCATGAGCTTCCAGTGGGGAACGAATTAGATTCATGGAAGTAACATGAACATGAATAAAAAATTGCTGTATTTACACAGATTCCCTTGTCAACATAGATATTTGAACTTCACACCAGATGGTAAGAATTCGCTTAGGCTACAGTACAACAAATAATTGCATAAATTATTGGATGAGATATAGACGAGTGTAGTCAGTTGAATTGTCTGTCTGTCTGCTTCTCTCTTTCTCTCTCTCTCTCTCTCTCTCTCTCTCTCTCTCTCTCCTCTCTCTTTCTCCTCTCTTTCTCTCTTCCTTTTTCTCTCCATGTCACTTTATCTCTTTTCTCCCCCCCCCCCTCTGTCTCTCCTTTCCCCTTTTGTTTCTCTGTCCATCTCTCTCTTAGTTTTACTCTCTATATCTAGCTTCACTCTCTCTCTCTCTCTCTCTCTTTATCTGTGACACCATCTACCCCCCCTCTCTTCCTTTTGTCTCTATCTCCCTTTCTCACCTCTCTCTTCTCTCTCTCTCTCTCTCTCTCTTTCTCTCTCTCTCTCTCTCTCTCTATCTCTCTCTTTCTTCCTCTATATCTCTTGCATTCCCAGGCCTCCCCCATTTTGCAATAGACCAGTATTACAGGATCCTGCTATATGCGGTTTAATTTTGATAACCTCTCCTCTGCACAGATGTTAACTTTCATGATTTTCCCATAATCAAAATAACACTTCGCCCCCCCCCCCCGAGGGAGGGAGAGAGACAGAGAGAAAGGGAGAGAGCAGTAGACAAAATGCCTTGCCTTATACGGCATACAAATCGGGCAAGGATTCGAACCGCCAGCAATTCATCCTGCCCATGGGGTGTATCTGCCCCATTCTACCCCTACATCACAATGCTATTGTACCAAGGAGTTATCACAGACACAGAACTGTGTTAACTCCTTGATTGTACACGATACACAGAAGCGTCGCTACATCACACCCCCCCCCCCCCCCCCAAGCTATACCACCCCCTTCAAAAGTTCTGTCGGCAAATTATGTAGACAAATTTGAAATTTGAGGACCTTGTCTGCAAACAGAAAAAAGAGGACATTTTCTCTCTCTCTCTCTCTCTCTCTCACTCTCTCGCTCTCATTTATTCTTCCCTTTTGGACGATTTTCAGCAAATTTAGTCTGACACCCCCCACCCCCCCCTTCAAAATGTTCTTGCAACTCCCCTGTATCAAATGACAATGACAGATGCTGGGACGGTATTTGAACGAAACAGTTTGCCTTGACAGCCCCTATATTTAATTACATTTTGCGTGTTATACTGGTAGTATTTTTAGTAGAAAAAAATTGATCCCATTATAAGCACATCGCTCTTCAATTTGAGGCAAGTGTTTGTGATTACGTTTTTACTACGTCGCATGAAATTTAACTAAGGCCGTGATTCGTTTTGCTGTTTGTAGAAAAATGGCCATATGAAAATACCGCGAAGTGATCTTCAAAACTTGTCAGATTGATATTTGACATTTATTTTTAGCTGCCTTTAATGGAATTAGAGGGTTAGCGTCATGGCAAGCACCTCGAGTGGTGAAGGAACATCCTTGATTCCAAAGGAACCAACAGGGCAGCACGGTGATTATGGTAAGAATATTGGGACATACTGATTTATTCTTATCATGCATCTTATGGAGCCCAAGAAAATACATGCAGTCGTTAGTCTAGTCCCGCTTGAACACTCAAATTTTACGACCCCATTGCGAGAAACGAGTCAAAAGCTTCGGGTACCCCGAAACAACGGAATAACATAAGAATAGCCCCCCTCCCGCCCCCACTTCGATCGGACGTTGGCACAGAGGGGGGGGGGGGGGGGGGCAAATCAAAGCTGCAGACATTTTCTCCCGGAGACAAGAAATCATACCTCCAGACGTGAAGTCAGAGGGAGTTGGCTCCATGACATTCTCATTGAGGGCGAACATAAGTCATACTTATATCATGTATATATATATATATATATATATATATATATATATATATCATGCCGCCCCCGCCGCCCCCCCCCCCCCCCACACCCGCCAAGATCCAGCGGATCCAACCGCGTAGCTAGGATTTAATTTTAGGGGGCGCAGGCCAGGAGCCTGTCCCGGAATAGTCACCTCATTTTACATATGAGATTTGACCCCTTAAAGTTACTTAGAACATCCATGTCATTCACAAAAAGCTTGTCAGCTCGAATGAAGCCGCCGGGTTTGGCCCCCCAGAGCCCCCCCCCCCCCCCCGCAAAAAAAAGGCCCCAAAGTCGGTTCGATTTCAACCCATCTTACATACCAAAACACCAAAACTGACAAAATTTTCCGTCGGGACGGTTGTCAGACCGACCCTAAAAATTGGGGCAAATTTTTCCCCTCAAGGCCCACGGACCAAATTTTGTCAGGAGGAAGAGGTATGGGTGTACATTACAAAAACATAAAAAAACTGACTAAAAATTTCCATTGGGAAGGGGGTGTAACACGTCCCTGAAAAAAACACCAAAGTGCTCCTAAACCAAGCTTTGCTGCTCCAAATGCTCTGGATGTAGAGAAAACCACTTTTTGGCATTACAAGCTTAATAACTCCAAAGTGTCTCATTCAATTCAGATAAAATTTACATAGTACAATCTTGATTATTGTAACTTCACCCCGCTTTTTCGCTCTCGCTTTTTTTTTTTTCTTCTTTTCGTTTTTGGGGGGCGACCGCTCCCACCGCCCCCTTGGCTACGGGCCTGACTGCGGATTGACCCCCATGTATGTTTAAGTGCATTCTGCAGGTGCTCATCAGTACTTACTTGTAGAGGTGTCGTAGTCGAGTGGGTAAACACTTCACTGGAGATGGGAAGGTCGTGCATGGGTTCGAACCCCGACGCGGCACTACTGTCCTTTGGCAGGACATTAATCTGTATTTGCCACTCTCCACCCAGGTGTTAAAAGGGGACCGACAGGAAGGAATTCCTTGATAGCTGTGGGCACCAAAAACAGTAGCCTATCTATAGCCGGGTAATATTGGAACGCCTGAGCAGCTTGTGTGTTGGATATTATGAGCGCTATAAAAATATCCAATATCATTATTATTACTACTACTACATGTACTAACCCCCCCCCCCCCCCCCCCCCCGCCTCACCTCACCTTTTTTCTCGCTACGCCATTGGTCATACCTTATATTCAACTAGTACGACATTGGATGAGGTAATTTTGAATTAAAAGGCTATAAATTCTAAATTTGGGGTCCTTCTGCATGTTTTATACGTTTGTAAATTAATTATCAAAGGGCGTTTGGGCCCTTCTGGTTTTCAACAGACACAATACAGTTTGAGTGTTAAGTCCTCAAGACCACAACCATACGGCATCAAAAATAATATTTGAAATAAATCATCAACATGACAAGTTATTCACTCCGATTGCAAAACTTCTTTCCAGTAGCATGGAAACCATTTGCTTTCAACTAGGGAGGAATTCATGTAGTATCAGATCATTTCTAGCATTCTAAACAAAGGTAATCCCTAGGACGAGCTGTCTTTTAGATAATAACATAATATGCTGCACAAAATAATTATATTGGACTATGTCTGAAAAAGAACCTAAGTACGGTAAGTTTTGTCTTTATTAAGTATTATGTTATTTTGTTTGCATCAATAGTATAAAGTGTTGAATTTATAAATGTTTGAAATATATGTTAAAAGATCGGTCCAAAAGGTTGTACCGATATCATTTGGATCAGGGGCGGCGATCCCTGGAGAACAGAGGGACACGGGCCCCACCCCCTGACTTGAAAATTGTCATCAGGAGGTCCTTCCCTTCTTTTTCAATTAAAGTAATTTACCTCTGATATATAGCTTATTCACCATGACAAAAATATTCGTTTAAGTTAATGATTTTTAAAGTTTCAATAGATCAAACGCAAACTTTGCGACGTATCTACCCATTTGCTTTGAACCAAAAATTCAATAAAATTCAGTTTTCATGGTTGCTGAACAAAAAAAATTTTCATGGAGGGTTTATGTAAAAAAAACACAAACCCAACAACATGTGTCCAATAATACTAGGGCACAGGTTTAATAAAATATATTTTTCGGGAAAACTCGAATGTTTTGTCGTGTGACATGGGCATAATGATGTTATTGACATAATAGGGTAGATTAAAAATGTTTACATAATTCGTCTATTATAAAGTCATAAAGGTAGATCTTCACTTTTTATTCTATAATTTCTCCTTCTCCTTTTTCTCCCCCTTTTCTTCGTTTTATTTTTCTTGTTTCCTTTGTAGCATGCAGTATCATTGTTTTTCTTCTTCCTCTTCTTGTGAAATTCTCTTCCCTTTTTCTTTCTCATCCTCTTCTTCATTTCCTCTTTTTCTGTTGATCATGACTCACGCGTTTTTGTTAATGGTCTAATATTTATTTCCTGCACATGTTTAAAAGTTGGTTAATTCTGGATGATTTAAAAATGAGTTGCCATAAAAACTGAGAGAGATTACTATCTGGTCCATACAACTTCGCTCTCGTTTTCGTCACAATTATCTCTTTCCTCGATCTCGTTCGAGGGTTAGGCATCGACGTAATCGGAGACCCCTCACCCACACTGTCTCTCTCACAGTATGTGTACCTCTCTCTTTCTCTCCGTCTCTCTCTGTCTCTCTGTCTCTCTTTCTCTCTGTCTGTCTCTGTCTCTGTCTTGCCTTCCCTCCCAGTATCCTCCCTCCCCATCTCTCCCCTCTCATCTCTCTCTCTCTCTTTCTCTGTCTGTCTGCCCGTCTCCCTCTCTTTCTCACTTTCTCTCTGTCATATTTCTTCCTTTCTCTCTCTCTCTCTCTCCTCTAACCTCTCTTCCTCCGTGACTTCACCTATCACTTTCTCTCTTTTCTCTCTCTCTTTTTTCTTTATTTCTCTCTCTCTCTCCCTCTCTCTCTTCCACTGTCTCTGCATCTTTGTCATCAGACTCACCCCCTCCCCCCCCCCCCCCCCCCCCTCATATTGTTATTATTCATGAATTTCTCCTCGATTGGAGAGGAAGCGGGAACGTGTCAACAAAAAGTTTTGCTTGCGTACAGGACAAAGACGAAAGAGGATCGTGAAGTTGATAAGAATGTTTGCGAGAAAAGAGCAAAACCTACAAGTCATGTTTAGGCCTATACAGAGCTCAGTATTTGAGGGGAAAATTCAAGGAATACACGTCTCAGTAGACATAAATTCAACAAAATGTATCAGAATTATATCTTTGAATTACTGAGGGTGCCAGAGAGTATATACTTTGACATCTTTTGAGGGATGTGAATATTCTTTGAAGGTGAATTATGGAATCATTTTGCAAAACCTGCGTTCCTGCAAATTCAGCTAGGATTGTAATGCTTGAAGTCAACTCTTTCTTGGAATTATTCGTTTATGGAAATGCATAAAATAACATTTTAAGTTGATGTTGGTTATTGTGGTTTCGCTTCATCAAAACCTTGGAAAATGGTTGGAAATTGGAGTATGATTTTGCGAGACTGCCTTTGAATGGAATTGATCACCATGGAATATTAGACAACGCGTTTTATCTCTTATCTCGACGAATAGGAATATGAATTCGAGACGAGTTTAAAATAGTCATTCTGACATTCAAATTATGCAAATCATTTGAGCATTATGGGGAAGAAGTTAAGATCCAGGACTGGGTCTACATCAGAATGGACAGTACTGTATGAAGTCAATTCATATGAAAATTACAATCGATCCAGGTCTACAGAGAGGACCAACGAGGACTACCAATCAGTTCCTGAGTTTGGTATGACAAGTGTGCATGGCTGGTGCAGGGGCACATCCACATTTCTTTCACGAGGGGAGGGGGGGGGGGGGGGGAATTGGGGTAAAAAAATTACTGTCACAAAACAACAAAGGAAAACAAACCAACGAAAAGTCTTTGTCCTGGGGTACACGAGTACACTTTGTACTCGTTTGTATTCACGTATTTATGTGTGTATCAAAATAAAAAAATTGTGGCAGATTTTATTTTGTCGGGTAGGGGGGTCCAATGCTGCTATGAGTACATTTGCTACAGATTTAGGGACATCAGTTACAAATTGTCCGCTAATAATCGAAGGCAGAATGTACTTGTTGATTGTTGATGATGGGGGGGGGGGGTGGGGTGCCTCATCCACATAGTTTCGGAATGAGGTGTGCACGTAAAAGTTTCTTTGCGAATAATACGTTTTTGCCCCACCTCCAGTATCTCCGTAATAACGCTTCTAAGTGCATTAATCCATATCTTTATTGACCAATTATTCAATTATTTCATTACCAACGAAATCGGTGAAAGTGAAGATAATAATTGGAAATACATACTCTCATATATCTTAACTTTGATTTGAACAGATATACAAAGTCGAAATCCTTTTTTTTTTAATCTGACACTTAGGTAGAACGGATTTTAGTTAAAGCAGATAATTTTTTATTTTCCTTTCTCTGTTCATGATAGTCATGATATCAGCATTTATCGCACACAAAATTTATCTATAGGACAAATCGCTTGTCGGCACAAAATATATTTGTCTATCCCCTCTCCTTTATTTATTCATGCAAAGTTTGTCGGCTACATTTAGCATATTTTACGTCCAGCTACGAAAGGTACTATCTGATATGTTTGGGTTTGTGATAAACAAGAATAATCATTCAAAATTGATATATATTTTTAAAAAAAATCACACCTATTGCAATATCTCTCTTTACTGCAGTTTTCTCTCAGTACACGCTAAAAACTAAAATGTTAAATCACCATTTAAAAGGGCCAAGGAGTGACCACTTTTTTTCAGAATGGCAGATTAACACATTTGAGATTCATTTCTAATAAAAAGTGGTTCCCTTTTCCTTCTGATAATGGCCCTTTTTTCCTCCTTCTGAAAAGTGCCCCTTTTCAAATCTGATAATTATCTCCTTATCTCTCTATAAGTGCCATTTTCTCCTTCTGATAAGTGCCCCTTTTAAAGTCTAATAATTGGCCCTTTTTCTCGCTAATATGTGCCATTTTCTCCTTTGATAAGTGCATTTTTATTTCTGATAGGTGCTCATTTTTCCTTTTAATAAGTGCACCCTCTTTATTTCTGATAAGTGACCCTTTTTACTATCTAATATGTGTCCTTTCCTCTTCTGATAAGTGCCCCTATCCACCTCTGATAAGTGCCCTTTCCTCTTCTGATAAGTGCCCCCATTACCTATTATTTCCAACTGTATTCTTACAAAAAGAGCCATATCTAGCTTCACAGAATCAAAGAATAGGTGCGGATTTATGTAGTAACAGGTATACCATAATACAACTACTAAGTAAGGCCAAGCAAAGGATTTCTTGTTCCACTCGCTCGAATGTGCCCATGATTTACATCATGGAAGTAAGGGCAATATTTTCTGAAAATTACCCTAAAACTCGCTTGCTACGCTCGCTCTTATATAAAGTGCATAATGAAATCGAGCAGATCTCATAATTACTATGTTGATCGATGTAATCCTAATGAACGAATTAAAAGATCATTCGACATTCCCCTAAAATAAATTTTTGTTATCGTAATTGTCATTATATCGTTGTAAATAATGCATAACCCAAAGACTTCACCATTTGGAAAAAACTATGAACATTTTTGCTCGATCGCTTCGCTCGCTCGCACATGAATCATTAGACCATTAAACACAACTGCTAATTGGGGAACCAGAAGCATTGTCCAGAAACACAATAAAAAGGAAGAAGATGATGCCTGATGATATATTGATTAGACTGTAGGGTAATACCAATGTCAAGAAATGGTCCCTTTTTCGCTCTGCATGTGTTCACCCATTGTAGGTGCCCCTTTTAGCCCCAAAGTGCCCTGTTTTGCTTGTCTTCCCCAAACTTTAAAAGACGCTCCGCCGCCCCTGGTTCATGTATAGTGTTGCATCCAGCATGTTAAACGTGTTAACACTTTAGTTTTTAGTGTGTCTATATACAAAAGGACCAGAAAGACAAATAAGCAAAAATAAAATCATTGTTTCGCTTGAGACTCTTCCCTATTTCATGTTCTGCATGTTTGTTTTCATCCATCACAATATATCTCTAACCGCATTTCATCCCCTTTAATTTCCATTTCCACATAATGAATACATCATCTGTTAAAAAAGCTATACTATTTGCTTTCGAAAAAAAAAGGTTACATTTTAAAACTTTTCCTTCATATATATATATATATATATATATATATATATATATATATATATATATATATATATATATATATATATATATATAATATAAGCTTTCTACTATTTCGGAAGTATTCTTCTTGAAGTTTGTTTGAGGAAATAAAACAAGGGAGCAGGGAGGTGAACAAAATGTCAATGGGCCTCATCACTTCCTGCTCAGTCATGAGTGATACCATCGTGATTATTGTCTCATAATGACAAGAGAATGTGAGCTTTCTAGTGACGTGTATTTTTGATAGCTCCAAATAATTTGCTATCTTTTCAAAACCATAATGAACCAATTAAGAGGAGCAGCCATCCACGTATTTTGGATAATTGGGTTTCTGACATTTCTACTTCGGACTGTCTAAAATGTGTTTGATGGCATATGCAAGAAGGGATAATAAGCTCTCCAATGACATGTCCATTAACCAACTAATAATTTAGAATTATTAAGTAATTTCCCCATAAATTTGGGTTTCCTTTTTTCAGGGACACCCTGTATAGTCAGGTGCGAAATCATTGTGAAAAGAACTATATTATGAAGAAAAGGGGGAAAAAATGTAGATATATGAAGAAAGAAAATTCCCTCTATCATAAGCTGAATCAGGACCCGCATTATCTGATTACATTTTATTATAATTTATTCTCATTTAACTTCATAGCATGCAGAATTTATTGTGTGTTTGTTTGATTCTGGAAACGCTTGCTACTTCATCGCTGTTGTTCAGGACGAATTTATTTTGTGAAATCTGTTGGGATGAGTTGGGAGAGTAGTGGGACGCCACCTTTAGAAAGAAAGAAAAAAATATCTATTTTTTATGCAAAAAACAAAGAGGAGAGATGCATGAGTCTGATAGGGAAATATGATTTGTTACTTGAATGATACCAAAACAGGGTTGAAACTGACGGAGGATGAAAACAGATGCAGAAAAAATAATAGGGTTTCTGAAATGCATCAGGTGAAAAATGAAAAGAAAGGAAAAGGTGCATTCACTCTGTACTTTCAGTTATGCCCTTATAATTCAAGTAAGCTATGATTTTAAGTTAATTATGTTATGATGCATAACATTATCTGTCCTATCAATTTCCCCAGTAATGCTGAAGATAAGTGTATTTGTGGATTGTAAGAATTTCTGTTTATGCATTTCATTTAATTTATTCATTTATTTCCATCAATAGTTTAAAAATACATACAAATACAAATCAGTACAAAATATAAGATTACAAGATAGAGGAGACAACAGGAAAAGCAAGGAGCTTTATAAAAAGCTGCCACCTTTGGTGTATACATGAATAAATACATAAAATGGGCATATATTGGATGGATAAAATGTAGATACATGTGTAATACAGGATTTGAAAGAAAAGTTAATCAACCAGGACAAACCCTACACAGACAATGTATGATGCCAGACAAAAAGCTTAATATTGTTCTAGTAAATATGACTTATAATTGCGTTTGAGTGAGTTTAAAGATGGACTTAACTTTATATCTGGGTGCAATTCATCCCAGATCTTGGAACCTCTATAAAATACACTTACTATAAACCAACATTTGTTCTATTTAAAGACAAATGATAATCTGAAGAACTTCGAGTAAAGTAAGAATGGAACTGGTTAATGGATTGAAAATGTTTGGCAATCGCCAATGGAATACGGTCATTATGAAGTAAGAACATAAATATTACAATATTGAATTTATTCAAATCATACACCTTCAACAGACCTAATTCAGCAAAAATAGGAGAGGTGTTGGCAAGATAATGAGCAAGATAATGAGCATGATAAATGATTCATGATTCTTATACCTTGTTCATGATTTTTTTTTTTTTTTTTGGAGGGGGGGTCATGTTTGTACAAAATATTGATTTTAATGAAATGCCAGAAAGAAATAAAAGAAAAAAAAAACAACAACAACAAAAAAGCAACAACAAAAACAAAATACTAACTAATCATGAGAACATGAGATAAGTACAACGGTTAGCAAAATACAGTGCCGGGGGCCTGGCCTGGAATAATGGGTTCTTTGATTTTATGTGATTTGATTCACAATGAAAAGCATATACCCTGACTAGAATAATAAAACTGACAAGTTTATAATTCAGTTCAACAAAGTTTTACAAATTAATGATCATGAAAAACTATATTTAAAATAAAATTACAGTACATTAAAAGTACACTCGATCCGATCTTCCCTTTCGACTTCCTGTCTTTGCATTTTTATTACTCCACCATAGGGCCTAATTCCTTGGTTTGTTGAAGACAATAACATTTTAGGATAGACCTATACATGTATACATCTCCGCTTCCGTGTGTCGTAAATAATTTAGTCGATATCATAAACACTTCATTTTATTTTTTAAAATTTGTTTTCTTATAGAGAAGGTAAAAAACAAAGACAACATAAAAAAAAACACAACCCCCCCCCAAAAAAAAAAACCCTGTCATAATCATGAACAGTTTTTATCTTAAAAGGAAAAACAAATAATGATAATCACATCGTGGTTTCTTGGTTATAACAGGGAAATGTATTGTAACTAAGATTCCCTGGTTCGATGCCCCGGGGTTCGATGTTACCGAACACTTTTTGCGTCATAACCAGGGGCGTAGATAGCGGGGGGGGGGGGGGGGGGATGGGGGGGGTATGCATCCCCCAACTTTTCGGGGGGGGTATGCATCCCCCAACTTTTCGGGGGGGGGGGGGTATGCATCCCCCAACTTTTCGGGTGGGGGGATGGTGTGTACAAACATCCCCCCCCCCCCAGGTTTCACCCCACCAAAAAAAAAAAAAGTGGTGGAAAATATACACGTCTATATTATGTTGTAGATAAATATAATTTGATATATTATATCTATTAATTTTATTGTTATATATTCTTTATTTCAATATAAATGTTATATATCTGTGTACAATATTGTAGATTTATGTGAATTTATCAATATTTATCTACAATGCTGTCGTGGCTTCTGATTTTTCCCGATATATTTTGACACCACTAGAAAGTGAAAACCATCTACTTCAAATTATACAACATGGGTGTTGATCTTGGAGTGATATGGGGGTATAATCTTTTTTTTAATGAAGTGGGGGGGGGGGGGTGTTGCAAAACTGAAATGAAATGTGGTGGAAATGTGGTGGAGAAAGAGGGAATACATCACACCCAATATTTATTGAGGATGATGATGACCTGTGTCATCATCACCCAACTATACATAGAATTATGAAATGACAATCATAACATGTAGGCCCGGTCAGAAGCACCGCTCCGGGCGTTGCATGTGGGGACGGTGCCCCTTCTTTTCCCATTAACTTCAGAAAAGTACCCCCATTTTTCTTTCGAGTAAATCCCAGTTCCATATTCTTTTAAGTGCCCATTTTGATAATTATACCTCATCCCTCACCTTACCTTTGATAAATGCTCCTATTTCAACGAGAGCATTTCCCCCCTTTTAATCTCTTTTATTCCTTTTAATGTAATTTTAAGTCATTTAAAAAAAATGACTTTTAAGTCATTTTTTTCCTTTGTAATATATAGACACTGATTCAATTTTTCAACTTTACATAAGAACATTTTCCCGTTCTTATAAATGCCCCTTTTCAGGTGTTATAAGTGCCCCTTTTCACTTGTGATGAACTGCCTTTTCTACCTTTCCTACACATTCATTTATTTTTCTAATAATTGAAGTGTCCTTTTCCCCATAATAAGTACCACGTTTCCATTTTCCATAACATGTGCCCCTAATCCAAAGTGACTTAGAGCCAGTATTCCCAAATGCTCGCTTGCTACGCTCGCTCGTATTAAAAGTACAGCTTATGAAATAAATTTTCATTGTAAAATTTTGCAATCACATTGTAATTGCTATTGTTTGCTCGCTCGCTCAATATTCAAATCATACTACAAAATTGCAAAGCATGATGCTAAAGTTGTATCTTGGATATGTAAAGAGAAAAACCATATACATGTTTACACACCCTCACCCCACACACACACACACACACACGCGCACACACACACACACACACACACACACACACACACACACACACACACACACACACACACACACACACACACACACACACACACACACACACACACACACACACACACACACACACATATATATATCTGGCCCTTCGGGGAAATCATACCCTCCAGGTATGAGGACCTGGCTACGTCAATGGTCATAACCTAAATAAAATAAAGGCGCTACGATCGATTCGGGCGCGCCAAACAGTGATACGAATCTTGCCCTTGATTGAAAGGAAAGGTCATTGCCATTGAATTCATCTTGTGGAAAGTTTTTGAATTTTCACAGTACGGTCCCCCTGGATAAAGTATTGACTACTGATCCGGCCAAGGGTTCCCTTTTGTAGGCGCATAATGCGGAGACCCCGGCATCATCCTTCCCTTCCATTTCGCAACAAAAAGTTTTACCCATTGACGTCACTAAGTGTTATTATGATAATTAGCAGGCCCTTTGTGAACGAATAGCGATACAGTACATGTGCAGTATTATTGCGCAGCGAAATTAAGTGGCAAAGCTAAGCTAGCTAGCTAGCTATGAGATAAGGGAAAAGAAATTGGAAGGCTTGGATGTGTGTATTTGAACATTGACTCTGGATTTGTAAAAAGAAATACTGAATAATAAGAGTTCCTTTGGAGTGTAAGAGATGGGCAAAAAGAACAAGGTGGAGGATGGAGAAAAGTTGACAGACGAAGAGGATTCTAAATATGGTAAGTTTTGTTCGAAAAATCGGGTACGAAATGAGGGCTTTCACTTTCGTGCGCCCGTCGAGTGTGCGGTTGCTAGTATCATAGCGTCCTACGCTACACCGGAGGATTCGGCTCGGATTGCTCGCAGTATTCCGCTGGTTATTCATGCAGCGGCGTATGCGTAATCTCATGCCGACTCTCTCTCTCCCTCTCTCTCTCTCTCTCTCTCTCTCTCGCTCTTGTGATTCGTTTGATCAAGCAAGTGATACGATTTTTATATTGATTTCAGTTGGTATTCGTAGAGGTACGGTATATTTTCTAGATCTAGACTAGAGTCTGTACTGAGTCTGAGACTGAGGCAAGGCAAAATATATAGATCTATGTAACTGAGACTAACCATGCTAACTTAGCTTACTACGTCTTACTTAGATCTAATTAATGTTGGATTGAAGGAATCAAACATGTTTGATCTAAATTCAACTGGAGGCCAAGCCCAGAAGTGTAGAAGTTTAGAAGTCCCTGAACTCCATGAACATCATTTATGCCTGCATATCTTTCATTTCACTGAATGTAAATCTAAAGTAGATTAAATGTTAGATCTTAAACTTTGAAGGCTAATCACAAAACCCTCATTTCATGTTTCTCTTTTATAGTAGGTCTATGACTATGGTATATCTGAAGTCACTTGCAGGCTTTCAAGCGCTCCTACATTTCCTACTTTTTCCTACTTTTTTGATAATCCTCCTACTTCTCCTACATTTTCCCCAATTATCCTACTTTATCCTACCTTTTTTCAATTTCTCCTACTTTTTTTTTCCAAAATAAATATGAGATACAACCTGTACATTGTATTCATGCAAGGCTATCATGCACGAGAATCTTAATGTAGCTTAGTTATTGCAGGTCCTTTAAGCAAGTAGTTTGCATGTATGTATTGAGCCTTCATCACCAGTAAGACCCCTGTTTCACTGACAAAACGAGTCTAGGGCCAGCCTCGGGCCCGGGCCCACTGAGTGTAAATGGACAATGGGTCTAAGGCCGACCCCCCAAAACCAAATGTGTGCCTATTCCTTTAATATGTATTTCTATTTTTTACCCTTTTTTTTAATCTTCTCATTGCTGTTTTTTTTCTTCTGTTTCTGTCTGCTTTCTTCTTCAATTTCATCATGTATTTTCTTTGTATTTCTCTTCCCACATATCCTTATTTATTCCCCAGTTTTCACTTGTCTCGCTTTTCAATCTTTCCCTATGTATTTCTTTGTTTTCCCCATTCTTTATATCTTCCAATTCTATTCCTTCTAAGTTCTTATGCATTTCTCTGTTTTTCTGTTTAAATATTCTCTACTCATTCTATATTCCGTATACATGCATTACTTTTTTTCTTCTGTCATTTTAAATTTCTATCTTTACTTTTGTATTCTTTTGTTCTACATGTAATTCTTTTTGATCTGTCCTTATGTATTATTTTCCTCTTGTTTTCTATATACTTGTAGTGCCTTATATTTTTTTTTGGATTTTTCCACCTTTTTTCTTAATTTTCTTTCTAATATTTTGCATTTCTTTGTTTCTCTTTTTCTATTATCTACTAATTTGATATTTCCTTAATACTGTATCTACATGTATCTTTCCACCTCTATTTCAAAATTCCCTATACATTTCTGTTTTATTGTTTTTTCCTTCCTTGCTTTTTAAAATTTCTATCCCTCCATGTGCATTCTCTTTCTATTTTCCTCATATTTTGTTTTTCCTTCTTTCATCTTTTGTTTGTATTTCATTGCTTTAATTCTCTTTCCATCTGTCCTTATGTTTTTTCACTCTTGTTTTCATTTTCTCGTTTTCTATCCTTCCTTATGTAGTTCTTTGTTTTCCCTTTTTAAAAATCTTCTTATTCTATTCATCTTGACTCCTTTTTATTATATTTCTATTGTCTTCTCTTTCTTTATTTCCTTTAATATGTATTTGCTTTTTTCCTCTCATTTTCCATCTTTCTGTATGTATTCCTTTTCTTTCTCTCTGTTCTTATGTAGTTTACTGTTTTCCCCCAAGTCTTTAACCTTTTCTTACTATGCTTTGTATATTATTTTCGTTTTTCTTTTGTGTTCTGTCTACATTTCCTTAAGTATTTGTTTGTTTTTATTTCTATCTGTCATTATGTACATGTAGTTCTTTGTGTTTACCCTTCTTTAACATTCTCTTCCTATTCTTCCTTCTGTATTGCTTAATTTTTATTTTTCTGTTGTCTTCTCTTTCCATTTCTCTGTTTATTTTTTATTTTTTGTTTTTATTTCTCTCATTTTCTATCTTGCCTTGTTTATGTAAAGCTATAACCCCTGACTCTCAAACTTTCTAGACAGATATTTCTTTGTAGCCTGCAAAATGTTGAAGAGTTCCTTTAATTTTGATACGAGCAGTTTGTGATGAACACACATTTTCATGGCCTCATAAAATAGTTCCTTTTAACATGGATACAAGCAATTCAATATCTCAGCCCTGCAAAATGTTAAATATATTACCTTTAAATTAATTTCAAAATTATGCATTTGTAGATTCCAGGTACAAAGAGTATTGTAAAGAATAAAGAGAAATTGCCTCATGTTTCCCGAAAAGTGTGTTACTGTGTTCTTAAACTCACTTGGATAAAAATTTCAAAATCACCCAAAGATTTTATTTTTCAGAAAATTACATTGATAATTGTATCCCCAGTGTGAGTGTTTGCTTATTGGTCTTCCAGATTCCCAAACACTTTAAGTACATTTGTAGATACACATGAATGCATGCCTTTCTTTTTAGCCTGCAAGATTTGTAGATATGAGCAGTTTGATATCATTGCCACACAAAATGTTAGATACATGTACAGTAGTACCTGATACAAAGCAATTTAAATGCATAGCCCTCCAAATACCTTTAATGTGGATACAAGCAATTTAATATGATACCCCTAAATATAACATAGATCTTTAATGTGGATTTAATTTAATATAATACTCCCCAAAATATAACATCTATAGGTCTTTAATGTGGATACAAGTAATTTAATATCATAGCCCAGCAAAATGATGAATAGCACAGGTATAATTTCACTGGAATTCATGATGAACACACACTGGAAGTAGTGACCATGATTAATCACAAAATAATTGACTGATTATCGATCAAGTCCTGAAGAGATGTCAACCCACTTGCAAGTGCAAGCAGTGCGGTTATACCGATGCATATATCTACACTCTACAAGTGTACATGTATGTGGCTGGTTAGGTAGTCAGCTAAGACCCCGTTCTCACTCACTTTTGAAAGTGGTCTTAGTTAGACCGCTCCAGAGGAACGGGTCTTGAGGAACGGTTTGCTAGCGTTCACACTCCGAGCAGTTTTTCTCGCTCAAACCGCTCCACGATTCAAAGTGGCCTTGTTGCTATGGCAGCTCAGTTCAGCGGGTCAAATTTTTCGCGCGGAATACAAACTGATGTACCGTAGCGTGCCTGCCGGCTGCCCGATCGATTGCTTTTGCTTTGTTTTGTGCGCGGAACGTCACTGGCTCACTTCCGGTTGAAGTACGCTTTCGTTCACATTGCACGTTTAGAGCGGTCCATACCGCTCTTAATAATAAGAACCGTTCCTCAAGACCACCTCCCCGAGGTGGTCTTCTGGAGCGGTCCAGAAGACCACTTCCTGGACCACTTTGACCGTTCACACTCACCTAAGAACCGTTCCTGAGGAACGGGTCTTAGATAGACCGCTCCAAAAGTCCACTTTCAAAGTGAGTGAGAACGGGGTCTTAGCCATGTTGTCTTTAGAATTAGAGTGTGAGATATAAACCCCTTAAAAAGAGTTTGGAAACTCAATTATAGCTCTCTTGTAATAGGATAATCATCGCTATGTTTAGTGTAGTTAGAAAATGTGTTTATTCCTCTTTAAAACGATACCCCATTTGTTATGATTTTGCTGTCACGAATGTGCAGTAAATCAAAGAAGGGGCAAGGTCAAAAGTGAAAAGTTGCAAAATGCACTGCTCTTGAGAATTCTTCTTTCTTTGAAGAGTCATAGGGCCGCTATGTTTTCAGATGATCGTACATGAGCAAAATACACACTGCACTGAATGAAACATGCATGAAGTAGAACAAACATGCAAGCACTAAAACAATCTTGCGATTTCACTTAAACAAACATGCATGAACATTCAAACAAACATGCAATAACACTTCATTTCACATGAATTCTACTCCGTAAAAAAAAAAAGAAAAAGAAAAGAAAAAGAAACAAGCACGAGAGTAACTTCAAGGCTTACAGTACATTAAAATTTTTCACGTTAATTTCATTTTCAGGATTCTTTAGAATTTGGCATTCATGGATGACCAGTTAGAAACAATAGCCCCATAGTCATTAACAAAAATAACACTCTCTTATGTCAGAGAAAGAAGAGTGTTCTGCATAACAATACAAGTGCTTTAATACTAGTGCATTTTGCAACTTTTCACTTTTGACCCTGCTCCTTATTCTGATGTACTGCTCATTCCATGATTGCACAATCATAACAGATATGGAATAAACACTTTTTCTAATGATAGTAAACAAAGCGATGATTATGCCATGAGAAGAGAGATACATGTATAATTGATCAAACGTGAGTTGCCAAACTTTTTTTTTTAGGGGTTTATCTTTACCAGTTTGAAGTTAAAAGTTCAGAGTAATTCATTACCATCCTGCTCTAATAAAAAACCTGGTTATTATAATGTGGCAGAATTTGAATAGCAATCATATTTTATATTCTTCATCATAGTACAATTTAGCAGCACTTGGTAAAACGGTGCCCTTTTTTGGAGTATTTTTGTGAATTTACTGTCTAATATAGTCCATGGAGAACACCAAAGCAATAGCAAAAAATATGTACCAAACATGTAAATAAATAAAACATCATATTTGATTTTGAAGATATTTATACAAAAATAAATTAGATTAGATAAAATAAGTATTGTGAATTATAAGTTACAGTGATATCCAAAATTCTCTGTCATTGTATTTGATTTTGTTATTATGCCATTATTGATAAATTTCCATGGTTTATGAAGAATTGTATAGACATCTTTTTCTTGGTCAGATTTTGAAAACAATTTGCAATGTATGGAATATCCTTCCCTTGCAAAATGTATGACATTTTAAGGACGACTTTAGTGGAATTCCTATTAAAAAATTTCAAAATTAGAATATCTTAAGGCTTTTATGGAACTTTTTCTGACAAGATGACGATAACAAAAGCTTGAGAATAAAGCTTGTCCAGAAGAATAAAGTAAATTACTTTTCTATTTAGTTTCCAAATAAAGTGAATGAACTTTCATGGAACAAGTGCACTGAAAAGTAACAAAGTTGATCAAATTACCTTTTCATTACAAAACGAGAAAGGTTTGATTCAAGCTTGTCATATGGTCAGTACAATGATGTTTGAAAGTACATGTGTACATTGTATGTTACATGTAAATTGTAGTTTTCATTGAATGATGTATGGTTCTACATGGACCATAAATATTGATGATCATGTATTGTTTCTTTTCATTTCTGGAGCCTGTTTCATAAAACTTGTTATCAATAACAAGTAAATAGTACATGTACAATACATTGTACATTGTAACTGAGAAAAGCTACTGAAATCATAGCATTTTACATGTACATGTATTTGCTGAGAGCAAATTTTGTTTACAGAAATTTGATACTTGTTATTGATAGAAATAAAAAGTTTTATGAAACAGGGCCCAGACATAGTTGTATTATAAAAGCTTTTTCTTTCTTGGTTTGTCTTGCTGTTAATACTGATCATCATTATTTCATTTCAAAATCATTTTTTTTGTTTCTTAAAAAAATCTTGGTGAACATGTTAAGAATTTCATATTATGTAGTAAATTAGTTATTGTATACCAGTCATATCTCACCTGTCATAAACAAGTTTTTTTCATAAGACCTTGAAAATCTCATTATTTGCCTAAAGCATTAACATAATATTCACCTGTCACTACCAGACACGGTGGCCAACTAATTGGTTATCTCTCTTTGTAATGAGCCATCTCTGTGCACTAATGAAAGGACTAGCAGCCCTGATGCATGCAAAGCACTTTCATCCAAGTACATGTAGCCTAAAATATCAGTCCCTGTATTAAACATGAACTTAAATTTTTATTCCAATGTGAAATGTGACTGATTTGAATGGAATGTTTTGGTTTATATTGCAATGCAATTTTCATGCAATTTTCATCCAAATCCAAGGGGAAAAACTGTTAGCATTTTAGTTGATTATTTGCATAAATGAACGAATCTTTACAGAGGCTAAGTACAATGTATTCCTTGCTATAACCCTCCATAAGAAAGACAGAAAAAAACAACAACGTGAAATCCATGCATGTACTTATTTTTTATTTATTGTGATCTCCGTTCTACATGAATAAAGACCACATTACAATACATTCAATCCCAGTACGCTGCCCCCTTCTCTAGGCTGAATTGTTATGCATTGTCAAACACAGACTACGCACTTTACTCCACTGAACCCATACAAGGCCTTTTGCTACCGCAACCTGTTACTGTGTTGCTTAGCAACGTACAGCCACTCTCACAATAGGCTCATCTGCACGTACAATGGGACAGTACCACTGAGCTATTGGAACTCATGCACACATGCATGGTGTTTAGGCCTGAACAAAATAAAGCCATGGGTTACACTGTAATATTTATTTCTGTAATTGTGCTGGGTGGCGGTGAGATATAATTGATGGATATAGTGCCGTGAAGTGTAATGAAAAATTAGCAGAGGGTTTCAGGGGGAAATGATTATCATGTACATTATTATATATGTATACATGTACATACATGTATAAACAAGGCCATGTCATGAGAGACAGTACACATGAAAATATATCTTTAAAAATTTGTTTTTGAATAGATGTAATGTGAGAAAAAAAAAGAAGAGATAATTCCGATGATACGAACGTGACATGCATGTCGACAAACCGTATACTTGGTATTGTGTGTTTTATACATGTATATAGCTTTGATTGCTTTTAAAAAAGAGCAGGGACTTCCCATCTCCCTGAAAAGGGTATTGTAATTTCATTGATTATTTACAGAATGATTAATTTGAGTGCACTGAGAATCCAGCATTTTTTAAATGAACATTCACTCAATGTTTGTCACTATATGGTTTACGGTGTGGTTAGTATGGTACAGAACCAAATGAAAATTTTGGGGTAAAGTCTCCATGTTGATTTATATTTAGAAGACAAAAGAATACAAATATCTTGTTTTAAAATGTCTTTATTCATTTCACGATATGTTTAAAGTGTTCGCCATTTTAAGAAAAGATAAATTGTACATTCTTTTTACAATTTATGACATAATTTTGGCCTATCTTTCATGTATTTTAAGCATTAAAATCCACCCATCTTTGCATAGGTTGTGTAAACTCAATTATTCAGGGAGTCACAGAATACAAATTACATGTACATGTATTAAAGCAATTTAAGCTACATGGAGAAGCGTATTAATGACAGATTTTATCCTATTTTTGAGTGACATTGGTTACATATTAATCATAAAGCTACAAGGAGCTACAGTAGTTGTTTGCTCATCAAATACATGGACTTGAAGTGAAAGTCAATGCACATGACAGTTGTACATGTAGTGGTGCTGGCATGGAAAATTCAAAGTGCTATAATAAAGCTCAGCCTCTCTTCCTGTCAGCAATATTGCTAAGCTTTGGTTTTTCATAATTTCAAATACAAAAGAAAGACAAAGGTTAATACATTGCATAATGTAAAGAACATATACATAAACAAATTGTGCAGATTTATGTAAAATACATTTAACACAAAAATATCATTAATTTGCGATTTTCTTCGAGGCGCTTTTACCCTTGGGGCAGTACTCAAAATATATTGGAGATAGCATATTGTTATAGGTCCTCAAGAAAGAAAAAGATCTTACTGAGTATTACATTTTGAAAAAAGTGACATTTTAGTCATTTTGTGTGTTGGAGTGAATGGGGGAGTTGTCCACAGCTACATCACAGTGACATTACCTATTTGGCCAATTTGAATTTCCCATATGTACAGTGATTACAATTTTGAAAAATTCATAACTTTCTTATTGCTTGTCCGATTTCGTTCAAACTTTCACCAATCTGCTTCTCTGATTCTTCCTTTTTCTTTCAAAGCAACTTGCTATAAACTATTAAGTTTGGATTTCCCTTTAAGACAATAATGGCCTTGTGGTGCTAGCATCATAAAGTCAGGGTTTTACATGTATGTGAAGCTCAGCTTTGAGAAATATTGCATACAAATGTAATTCACCTAAAAAGTTTACAGACACAATAGGACATAAAAAATGAAATAGCAACAATGCAGCATTATCACTCAATTTATATTGGAATTGGGAATCTAGGGTGCTAGAAAGATACAGTATCAATAACAGTGATATAATGAAATACATCCTAAAGAACTGATCTCCTTAAAGATAAAACCTGATATGGGTAACTTTATATGTTAAGATTATACTTTTTATATCCTGCCTAATTAATGGACTCTTTTTGTGTAGTTTGTTAAGATGGAGCGTTAAACACAACATGTATATCTTGTTTTGTGATATACTGCAGTACTACATATTTTCAGAGTCAGTAACTTTTTGTACTACTACATGTACGGTATATAATACACTTGTGTTTTCAACCATGTATTTTGCTGAATCTTGCGATCGGACCCTAATTCGGATGTTTTACAATGGTTTTTAGTAAGCTATACGTCATCCTAATTCCATTAGTTTTTTTGCATGATTTATGTATGATTTAATGGACTCATTTAGTGGAGAGCTCAGTTTCAGCATGTTCACCAGTAAAGTACATGTACATGTACGTGTATGAGTTTTTCTATTTCTATTCACTCTTTCTTTCTTTCTCTTTGTCTCTCTCTCTCTTTCTCTCTCATTCTTGCTTTCCCTTCTCCCTCCTCTCTCTTCTTTCTTTGTCTCTCTCTCTCTCTCTCACTTTCTGTCTTTCCCCTCTCCATCCTGTCTTTCTCTCTCTCTCTTTCTCTGTACCCATACATCTCTCTTTGATTGTTATTTCACTACTTTGCACCATTCTCCTCTCTTTAAAACTTTTATTCTTACTGTTTTTCTTGTCTGTTTGCAATTACGATGTATACCGTAATCCAATACATGAGCATAGTGTATAACTCTATTGTTCCAACTCTCTTCTTGTTCTCCTTACAGGCCACCCAGCCAAATATGACCCAACGTTCAAAGGACCCATAGAAAACAGGTAGGAAATATATTGTTAGTATGTTGTAAAAGTGCATTTATTAGCACAATATTTTATCATGATACATGTAGGATACTCTTTTGTCCAGTGAATGATAAATGACACAGTCTGTCATTTCTGATTCAATGGATTTTCACCTTTGAAGTCATCATAAAAAAGTGTTTGAAGGTAACTTTGGATATATACACGTGTACATGTACATGTTCATAAATTCAAGGAATGATTTATGTTCTGTGTAAAAGCCCTTATAAAACTAATGCATGCATCAGATTTTTGTTTTCTGTTTGTGTTAATTGACTTGTTGTTTTCTTGTTTCCCTTCAAATAATTCTGATCAACATTTTGTGTTTTTGTGATTCTTCCACTTCTTAATGTTCTTTGTTCAAAAACAATATTAAAAAAAAAAAGGAATATCTCATTGTATTTATTACTTTTGATGTGGTCGAAGGTTGTTTGAGGAACCAAAGACACCAAGATTTATGGCTCATTGTGCAATAAATTGTTCTAGAAACCAAAATTGTGAGGAGGAAATTGCCATTTGTAGTTAAGAATGGGAGTGTTTTTTCAAATATTGAGTTATTTGTCTAGGAATTAATACGAGCAAGCAGATGATATTAAGAAGCTGTACTTGCCCATTATTCCTGTTGATTCAGCTCTGTCATAATAAGTCAGCTACGTAAAATTTATTTGAAGACTCCTTGGTATATTTGCAGGGCTTTTAACTGAAATACACTTGAATTTCCCTATCAAAGAAAACCAAATAGTGAAGAACACTGAACAGCCAATGCTCGTTGTTTAGCAACCTGTGCTGATCGATACACATTATTATGTACATGCATACATAGATTTCTTTGTATAACAAATGTGCTTCTCACACTGTGTTGTAAGACCTGTTCTTTTGATATTTTTCATTTTGAGATCATTGAGAAAACTGAAAAATGACTTGAGCATTAATTGATACTCAGCTACATGTAAATAGAGAAATTTGATTTAATGTAATGGCTATTAAATCTGCTGTCTTGATATTGATTTACATTTAAAAAAACAGAAACAGTTTGACACTTTTTTTTGAAATTTTTCTTGCAGGGGCTGTACTGATGTCATCTGTTGCCTTCTCTTCATAGCATGCATTGCTGGTCTTTTTGTAGTGGGTTACCTTGGTGAGTGCATAAATTATTCAGGTGTTTGGAATTAGGTTAGAAGATTGGAAATGCATTTATCATTACAATTTATATATCTTTGACGTTTGAGATATAGTCCTGATTTCAGGAGGTTTTGAAGAATTAACAATACAAATTGAATTTTATAAAATAGACTTAAATAGTTGTACATGTAGTAGTAATAGTAATAGAAAGAGAAGAAGAAAAAGAAAAAGAAGACACTGAGAGACTCAGAGAGAGAGAGAGAGAGAGATACAAAGAGCGAAAGAAAGATATAGGGGAAATAGGGAAAGAAGGGGAGAGAGAGAGAGAGATACAAAGAGAGAAAGAAAGATATACATGTAGGTTAAATAGGGAAAGAAAGAGGGGAGAGAAAAAGAGAGAGAGATATAAAGAGGGAAAGAAAGATATAGGGGAAATAGGGAGAGAAAGAGGGGGAGAGAAAGGGAGGGAGAGAGAGAGAGAGAGAGAGAGAGATAGAGTAAGATATTGGAGGAGTCACAGCCAATGGGCTGTAAAAAAACTATTTATCACTTATAAGTATGAACAGCTGAAAACATAACATCACTCTGCCCTTTTTTCCATAACATTAGCTATGTTCATACATGACTTGTAGTTTTGAAACTTTAAGTTAATGAAACCACGACTCCCTAACTGCAATGAGGGTTCACACAAGCCCGAAACAATGAGCTGAAACTACAAGCCGAGCGATCGTTGTGGTTAATCCTGGAAGTAGATACTTCGATTGTGTGTACAGTACACATACAGATCCTTTGTTCATAATTTGCGCGACAGGTACGACCCGGAAGTTTAACATGAACAGTCAGGTCATCACTAGCTACAAGCTTGTGAACTTAAGTTTATTCCCTTCACGTGGTCTGAAACTGCGACAGAGGACCACCCACTGCTTGTGGTTTCGGCCTTAATCACGAGCTTGCTTGCGGTTCTAGAACTACAAGTACACTTAAAGTTTCAAAACTACAAGTCCGTTCATACGGTCTGAAACTACAAGTGAAAGTTAAAGTTTAGCTCCCATCGTGTGAACGTAACTTTATTTCAAGTCTTGAAATGAGCAGATCAAGTTTTAAACTGAATAGTTGAATTATGATTACACTGGTCTCTTTGTTCTTTCACTCAGCCTGGACACAGGGTAATCCCCTTACTCTCATCAAGCCAACAGACAGTGTGGGGAATATCTGTGGTTACTCAGATACAGTATCGTAAGTAATTCATATGATTTGTGGGGTACCACAGGGCACATTTGTAGGACCACTCCTTTTTTCATTGAGCAAACTTCATTCATACAAATTTAATTTTCTTACTAATAACAAATATGCCATCCTCTTTTTGCTCCATTTTGCACACTTCAAACAAACTTTTGTTATTTTGCTATTCAAAACCTGGTCCTCATTTCATAAGACTTGTTATCAATAACAAGTTACAATAATTGTTATGAGCTACTGAAATCCTTGAATCTGATTGGCTGAGAGCAAATTTGTCATAGAAACGAGGCAGTTGTTATTGATAACAAATTTTATGAAACAGGGCCCAGAGTTACAAATGTATGGTAAGTGACATTAACAGCATACTGTAAAATATAGGCAAAAATAAAGTTCTGAAGAGATGCCTACATGTACATATGTAAATCATTGTTTACATATAAAACCGTGAGGTAATGACTTTGAAATTTAGAGTGGTTATTGTTTTGTTCTTTCTGTTGTTTGATAAATATTTACTTTAATGTTCTTCTTTAATGCATGTTTTGTATTCATTCCTGCTACATGTACTTTCATAGAAAGATATAGGCTGTCTTTTGAAAGTGTCAATATTTCATGTTAGTGCAAATGATTTTATTTTATTGTATATGATCATCATATTAGTTGTGTAGATATTTTTTCAAAATTACATTATACCATGATACTGTCTGTTGAGAGCTCTAAGGGCATTGACTCATATACACAGACGTAAATATGCAAGAATTTCATTTCAACTGGGGGGGGGGGGGGTGACCATTCATGGAGAACAAAGCCATTCCCCCCCCCCCCCCCCCCTAATGAAAAAAATTAGGAATGCACAGATCTACGCCAATGCTCATATAATTTTACTTTTTTGTTGTTGATTTTCTGGCTTTCAACATACAATATATTATTACTGTACATAACAAAAACATTGTGTCTCTTCTTTTACATATGTATTTATACATTTTCCTAAATGTTTCTATCATACAGAGACAAGCCATATCTGTACTTCTTTGATTTCCTGGATTGCCTGAGCTACTCAACTCTCCTCAATATCAAATGCCCTACCACACAGGTATGTGTTTATCAATTTTTTTTCTTACTGTCTTCTCCTATGCCAGTCTTCAAGATAAAAATTGCTTCTGTCTTGATACTACCAATATAATACAGTTGTGTATATGCAGTATCTAAATAGGGGTGTAATATCTGCTGTCTTTGAAATATATGAACTTCTACTGCAAACATTGTTTTCGATAACCTCTGCTTGCCTATATCAGCTGGTGAATCAATGTAATGAGTCACCCTCTCTAAATATCAGTCAGAAAGAAAGAAAGAAAGAAAAGAAAAGAGAAGAGGAGAGAAGAAAAGAGAAGAGAAGAGAAGAGGAAAGGAAAGGAAAGGAAGAAAAGAAAAGAAAAGAAAAAAGAAAAAGAAAGAAAGAAAGAAAGAATTTCCAGCCAAAGAGATGCATGTTGAATATGAAATAAACAGTTCAAGGAAAAAACATCAAGTTAGTTCAGTGAAGTGGTCTCATTTTTCACCATCTTAACACATTGAAGACAGTTATATTTTTAGATCATTCATATTTTCAATAAGTTGCTACATATTTTTTTCAGACTCTTTCTCAACACTGGATTAAATGCTGTTCTACTTTATAGGCAAAAAAAAAAAAATTGTTTGGTTGTCCTCCAGTGACATTTTTTTAAAAAGAGGGTCGGTCGGTCGGATTTTTTTTTTTTTTTTTTTAACACTGAGAAAATAAAGGAGGCAAAGCAAGTTTCGATATTTAACATTTTTACATGGTATTTACATTTATTAATTATCACCCAGAAAAATAAAAGAGTTGTTATTTCTCTTACAATGTTTAAGTCTTGTATATTAAACAATTTATGTAATACAAACTGTTGTTGAAATTAATTTCGCTTTTCCATGTACATGTAAGTTTTGCCGTGGTTGGGTTTTGAAAAAAAAAAAAAAATGTTGGGTCGGCCCCATTTCAGAGGGTCGGTCGGTCGAGGACAACCAAACAATTTTTTTTTTTTTGCCTTATGGTGAAGTTTTGCCATGACAGATTTGGTTCCGTTTCGAATCCACTCATTTTCTGCATTTCTTTATCTACAGGATCCATTTCTATCTCTAGCTATAGGATGCAGGCCTTTTGGATAGTTACAATATGTTTGGTTAATAATCCTTTGAGTGGTAGAGGGCAAGGAATCAAGGGCAAAAGAATTTGCATGGAATGGATTTTTTATTGGTTCTGGCTCTTTGAACTGTATTGGTTTCATAAATTTCTAACTCAGTTGTTATTTAAAAAAAAACAACTATACATGTATGTGTGTATGAAGTCCACAGACATTTCTACATATGTTTGTACACGTACGTATACAAGTATTGTTGTTATTACGTGGTATATTCAAATCTACTCTTGCAGATATGCGTGTCGTCCTGTCCAAACTATACTGCAGCGCCGTATACATCAGTAGCTCTCAGCATAGCTGATAATCTCCCCGTCGATGTCTCACTCATCAACTGGGATAACTTCGTCTGTGATTATGACTTTGACCCTCAAGCAGAGTACTTGCTCTCCGGAGGAACCTATGTAAGTCTAATAAGTTGAAATAAATAATTTTCATTGTATATAGTTTTGTTGTTTTTTTCAGGGCCCCATGGATTATCACCTTTTGTTGAATGGGCTACCCTGATGAAATATCAATAATTAATTAAAGTATTAAAAATTAATTAGAAAAAAATATTGAAAGAATGAAGTTCCTGTAACCAAGAAGAAATGATAGTGTGGATTTATACCACAAACAGCATGTATCTCACCTTTTTATGGAAATTGTAATTATGTTTCTTTCTAAACAGTAAAGAAGAATTCTGATAGTTTATCAAATTTTTATAGAGTATATTAATTAGTATAAAATGAAGGTGTGAATCAATTATTTATCAATACAGGAAGGTTCTGATGGACTCGCTAAGATGTTTGAAGATGACAAGTGTGCTTCTTACGTGATACCTCAATCCCCATGTAAGTTTTTAGATTCACCATACCACATTCTATGTATATTTATTATCAGGGTGCTTTAATTTTTTGTGAATTTTGGAAATGTGCTCCAACATTTACAAATATGACACCAGCAATGCCTCTTTGTTGAGGATGGAAAAAATGAAGACACAATAAAATACTGGAAGTTGAGAATGAGTTTAAAAAATTTTTTTCCCTGTAAATTCTGATTAACACTTTTGGCAGGGCCTTTAACATTACCTGAAATAATCAGTTGCACCAGAATCCTGGGCAAACACTGATGTTAACCCTGATGAAAGTACTACAACCCATGACCCCAAATGATTGTCAATGTATTGTCTGCTGAGAGCCTGAAGGGCATTAACTCTGTGTAACAGATATGAATTAATGCCCTTTTGGCCCTTAGCAGATGATATGTCTTTTTCAGTGTCAATAAAACATTTGTTCCTTTGTCCTTTTTCATGTCTCCTCAGAGCCAGAAGGGCTCATGTATTTTGACACATATTTAGCACCCTTTTGTCTCTCAACAGATGATATGTACTTACTGTGAGCTCTGTTTACAGAATAAGGTAACAGTGATGTGGTACGTTTGATTCTTAACATATAGATCTGGACCGCTGTATCCCATCTTTCCTGGTAAACTCTCTAAGCACCGTGGCAGAAGTATTCTCTGAAGATGAGTTCATCCTCACCCCTGGAGAAAACAACAATATCACATCCAGTAATGCGGGAGAACTTTTTGAAACGTAAGTATCTTGTTCAAGTCTTTACTGATATCAATGCAGAAGACACTTGCCTTCTGAAGATATTATTTTTGGTGATTGATAATGATAATAATAGCTACAATTACAGCATACGCATATCCATCCTAGGGGATGCTCATGGTGCCTACATAGTACTACTATTACCCTGGCTTTCTCCCAGCTGCCCTAAGCACTGAAAGCACCATTTACTACACCTGGGTTGAGAGTGAAAATTGTAGATTAATGTTTTACCAAAGGACGTTAGTGCCACAGCTGGGACTCAAACTGCAAACCATCTAATTGGTCCCCTTAAAAATAGGTGATGTATACAGATAATGTAAGTCTAGATAAAATAATGTACAGAAAGTTTATAGAATGTACATTGTAATCACTTTATATTTCAACTTAGATGTCTCGGTTTTTCACCTGAAAATATGCTATTTCTTTTGTATGAGTGTCTATATTTGTATCCATACCATGTACGTGCCACAGAGTCTCATTGCTAAAGGCATGGACAGTAAAGATAAAGCGGATGAACCTTATTAAGAGTGAAGGTTTAATCTTCAAGTTGTAATAGCACCATAATTCATCACCACTTTCTTCTGTGTATTTCTCTTTTTCCTACAGTTCTGTCAATCTCATCTTAGATGTGTTTAACCTGATTGAGGTCATCTATCAAGATGTTGCTTCCTCCTGGTACCTCATCCTGGCGTAAGTATAAACAATCTTTGCATGCCGTTTTAACTCCTCCAGATGAACTTGTTAAAGGCTAGGTTGCTCAGCTTCTCTTCTTCAAGTTGGCAACTCTGGTGTTTGTGTTATATTACATTTTGCATTTTCTGATAAAATTTTACATATTTTAAAAGTTCCGTCTATCTATTTATGTCCCATGGCTTGGGGCCGTTTGGGCAACGATGAGATGGCTCTTCATTTTCAGACACAGGCTCTCCATAACTTTCTGTCTGCAGCTGTTCTAGTTAGCTGACCATAAGACATCCATGTCCACTGCTTTTAAAAGATACCCAAAGTCAAAAAGTTTCAAAACTGTAGGCCTACATGGGCTTAAAGCATTTCTTTACCTTCACTACAGTCGTTGCATTCATTAGGAGAGTGCAAATCATTTACTGAATCTTGTGCTACGTGTATCTATAAATCTCGGGATAGGGAAATAAGGGTTAGGAGATTATTGTTTCTATGGCAGCTATATTTAGTTATATGGGATGAGAGGACTCCATTTTACAAAAAATGAGAATGTTGTATTTCACTCACACTCACACTGGAGAATGATCTACTGGAAGTTCCTAGATATATGGGAAAAAAACACAAAGTGGTAAATTAAACATTGCACATTCACTTGAGATTTTTCTTATGAAATTTGTCCTTTTTTATTTAATTACAGTGGCATGGGCATCGGCATGTTACTGTCCTTTATCTTTATCATCATCATGCGTTGGTTGGCAGGTGTCCTCATCTGGTTCACCATCTTTGCCTTGTATGCCGTCCTTGGAGTGGGTAAGTACTAAATGTCCTGGGGTGGTATTCTGAGATTCATTTTATCTTGATTTTAGTGAAAAGATTTTAATTGTCATAACAAATTTCAAATTGCAACATTTCATTGGTCTTTGCGCAGATGAATTTCGCTGAGGCATTAACCAATGATGCGCCATAAGCGTACATTTTGTTATGACAATTAAAATTATTTCACTAAAATCAAGATAAAATAAATCTCAGAATACCACCCCAGGGCCCTGTTTCATAAAACTTGTTATCCATAACAAGTTGCAATAACTATTATAAGCTACTGAAATCCTTGCATCTGATTGGCTGAGAGCAAATCTGTGATAGAAATGTGGCAGTTGTTACTGATAACAAGTTTTATGAAACAGGGCCCAGATTATGAATTGAATTGATTCCTTGCTTAGTGATTGTGTCCCTAGACAAGGCATTTTATGTACAGTTGATTCTCTTAACCCAGATCTTCATTTTAAAGGAGAAGTCCACCATGATATGTAGTTGGGTTTGATAAAAGCAGAAAAATGGGAGAAACAGAACTGTTGAAGTTTGATCAAAATCTGATCGGAAATAAGTTATGATTTATTTGAAGTTGCAATTGATCAAACGCAAATTGGCAACTCTGTGAAGTATCTTTCAACATCCTCTCCCACTTGCTCTCTACGTAAAGTTTAATGTATTCCATTTTCTTAGATAGTGATGAAGGACCAGATTTGTTTCAATACGAGGGCTGTGTAAAAACATATTTGCAATGATAATATCTAGGGTGCATGTGTGAATGAGAATATTGGCCATAGAGATCATATCTAGAGGACAAACTTCAAAGGAATCCCGTACCCTTGCCACCCATATATAACAATACATTTTTACAACATCACATTTTGGAAAGATTTTCAACATTTCATTTCAAAAGGTAGAGGGTACATTTAATGTAAACATGTGTCCACTTTATCTTGTGTCAGGTATCTACTACTCCTACTATATGTACAAGAGCCTGGAGGGAGTGGATGGAGCTGACGCTGCCCTCACATTCACCTCCAACCTCACCAGTTATCTTAGGCTCCAGAAAACATGGCTCGTCTTTGGTAAGTTCAACCGTTGCTCAAATTCTCTCAATCTATCTGACATCTGTAAAGTCGTGGTATGCTTTTTTGCTATTTGGTTGTTTTCCCAAAGTCATTCGATTTGGAAATACTCTGTCAGATATTCAGATATCATCTTGTTGTTATAATCAAAGCCATACTACTCCTTCTTTAGGGGGGGAGGGCAGTGCCCAATTATTTTTTATTGCAAGTAAACTGCCGTTGATTTTGTTTGAATGCTTGCCGTTGATTTCAGTTCAGCAAGGATTGTTTTCTTGTTCTTTCAGGTATCATTCTGTCCGTGGTCCTGGCCATACTACTCCTGGTCACCCTGTGTCTCTGTACACGCATACGTATTGCCATCTCACTCATCAAAGAAGCAAGCAGGTAACTATTGCACTTTCAAACCTTACAGAAATAGGTTTTCTATATCCCCTGCTGGGACCCAGAGGGGATTTAACTCATGTCCTTCAACACTGAGTTAACCCCCTTCTGGCTCTCAATAGACAATATTATGTCTGCTGAGCGCCAGAAAGACAACTAGTCCATATCAAGGAATTTGAGTCTCTGCCCCCTTCGCCTTACTCGGCAGACAATATGAAATGAATGAAGCATGAGCCTTCAAGGCTGTTTTAGAAATGACTATAAGCGCCCTCTTTGTTTCAAATGTAGAAATGTTTAAAACCTGTAAGCAAGGAAAGGAGTTGATTCTAGTGCTTGTCATGAAGTTTTACAAACATTTTTTATTCTTTTTTTTTTCTCCAGGGCAATCGGTCACATGATATCAACGCTCTTCTGGCCCGTCCTACCGTTTCTTCTAGAGGTGATCGTGGTGGCACTGTGGGCTTGCATCGCAGTGTATCCTTAACATACTCTAGACAGATGGGAGTAACTCAAATTGTAAATTTTGTTTCATTGAAGATCATTCAGAGATGCTGGTTGTGAACTGGGTGGTACAGCAGATATGTTAATTAACCCATCTTGTGTCTGAACTCAATAAAATGTCTGTTGAGAGCCAGAAGGGCATTAACTCATCCCTTTTTAATGCAGAGTTAATGCCCTTCTGGCTGTCAACTGATGAAAAGGTGTTTGTCATTAATATGAGCTGCCAGTGTGGATAATGCAAGGTTCAGAAAGGATGTTAACTCTATTTAAAGAACCATTAGTTATCGCCTTATGGTGTTAACACTTCCATTCTACATTGATACCCATGGCAAAATGTGGTAATGCAAGAAAATATATTTACATTCAACCCTCTCGAGTTTTAACTAAAAGTGCAATGATCGATGCAGCAGTTACTCGGTATTAAGTCATGTTTGATAGCCTTAACTCCAGTCTCTTATCACAGTTATCTGGCCACATCACATCAAGCGATGTACGCGGTATACAACGCCCCGTCAGACTTTGGGGTTGCTAATGGCACATCTTGTGACTTAGCAGTAAGTATCCTCAGACGACTCTGTGATATAAACATAAAGGGGGAAGCCCCTTGCATGATGGATGTCCGTTACAATGAGACATGGCCTTGCGATGTATCTAATCAAAACATATTTGTGAACATTTCCTTTGAAATCCTTGTGCATTGTAACACATCAAAGCAAAAAAATTGCTGGATATGTTCTAATGACAATTCACACGTTCATGCGAATAATTTGGATTTTAAAAAAAGGAAAAACAAAAAAAGATGTGCTATCATATTCATCAACAATTGCAACATACAGTATAATCATGCATTCTTGTATGTCATTATGCTTGATGACAATTGTATTAACAAACGCTGCTGCTGCTGCTGCTATACGTGTAGTATTGATACCAAAACAAAAAAGTGAATATGTATTTATGGTTTTAATATGTATGATAGTAGCAACATTAAGTACAAGAAATTTACTAGCTGATCTTATTTCACATCTATGTAGACCTTTTCGACCAACAACACAACGGCCGTCTGCGCTTTCCAGGAGTACGCCCTCCCATCCTACACCATCTACCTGCAGTTCTACAACCTCTTTATGTTCTTCTGGTTGGTGAACTTCATGATAGCCCTGGGTCAGATCACCCTTGCCGGAGCCTTCGCCTCCTACTACTGGGCCTTCACCAAACCCCAGGACATCCCTGCCTTCCCTCTCTTCAAGTCCTTCTACAGGTCCATCAGGTAAGGATTCGGAGAGGAGGCTGTTATGATTCTTTTTAGGTTTTTTTTTTTGGTGATCTTGATTGTAGTAATATATCGATGATATAGTATACAAATATATACTGTCATGAGAGGGTCTGGTTAAAAATATGGTCCCCGAGATGACGTGAAACACAACTATTTTCATGAGGGTGCAGCCCCGAAAGGAAAATGGTCGTCTTCGTGTTACCGAGGGTACCATAGACTTGAATGTAGGCAGTTTATATTTGGTTTATATCCGTCATCTTGAACTAAAGCCAAAATCTACTTATCTACTTACGATCATCTGCACTGTAGGCCTATGGTAGACTGCACATGCACGTACAAAAACAATTTTGAAGAAGGCCGGATGAATTTGCGCAGATATCAAACGTGTAATGGCGACATCACCACGCGCCGGTGCCTAAAATCACTTGTGCAGATTCTTTTCATAACGGATATAGTCTCATCTACTCAGGATAGCTTCATCAGTATTTGTACTGTTCTCCCAGAAGGCCCTGCAACCTGGCTACCATTATAAGGCTCTCAAGCATTCAAGGAATTATATTTCTTGCCATTTACATAATCTGGATGGAGAGTGGCAAACGTTAATTAATGTCTTGTCAAAGGGCACCAATGCAGTGACAGGGATTTGAACACACTATACCTTCTGCTTCATAATCCAGGGACTTATCCACTAGACAATGAGACCTTCGCTGTACTCTTACACGTATGATATTCATTTTGTGAAAGTAGTGTAAATCTGCATGAATATATCTTTGCATGCAGATAGATAGATATCGTCATATCTGAGCTGATCTCTTATTTTTTCTTCCGCGCATGATGTGTGATTTTGTACACTATCAAGAAACAGTTCTTCTTTATACAGGTGCATCATATTTTATTTTACAGAAGGGGTGGGGAAGAATTTCTTCATCTTTCATTTATGATACGTAGGTTTCATGATTTATTATGTATTGTTAACTCATCAGGTACCATCTTGGATCGATTGCATTTGGATCTCTCATTATAGCCATCATCCAGATCATCAGGGTTCTGCTGGAGTATGTGGAGCAGAAACTCAAAGGTAAATTCTAACTCATTAATCACTTAGGTTATGAGAAGCATGTACGTTTATTTCATATACACATCTTTATAAAAACTTACATCGTTTAACCCGTGGAATATAATCCCCGGATTACTTAGGCTAGAGTCTGTGGAAAAACGTGTGTTATATCTTACTCAAATTGTGTCCAGCAGGTTAAAATACAATATATGACATTATTAAAGTTGTGAATAGAAAAATACATGCGCTGTAATAAATGCATATCCCAAATTTTACTTGAGATTGAGTAACATTATCTTTTAGCCTCATGGTGACCTTCACCAGCACTTTGATTTCTCTGTAAAAGATATTTGCCCTCCTATGTACATGCATATGCTCATAGCTAACAGAAAGAAAGTTCAGTTATCAACTACATTGACTGGTTTTGCAGGGGGATACTACATTTTGCCTAGGTTGAAGACAAGGGCAGTATTGACACACCAAGTTCAATGCTGTCTTATATCATCCCAGAAATATGAGCCGTGGAATATATCATCATTATTGTGTATCCACTTTATACCATCATTTCTACCTCTTAAATCAGGTACAGTTTCCTGGATATTAGATAAAGGGAAAATTGGATATGAAAGGACCAGTAGTTAAAACATGCATGTCTATGCTGGTGGATTCACGATAATTAATAATGTATCGTATCTTCAATTTCTTGAAGGTAAAGCCGACAATCAGGTCGTGAAGTACATCATCAAATGCCTCAAGTGCTGTTTCTGGTGTCTGGAGAAGGTCATGAAGTTCCTCAACAAGAATGCCTACATCTTGGTAAGTTAGACCCACTTATTCTTCACTGCTTTGCTTTGTTTGTCATCCCTTTAAGGTGCTTGATGTAAAGCATCAAGTCACGTATGATGGCTGTGAGCTCTAATTCAGAAGCATATGATATTCTTAAAACATTTAAAATAGATTGTACGTAGAATTTTTTTGTTTTTTAAATTTGAATATATATTCAACCTGAATGTACACTTTTATCAGTATGATGATAAGAAATGAAAATATACCATTTTGGTCACTTCTTGCAAGGGAAGGACTTAAAGGGATAGTCTACCCTGATATTAAGTTGGGTTTAAAAGAAGCAAAAAAAAAGAAAGAAACATATCAATGAAAGTTGCATTCAATCAAACACAAATTGACAATCGTCAGACAAAAGATGCTCCCCCCAATGCATTGTCTGAGCCCGACGTTCCAACGCCTCTGACTCAGTGATCTTGCGAGCTCCTCTCCCATTTGCTCCATACACAAAAATTCATATATTTTCATTTTCTTTGTATCCTACAAATTTTTTGTAAAAACATAAGTGAAACGATTATATCTAGGGTGCATGTATGATAAAATATTTTTTAGAGATAAAACGGAAATTCATGAATTTTTGAGTTTAGGGAAATAGGAGATGAGCTCGCTTGATACGTCACATAGTTTTATTGATTACAACTTCAAAAATTCATAAGTTTCTTACTTCTTATCAGATTTTGTTAAAGTTTTCACTGATCTGTTTCTTAATTTTTTCTGCTTTTTTTAAAACCAAGTTGATATCAGGGTGGACTTTCCCTTTGAATATTTGTAAGAACCCATCTTCCCCTACCTAAATGTTATAGAAACATTGTCTGTTTATCATGGGTTTTTAAAAAGTGATTATAACATTGTTATTTCAGATTGCGATCTATGGGAAGAACTTCTGTGTCTCAGCAAAGAATGCCTTCTTTCTTCTCATGAGGAATATTGTCAGGTAAAGAGATATTGTTTGAAGTTTAATTGTTATTCAAACAATTTCTTTGATATTGTGAACAAGATTACCTGTTCTTTCTTCTCTGTTTAATGATTGACACCAGAGAGAGAGAGAGAGAGCTAGAGAGAGCTAGAGAGTGAGAGAGAGACAGACAGAGACACAGAGAGAGAGATGGGAGAAATAAACAGTGAGAGAGACAGAAAGAGAGAGATGGGAGAGAGAAAGAGAAAAAGACAGAGGGAGAGAGAGAGAGGGGGGGGGAATGCATTTTCACCTTTTGTTTTTTGAAATGTTAATATATGGTACATGTAATTTTGAATGAAGTTTGTTTTTGGCAGTCATTATATCTTTGTGATTGTTATTAAATATGCTTTATCTTAGATTTGAATTTACTGATTGCTTTCAACTTTTAAAAAATGAATAAATTAAGATAATTAATTACACTCATTCATGTGTGAACTCCATTGTCTTTTATTATATACAGGGTTGCGGTGGTCAACAAACTAACAGACTTTGTCCTCTTCATGGGGGAGCTGCTGGTGGTGGGGGCAGTGGGCGTAGCCTCCTTCTTCTATTTCACCAATCAGATCTCTTTCATCTCTAACCTTGTGACAGTACCAGATCTCACCTACTACTGGATACCCATCATTGTAAGTAAATATTCTGGTTATTTAGGAATCGGTGAACCTTTCATGAGGAATGAGCATTTGATGGTTTTTTTATGTGTTGCATTTTTGTCATCATATTGATGATAATGATTAAAAAATTGTGTCTACCGTTCTTGTCTCTCATTTCAAATGGGGGACTTTAGTTATGCAGCTAAGTGAGCTAACCAAAACTATCTATGCTCATTTTACTCCAGCAGAGGATGAGATGAGTCTTTAAGGGACTGAAAATAAGTTGTTTCAATTTAAAGCAGGATAATGAGAGAAAGAGAGTGAGGAAAATCCTATAAAGAACTTTAAAAAAAATAATTTCAAAAGTTAATTTTTAAAGTTGTAATTGATCAAGCATAATTGGGAATGTTTTGAGCAATTCTTTCATTTGCGTTGTACTGGAAATTACATGAATTTCCATCTTCGTGGTTGTGGATGAAAAAATTTATCTTTTCTGTAGAAGAGGTGTATAAAATCATGCATCCAATAATATATATATATATATATATATATATATATATATATATATATATATATATATATATATTAGAACATCCTTCATGGAATCTGTTCATCTAGTAGTTTGATTTTTATTTCTTCTATTTATAGGTGATTGTAATAGGAACATACGTCATAGCTGTCTGCTTCTTTGGAGTCTACGACATGGCTGTAGATACTCTCTTCCTCTGCTTCTGTAAGTAACCCTGTTTTTATATTAGTGATGGTGATAATAATGGTGATGATGGTGGTGATGATGGTGATGATGATGATGATGATGATGATGATGGTGATGATGATGATGATGATGGTGTGACGACAAGAGTGAGGATGATGGTGTGACGACAAGAGTGAGGATGATGATGATGATGATGATGTTGGTGGTAATATTGATAACAGTGGTGATGATGATATGGTGTTCAATATAATGAGGATAATGATATTAAGGATAATGTCGAGGGTATGACAAAAAAAACAAACAAAAAAAACTCCCCCAAAACAATGATCTTCATCAATCAGCGATGACTATTTATGACAAAGATGATTAAAATTCTTCTTGCATTATCTTTATTTGTGCATTTTTTGTACTTTTTGCTCCAAAAATAAGGATTATTTGACAAATGATGTTCATATATTTTGATAGCATTGTACATTTAATATATATACTAGAAGCAATTATTGGTATAAAACTTGATTCTTTATTATTCTTGTTATTCTTCTTTTTCCCCATTTCTACAGTGGAGGATCTTGAAAGACATGACGGTTCTGCTGAGAAACCTTACTACATGTCTAAGGAACTCATGAACATTGTTGGCAAGAAAAACAAGTTCGGAAAGGACAAAGAAGATGAGGATGATTAAACCATTCCATAAAAAACAACAACAACCCTATCTTACCTGTAGCAGGGGAAAACAACAAGCAATTCTTAATGTAACTGGAGGTGCATTTCCAGCAGAGCCCCGTCAACGGATACAACAACAAAAAATTATCTAGTGCAACTGGAGGTACTCTGTAACACGTGTGAAATTTATCAATTTTTTTCCTAATTAATTGATATATTTAATAGATATATTTTTCAAAATATTTATTAAAGTCATCCTAATTCTAGAGTTCTAGACAGAAATTTTTAAATTTTACTGATAAGAATGAAGAACAAAGAGAGATTTCTTTCGAGAATGTTTTTAAAGACTTGTGAGGATGTTGTGCAGATGGGTTGAGAAGAAAGCAATTCAATTTAGTGCTCAGATTCCCTGGCAAATATATATTTTTTTTTTAAAGAACAAGGACAAGCTTGTATTTGTCTGTCTTAACAGGGTAGTAGATATGGGTAATAGATAGAATATCATATGCTTTTAAATCATGAAGTCAAGTGTAATAAAGACATATTTTCAAGAATAAAACATTTCTATAAGAGGTTTTGTGCTTTTAAACGAGCCTCTGGCTGAGTAACAGTGGCTGATATGATGTGTTTGATATATGTAGACAAAGCTCTTAAACTTTTAGCAATTTTACTGAAATGTAAAGTTTGTGTAAAATAGGTAAAATGTAGGTTACAGTACTGAGTAATTATAGTATTAACAGTTGACTAGACATTCATCATTTTTAAAATTCCTTTTGAAATTCAGTCTGATGATGATTCCATATCAAATTCTTCCAATACATAAGTATGCACATGTATACCATTATCTACATATATATACTGTAAAAGCAGAAATTTTCACGTGCATGCAACTTGCGCAAATGTCGCGAGTGTTTGAGATTCATGAAAGTTTCTTGCTGCAAAATTGGCTGTCATTAACAGTTTGTGAAAGTTCCTGGTTTTGCGGTATGTATTTTATTGAAATGATTTAAACTGTATTTGTATTAAATTCACTTACAGTTTTAATTATTTTCTATGTTTGGGAAAAAGTGCAGGATCCCTATTAATTGGATAAATATTGATTGATTGATTTAATTTTGGGATGAATTATTGACTTGATTTGATATAAATCAAGAAGGTTCCATGCAAAAGGTCACAATGACTTTGTGTCAAGGATTGAACATAGAAGTCAACTCTAAACTGTATAATGTGTGTTTGATATTTGTATATCCTCTGAATCTTTTGTTTACATTCTATTTCAACAAGTTGGAAACGATCCTTTTTATGATATACTTGTACAACATTAAGATTACTCACTTTCTGATTACTCAAATTCTGAAAGTTAAATTGCTTCACACGAGTACTTTTATTGAGCATCCACTATTGTTTCCATCTTGACGCATACAGTGAACACCTTTTTGATTCGCAAAGAAAATATGTACATATAGAAATGAATGTTTTCTCAAAATCGTCAATTGAGTTTGCAAGCTGTGTACAGTAAATATGATATTGTAATAACTTGTGTGTGTGCTGTACAGACTTATACATGTATATAACTTAATATTATATAAACTTGTACGTGAAGTGTGAAGCTTGGCGATGGCAATCGTTTTCAAAAGTGCTGTTTTCTCTTTTCTTTTCATATAAGCATTAACCAGTTGTCTATTTCTTTCTCTCTCTCTCTCTCTCTCTCTGCCTTTTCTTTAACCCATCAACCTTTCTTGATAAAGTTGCATTTTTTCATACATGGCTTTCCTTGTGTACTACATTACATTTGAATTATATTAAAACTAAACAAAAAAAAAAACTCAAAAAAGTTCTAATTACATATACTCATAAAATACTGGTATATAAATTTGGGAATTCAATTTGCTTTTAAACTGAAGTAAAATATTGGACATAAACAGTGGTATTGATTAGGTTTGTTTCTTTCTGCAGCTGTTAAATAAAGACAGGGCAGAGAAGAATGAATTGCAAAAGAGGCTGGAGTATAGTCATATTATATATTATTCTGAACATATGCCTGTATCAATCTTGGCAATATGACATTATATTTGAACTTTGTTGTGCTAAGAAACATCAATATCTGCAACAAATACATCTGCAGTTGGATTCTTCACCACCCAAGTTGCGAATGACTTTGCAAAAGAGAAGTGCTCTTATCGTACATACATGTAATTGCTGGATATAATGCAATCAACGAATATAATAAAGCAGTTTGTATATTCCATTTCATCATCACCTTGAGGCTAAAAAAGCTTACATCATTATACTATGGCAACAACATTTCTGATTTGGATGCAATATCTTAAACATATTTTCGAACACATGGTTATTTTGTCTGTCCAACAATTCCGATGCCTTATCAACCACCTACATGCCTTCTGCATCTCATCTGTCTTTCATCTCTTAAGCACCCGTAGGGCTTAAGTTCAGTAAAGCTCTTTAATGGTAGCTTTGGATTCTAAACTATTTATGTGTGTTGGCTGGGGTTTATCTCTCCACCGAACTCATTTTCCCATTTACTGCTGTGTAATGTATTTGTGTAGATGGGAGGATATCAAAGCATTATATACAAAATGTGAAATAGTAATATCTGGTCTGCTAAGGGCCAGTAGAGCATTAACTCTTATGTTAAAAGCAATTAGTTGACACTATTCTGACTTTCAACAGACAATATATAGTTCGGTATATAAAGAATAGGACCTAATGATTTGGTCATAGACTTTTATCCAAGTATAAATAATATATGAAATTTCAGCATTGCACTATTGACATTTTGTATAAATCCCACCTGACTTCTGAGCATCTATGTATTAATAACCTCACAAAGTTTACAGTATGGGAGTGTCCATCTTTTCACCACCGTCTTTCACACACATTGGGTGTGTCTTGTTCATCATTGATATATTTTTCTGTCAGAATACATTATATTATATCACATATATTATAATAAGTGGGCTCTATGAGTGTGTGTCTGTGTAATTTGGTTTTAACAGACGTGTATCAATCATTCATGATTATTTACGTCTGAGGACCCACCTTTAACGTCACCATCCGAAAGACGTGACTCAGTGTCGAACCTGGGTCCGCTGAATCAGTTTATAACTTCCAATGTTAGCCACAAATTCTATGAGGAATGTAATAGGTTTTTAAAAGTATTTTTAATTGAAAAAAAAAATAGTGAGTTTACAAGAGACAGATAATTTAATCCTGTTTGTAGATTTTTATTTTTTTTTATAGACATAGGAGGCTGTCTCAAAGAGAAATATTCATGTATTATATGGAAAACATCACTTCCTTGACTTCTGTTACTTTACTTTTTAATTCCATTTCTGTGTCTTTCACTTCTCAAATGATTTTCTACTTTGCATTTTTGCTGAATTTATAAGAATATTTCCTTTTTTAGTTTAGTGTTTATTTAGGATATTTCTTGTGAAAAGGAAATATATATAAATTCATGGCTCTTTATTAGAAAAGCAGCTAAGTTAAAACTTTCTGTTGAAAGCAATACCTGGTAAACTGTTACAAGGCTTTATAACTCACACTTTTAGGAATGATGAATTGATCAAATGAAAGTATATCAATCTTTTTACATTGAAGTCAAACTATTACATCTGTTTGGAATATTGTGTTTCTAAAGTCTCTTTTGATAAGGGCGCCAAGATGTTTATTGTACACCGTCCGATAAAGATGTTGCAATAGAAGAGTTTATAAGTACATTGCATAATAATGATTAACATAGTATAGAAGAAATGTGTCTGCATGTATTTCTAATGGCTGTGTGAATATACTCTGTAAATATTTTCAAATGTTTTATATTTACAAATGCTCTTATTTTAAGAAATGTATGAACTTCTTTTAGTGGTCTTTGACTATGTAAATAAATTATTTTCTTGACTGTGATACTTTGGTGTTTTTTTTATGTTTGTGACAGATAAATAATGAGTGCTTGAGCATGAGAAAGTAGAATGATTTCGATCAGATTTTATCTTCTATTGGCCTATAATCTTGCTGATATTATGGTTGATTAGTAGATGAATTGATTAATTGATTGGTGATTGATTTATCAGATTGTTTATCACTCGATTACATGAGTTATATAATAACTAGCGGATGGCCAAATTGATTGAATGAATAAATTGACTGATTAATTGATTAGTCAAGTTATTGACAGATATTTGATTCATCAGTGGAAAAGTGAATTAATTGAATAATAAATTCTCTATTTGAAAGGTGTGATTATGGTGAAAAGGTTGATCAATATATTCTTTGGATTTTTTAATTGAAAGGTAGATTGCTTGATCAGTATGACTGAAACGTCAATCAATGATAACTGAGAATATGATGTCAGCCACGCTTACAAGAATAAAGAAAGGAGTTAGATAGTATAATAAAGTCAGTTGATACTTACTTGATATAATTATAATATCCGCCAAATGTGAATTCCCGACAACCTGGACTCAAGGTGTGTTGGAGGAGATTAGTAATAAGATGCTTCCACTACATGCAGGCACTAGAGTCGTCGGTGATCAATATACCCTGAATTGATTCCCGAGGGGGGGGGGGGGGGGGCATGTCTCATTGAGACCTGTACATCATCCGTGTACACGAAAACGGATAAGAAGGGTACCTTTTCAGCATTAGGCGCGTAACCGGGGTTACGCGTTTATAGGGTATCAAAAGCAGCAAAAATCAAGAAAAAGGGTATTAAATTCAGAGGGGATAAGAAGAAGATCCGCGGAAAGGGGTATAAAAGTCAGAGATGTTAGACGGGTTACCCTGTTTAGGGTATGATCAAGACTACTCCTAGCGCAATCCCGTTTATAGGGTGCTTTTCAAAAAGTGATTTACGTGGATGATGTACAGGTCTCAATGAGAGATGCCCCCCCCCTCCCGCCGGAATTAATTGAGGATGAATTGATTGATTGATGTGTGGAATAGAATATTGACTGAATATGGATTGATCAAAGGTGATGTGCAGTGTTTGGTAAAAATCAAAAGGGTTGAAATACAACTCCTCGATTTTCTGTTGTATGGAATAATGGATACATCTACATAGGATAGAACACAACTCCTAAAAGTTTGTTCTGGAACGCCTGCATGTTTGGGTAATCCCAGGCGTAGAGTTGATGCTTAATAAAGGATTTATTTCTCCCCAAATCTGTGTAATGCCCGATTTGTTCTGTTATGAATATATCGTCTTGGATGAATTTCTTCCAGACCTTGCAATTCACATATCGTCTGCTGAGAGCGAGAAGGACATTAAATCTATGTAGGGCCTATGAGTTAATGCCCTTCTGGCTTTCAAAAGATGATTTCAAGGTTTAAAAATATATTGACGGATCGCAAGATAATGATTTTGAAAACTACTTTAAAGGTGTATTTCCAGTCAGACATGTCAGAGGGGAAGTCGGATTTGTCGAGCCGGATCAGACTCCGACCTCCATTTTTATGCTGTCCCCTTATAGATTCTTAATCACATTGAAGAATACAAATGTTCCAATATCGATGTACTGAGAAAGACACCATGCAACAGTTTTTTTTTTATTTTATGAACTTGTCATTAATTCGAGTTCAAATGATATGAAATAAATCTATTAAAGGTTCACTTAGTTAATTAGTCAGCTTGTTATCAGTAGATATTGCCTATTATGTTGTTAATTTTTCTGCCAATCTATGTGTCAATCGGCCATGGGCGCAAATCCAGGGGGGGGGGGACAGGGGGACATGTACAACACCTTTTTGAAGATAGGCGAATGTCCCCCCCCCCCTTTTTTTATTTATTTTTTTTATTTATTTTTTTTTTGCTTGTCAGATAATTTTGGAGGAAAACTAGACCCAAAAAATGTGATAACCTTTTTTTTAAAATTTTGGGTTGTCAGAACAAAAATTTCAGACATTTCGGACAGGTACAAAAGTCAAATCATGTGGTGACCCCCCCCCCCCCCCCCCCCACCCGAATTACAAAATGGATTTGCGCCACTGCAATCGGCTAAACAAAGGGGGCTTCGAATTTTGATCTGTTTTCAGCAGATGGTATAGAATGCCGCGGCAGCTGGTCACTGAACTCAGCGCATGCGTGCATACGCATGCATGCAGGACAGGTGCATACATCAGGCGCGCGTACTCAGGGTTGACGTAACAAAAAGATGCGCACATTGTCTTTGTTGCTGTGGTACGCGCCCGCAATCGCGCCATATTAAAGTTCATTCATACAAGGAAAAGTTTTATACCCTTGTATAATCAATGTGTACATAACCGTAACATTTCAAACATAAATCATAGTATTATGCAGTAAAATGGCCAACGTTTATACGAGACGGGATGGAAAGCCAAGAACAACCACGTTTTCGGATTTTAAGTTCCACAAAGATCATCGATACGGCCCAAAGAAACTTCCAAGACTTTTGTCTCCGATTCGACGTCACAACCCGCATTCGCTTGGCTTGATCTACCAAAGTCCGTATAACAAAGATAATCTGGTATGTGCTTATTCTTTGTTCTTCATAATAATATGATATGTATTGGCCATGAGGGGGATACAACATTTATTTCCTGAACTAGAATCGTATTGCCCGAGTCTTCGACTCGGGCAATACGATTCTAGTGAGGGCAATTAATGTTGTATCCCTCGAAAGTAGCCAGTCCATATCATTATTATTAACAGAATCAGACATCTAGAGCGAACTCGAAAATATTGTAAAAATACAGTTTATTCCCGCTATTTAATACACGAAATCCCATTGACTTATACGAAACCGGGCAATAAACAATTTATCGGCCCGCAATTTTGTTGGCTTGTCAAAGCCGGGCAATAAAATGACAAAATTGCATTGCTCAGTTGTCTGATATGGTTAATAATTATCATTTATTACGCGATAACCTATATACATTCCTTTACTGGCATACCTATGAAATAAAAAAGATTAGTGAAATTAAAAAAATGCAAAACTCATTACTCTGTACCTCTTCTCAGGGGAAGTTTTATATGATTCGAGTTACTGTTGAATGACCGACATTCGTTATTCTTTGGCCCAATATTTTCCCTCTCACCGCGCGTGGCACCATCAAATGAAACTGAACCACTCCTGTTATGATGGGAGGACCTAAAGCTACGCACTTTGTTTCCAGCGACTAAAAAGTCACCTTTTCAGTGATTTATGGGAATTTCTTTTATATTAGTCTGGGAGCCTGTCCCGAACTGATAGTCACCCCATTTTACCCATAAGATTTGACCCCTTAAAGTTGCTTAGACCATCTAAGTCATTGACAAAAAGGTTGTCAGCCTGAACGTAGCTGCCGGGTTTAGCCCCCAGAGCCCCCCAAAGAGACCCCAAAGTCGGGTCGATATCACCCCATCTCCCCCATGCACCAAACTTTGTCAGTAGGAAGAAGTATGACTGGACATTACAAAACACAAAAAACTGACAAGGGATAGGGTGTCAGACGGCCCCTAAAAATGGGGGTAAATTTTTCCCCTTGAAGCCCAGGGACCAAATTTTGTCAGAAGGAAGGGCTATAGATGTACATTCCAAAAATATAAAAACAGACAAAATTGTCTATCGGGAAGGGTGTATCAGATCCCCTGAAAAGAAAACCCCAAAGTGCACTTTGACAACGTTTTGCCCCCCAAAATGCTCTGTATGTAAAGAAAAACTATTTTCTTACCTTAATTCTGACTATGATAACTGAAAAGTGTTTTATTCAATTCAATTCAAACTTTCATAACATAATTTTGAGTATAATAATCTTCTTGCCGTGCATTTTGGTGTTAATTGGTCTTTTGATTTATAAATTATTGAATTGTGAAAAATGTATTGCTTTCTCAAAAGTAGCCCAAAAATACTGTCAGGATTATGTAAACACACCCACTGTTGATCTGACAAGGCATAATAGAGAAGCTTGCTTGGTATCTGTGTAATTAACACATGAATAGTACATTTCAGCCTGGCAGTCACATACCACAGATACCTGAAAAGCTCTTCTATTATGCCTTGTCAAACAGGTGAACAGGGACAATGGGTGTGTTTACATAATCCTGACAATAATTTTTTAGCTACTTTTAAGAAAGCAATACATTTTTCACAACTTAATATTAAACTTATTAATCAAAAGACCAATTGGCCAAATTGCACCGCAGGAAGATTATTATACTCAAAATTATGTTATGAAAGTTTGAATTGAATTGAATACAACACTTCTGAGTTATCATAGTCAGAAGGTAAGAAAATGGTTTTTCTTTACATATAGAGCATTTGGGGGGGGGGGCAAAGCATCGTCAAAGGGCACTTTGGGGTTTTCATTTCTGGGGGTCTGACAACCCCTTCCCGATGGACAATTTTGTCCGTTTTTATATTTTTGGAATGTACATCTATAGCCCTTCCTTCTGACAAAATTTGGTCCCTGGGCTTCAAGGGGAAAAATTTACCCCCATTTTTAGGGGCCGTCTGACACCCCATCCCGACGGAAGTTTTTGTCAGTTTTTTGTGTTTTGTAATGTCCAGTCATACTTCTTCCTACTGACAGAGTTTGGTGCATGGGGAAGATGGGGTGAAATCGACCCGACTTTGGGGTCTCTTTTGGGGGCTCTAGGGGCTAAACCCGACGTTCAGGCTGACAACCTTTTTGTCAATGACTTAGATGGTCTAAGTAAGTTTAAGGGGTCAAAAATCATGGGTAAAATGGGGTGACTATTTCGGGACAGGCTCTTGGCCTATATATCTTGGTTCTACATCAGAGTTCTACATACTCTTAAATTAAATCTCTGAGAAAATTACGACGGACAAATATCAATAACTACATTAATTTTCAAGTCGATTATGTCGATACCCATGTCGAATTAGGTCGACAAAACACAAGGGTTCTAAAGTTAACACGTAAGAAATGGATGCAAATCTTGATTTTGAAGCTGGCTGATGTGAATTTCACCCCGATTGTCAAATAGTGATAATGTCACAAAAATAAAGGAAATTTACTCATTCTTTTTGGCAAACGTACCGTAAATGATATAAATCTCGTTGCTCAGTCACATCAAAAGTTTGGAGCGTCGAACGCGTCGCATTGCGCGTATTTGCGGGATGCGTAGCTCATAGACAAATTAAATAGTAGCTTCAGGACCTGCGCAGCTAAATTTAGGACCCCTGACTATAAACGTGTCACTGCATCGCAATCTCTACTCAGGGATTAAAAAAAATATTATTGAATGTACTAAGATCAATCGGTAAGAGTAACGTGAATCCAGTAATTGAGGGAACACTGGTGTCTTGGGGGAGGGTGTAGAGAACTAGGAGAGACTCGAGTCATCTTCTTTTCACGTTGCCTTCTATTCCCCAACTCCCTTTATTTCTCTTTCCTTCGCGTCCACACCCCATTCCACCCATTTCTATCGGGGGGGGGGGGGGGGGGGTGCCCCAGCCTGCGCTTTAACAAGCCACTCTTCTTCTTCTTCTTCTTCTTCTTCTTCCAGTAGTGTGCATAAACCTCCAACGAGTATTGTCGCACAGCAGTTGGTTGTCTATCAGCCGATTAAACGTGTTGCTCGAAAACTTATTAAAAAAAAAAAATTCCAAAAACGAACGCATCTACACTATATACAAATTATTCTCATATTTTAAGTTAGTGTATGACGACATCTTTGACTCGTGTCTTGAAGATGTCGATTGATGGTGAGATGACCACGTTCTCGGGTAGACCGTTCCACAAACGGATGATGTTTGGGAAGAACGTATCCTTCAGTAGTGATGTGCGTGAACGTGGGATGAGAAATCTCTTGCTGTGACCTCTGGTTGGAGATTAATTAACTCTATTATATATCGCATCATTCATTCTTTCTCTATTTTTTTTCTTCAGACCTTCAGCATATGGACACCACCGTTCAAGTTAATCTGCAAGAACTTTAAAGACAAGTTTAGCCATATGCGTAAGCAATTTTATACATGTGTATAGGTACTTTGATATTTTAGAATTTTTTGTTGAGAAAGAATGAGGGAGAAACAATAAGAGAGAGAGAGAGGAGGAGGAGAGAAAGAGAGAGGAGGAGGAGAGAAAGAGAGAGGAGGAGGAGAGAAAGAGAGAGGAGGAGGAGAGAAAGAGAGAGAGAGAGAGAGAGGGGGGGGGGGGGGGGGGGCCCGGGTGGTAATAGAAAGAAAGAGGGAGGGATAGGGGTTCAAATTAATTTGTATTTGTTTTGCTGCTTTCTTATATCAACCGATTTGTAGCAGACATGGTATAATGTTGTGTAAACGGATTTCATAATAATTAACCTTTTCTTTCTTTCTTTTAACAGAAGAAACAAATTGGACTTGCAAACATGAGGAAAGCAGTGAGAAATTACTTGAAAAAGGTACGAATGATGTAAATAATTGTCAGCGAAAGAATGACAAGTAGGATTCAAATATTAAAAATGAATGTTTCCTTGAATACGTCATGAAAAAGATGAGGATTTTAGAAAATTCTTCGACACCAAATTTCAACTCGTATTTTCACTTCTTTCAATTACAAAGTTACCGGTATCGTATTTTTCATCTTTTATTTATTTTCTTTGACTTATTTCATTCTATGTGGGTGGGCGGAGGCTCAATCCGACACTCTAAAGGACTAGAGTAGAGGACAAACGCTTCTGCGTGCGAGATCTCTACCTTTCAGTGTTGTAAGTGTAAATAAGATTGAATTAAAATAAGTTTATCCCAATTTGGAAGCAAGCTGATGTACCTTTCATCTTCCATCATGTTATTTCAATGTTCAGGAAAGCCAGCAAAGATTCGCTACTCGACCAGCTCCACGTCTCGTCAGAGCTACCAGGATCCAGCTCAACGTATGGCCAATTGGGAGAAAACCAACAACTCGCCTACTTCCCGTTACAGCAGCAATCCCGACCCAGAACCCGTGGCAGGGATAGGTAAGTTACGCTTTTAATGTTTCCATGTTTTTTTTTTTTTAAACTGTAGGGAATAGATTACCCTAATTTATCTTGCCTCAGGAGTGAATGTTCTCTTTTAAAAAATATTTTGCCCATGCGCCCTCTCTCTGTGTCTCTCTCTCCCACTCTTTTATGACACTGTTCCTCATCTCTGTCCTGCTCTCTCTCGCTCACCCCCCCCCCCCTTCTCTCTTGGTTTCTCCCTTTCTGTCTGTATTATTCTCCCCTCTGCTCTCTCCACCTTTCTATCTGGATTTCTTCCTCACTCTCTTCTCGCTATTTCCCCATTTCTGTATACCCTCCCCCCCCCCTCTTTCTCTCTTTCCTCCATACCCCAATTTCCTTAACCTCCTTTCTCTCTCTCTCTCTTCTCACTCCATCTCTCTCTTTAACCTACCTCTATACTATTCTTCTCTCTTCCTTGTTGTTCTTGTCTGTTTATCTATCACGTCCGACTTCTATTTGGCATAATTATGTTAATCAACAATTCCTAATGCTAAATTTCTTGAAATAGTAGGTATGCAGTCCCTCACATTATTTTTTCTTCAATCTTGAGTCAAGAAGTCAAACTTTACAAGTAATGCCTATTGCCAATCCCCATCAATGCAATCATTTTATGATTTTTTTTTCTCTCTCAGTCAGCTCTTCCTCTTTCCTTGTTTTCAGTTTTGGGGATTTCATACATCAATTTTATTAATCCAATTACATTTATGATTATTAAAACTGCACTAACATTACTATTATCAATGGCCCGTATTCTCAAAAGTGGCCCAAGTTAAGCCTGGCTTGGCTTAACTTAGGCCACTGATTTATGGAAGGCCATTCGTCAACTACTAAGTCCTGTATAAATTACTATATTTATGTATTAAACAAAATAAAGAAACAAAAATTATTTTCTGGCATGAAATGAGCATCAGAAATCAATTGTATCGTGTCGGTTTTTGTATTTGTATTTAGTCCCAGAACTATGGTGAGTTTGCAGGATTAAAAGAGGATGAATTTGGCTCTCCATAATTCGGTGGCCTAAATCTACACACTTAGGCGGGGGCTTAAGTTAGGCGCCTTTCGAGAATACGGGCCAATATCATCAACACCCTCCTCCCGTTTCTTAGGTTGTTTTCTGAAAACGATGTGATTTTCTACATAAACAGTGAGACATGTACCATTTGTGATTGTGCAGGTGTCTCTATAGACTACAAGCAAATGCAGCCAGCTATGCGCAGACGTTAACTAATCCTAATTGAGATTTGTTATGACAATCAACTAGACTTTCCCTTATGAATCTGGACAGCACAGTTTTCAGTCTCACCAGCACCTTTGAATAGGCTACTACATATACCGGCACTCTACAAATTCACCAATTGGATTAGAATATAACTCACAAAGTAAAAATGTAAAAGATTAAAGATTTCCAACCCACACCGAATCCAGTCGTCATCACCACGCAACTTCTCATCAAAACTTTTTATCTCTCGTTTTAATTACAGTTCCAAATGCAACTGTTCTACCACCAATAAATTTCAAGGACGAGGAGGTGCCTCCAAACCCTGTCAACTCGCAGAACGAGGAGAAGGTGCAGCACGAGGAGAAGGTGCCTCCAAACCCCGTCAACTCGCAGGATGAGGAGAAGGCGCCTCCACACCCCATCGAAGAAGAAACAGAAATACAAACTTAGAATGGAAAAAAAACAACAACCTGTATCTAAATTCTTACAAAGAATAAAATAACCTTTATTATAACTGGAAGATAAAAATTACGACCCATGATTAATTTCCTAGCAAGGAATAATGCCTTGTTGATGAAACATGCAAAATTATGTTAACGGTAATTACTGATTTGGCCTTATAAAGTTGTACATAATTTAAAAGGACCTGCATTGTATTTGTCAATCTTTTGTGTTGTATGACAAGTGAAATCATGAGATGAATATCAAAGGTTATACACAGTGTTGAACATGGTCAAAGATTTGGTAAACATGTGTATTTTTTTTTCAAAGCGTCAGTTTGCTTGCAACATTTGAAAAAAATGATGACCGAGTCTTTCGTACACATCAGAAATAGTAAGAAATGAAGGAGACAGGGCCTGTGGCTATGCAGATTCATAATTTGCCATCTGCTAGAAGTAATTGAATAATATGGGCGCCATGTAACACCCGTCTGTCATAAAACTGGCTCTCACTCCTGCTATTGCTTGCTCACAAAGTGTATCAGGTAACATCTTGAAAACCGTCAGGTTTCCCGTTAAGATTGTCCAATGCACCATCTAGAAGATTAAATCTGAATCGTGCAGGAGGCGTCACCTGTCATCCTTTATCTGAAGATCGTCCATGATCTCGCAAAGATCAAAGTCTGATTCCCAGCGCGACGTCACTGACTTTGCGTACTTCTGGAGGGCTCGTGCTCCATCACTGTATTGCTGCTTCAGCTTATCAGCGCCAACGCTTGTCCTTTCTGGTAGACAGTGGACAATCTCATTGACGTCATCCTCCATTGGACTGGTGTAGATGGAGGGAAAATGTGACCGAAGGTCAGAGATGATGGATTCTTTCAGGACATCATCACGGCACGCAAAGTTGATAATGAATATACCTGGGTAAATAAAAAAAAAGAAAGAGAAATCACCCAGAAGTACATGAATGGGATGCAGGGCTGTGGCCACCCTTGGTGCAAAATGGCATTGATCTTTACAAACCACCCACTTAGAATGCCACAAAGCTGTATTTAACTCAGTTTTGACCAAGGTTACAGTAAACAAATTCCTGCCATGAAGCCTGTATGTGACTTCAACCCCTATAATTTTTGACCTATGAATCTAAATAAATATTGCCCTTCTACCCTTACCGATGGGGACATGATACTGTAAAGGGAAACTCGACATAACGAGGCCGTCGGGACCGAAGAATTTTCCTCGTTATTGCCGTTATCTCGTTATATCAGAACATACATAAAAATGCACATATGGGACTAGATTCTACTGGTACACTAATAATGAATGTACCTAGTTCTTCTGCAGCCGCTTATATAATCAACTGAAAGCTATGAAGGCATTAATAATATGTTAATTCTCTATATGAATTATCTAATAAAATATCAAATCGTGTCCGAAAATGCGTTAAAAGCATTATTTTCAGACGCTAAGTACCTAACCGATTAAGAGTCAAGTCTATCGCACTCTGCATTGAATATCAGGACTGCGCCTGTACTGTCAGCTAGCATAGGGCATACTCATGGAATGAAAAAAAGTCTCATTCATACTTCGGGCCCTGCGGGGTGATTCACTAACTGGGATCGATATTCCTAAAATCAATTTTCGGGATTGATTTCATTCCCAGCTTAAAATTAATTCCACCTTACTGATTCACTAAATCGCTTTTAGGATGGAATCAATTTTATCATGAATAAATATGAGCGCAAAGGAATATTTACGAGCGCACTCATTCCAACCAATCAACGTACTCAAATTTCAGTCACCGCCCCTCAGTCACCCGACCTAATTCTCTACTTAGCGCGTAGCTAGTGCGCGTTACCTAGCTACTGCATTAATTGCGCGCACGCATCGACTGGACATACACAGGGCTAGGGCCTATGGCTAGGGCAATGGGCGTGCGGGCAGGCACAGCGTAGCCGCGCCCAGGTTGGGGCGCGGGCGGGCATGCAGTGGAGTGACCGTTTGTGATTGTTAATAGCGATCCGGATCACTCCCAACCTTAAAATCAATTCAGAGGCTGGAATCAATCCCAAATACCTTAGTGAATCAGTCACTAAAAGCGATATCGCTCTTAGGATGGATATTGTTCCTAAAATTGATTTTTTTCTTATTTGGGATTAATTTTAGCTGTTAGTGAATCACCCCCCAGGTCTCCCTGCGCTGTGATATGAATAAAAAAAGATGCTCGCTGCGCTGTGATATAGATAAAAAGACGCTCCCTGCGCTTTGATACATATAAAAAGATGCACCCCGCTTTGCATCACGATCGGCTGCGACCGCCCAAAGCCTCGATATCTCTTTACTATATGCCCGTGTGAATGCAGATTCTTCAGCTGAATGATTTTTGTCCATTTGAGGCGCAGTGAAATTTGCTTGCTCGTTATAATGGGAATGATTATCAATCTTTTTCTTTGTTTTAGAGGCACAAGATTTAGCTTGTTATAGCTGATATCTCATTACAGCTGACCTCACTATACAAGTGAAATGCCCAAGGCAGTCTTGCCTGCATCACACAATTTTCGGGGCAAAATTTTCACTTGGTGAAAAATCAAAGGTTGGGGCACTTAAGAGTGCTGCCCATGAGCCCCAACCCCTCCCCCTGTGTGGAACAGGTACCCCATTTGTATAACTTAAATCCCCTTCAAATAAGATTTATTGGATGGTGAAGTTCATTTGAAATCAAGCTGTGTGTTTTAAAGAAGCAAAATATGTCTACATGAAATAATTGCCATTGTGACACTTTTGGGGTGGTGCCCCTCCATCAGACCCCTTGAAGATGATGATCTACTATACTTGAACAACTTGAAGTCTCCTTCCCCTATTAAAGAATGATTCCTACCTAGTTTGGTTACAATTTACATGTGGCAATAGGTTTTACAGAACAAGGAAAAATGTCAATTTGGTGTCAAAGGCTCCTCCAACCTACCAACTTTGCTAACAATCTTGCAACAGGGCTTAACCCTTTCAGGACAGGAATTATTCAAGGGCTGAATTGATCACATTTCGTTCTTCAAATTGGCAACAATAATATTTTTCTTTTAGTGCTAGATGGTTCTAATAGGTGTATTGTCTTTTAGAACAATAAACATGATTAGTGATTTTATCGTTACGTTGAAAAAATTGCCAATTTTGATGAAAAACAATGATTTTGAATCTCTCAATGTGTTGCCAATTTAAGGATTTTGAAGCTTATTCTCCTTTTTAAAATTCCTGACATCAAACGCAATATGGTCATGTGACAAAAATGGACATAGCATGTGCAGAAATTTTTGCTCTTTCTACTCATACATCTGGTATATTTTTTAGAGCTCTGAATCAAAACTTATTAAGCCAAACCACAAAATGTGGTCAGTTGTCTTGAAAGGGTTAAAGAAGAAGAAGAAGCAAATATGAATCTAATTACTGCCATTATTAGTGCTCTTGGGGATGGTGCCCCAAGACTCCCCCTATATTGGTAGGTACCCCCATCTGTATTAATTTAGATTCTCCTTGCCTAAGGATGATCCCTGCCAATTTTGGGTAAAATCCACCACCAGCAAAGTTTTGAGAAGAAGTCAAATGTATGTGTACAATACATGTACATTTACATGTATAATTTGGGTATTCACTTGAAAGAAGGTGACATGAAGACAATCCCTACCAAGAATGATGCCAAGTTTCAAAGAATTTGAACAAATACTTTTGAAATGAAGTAAAAATTATAAAAACTTAACCTCAGGTTAAGTCTTTGGAACACAATTTAACTCAATTGACCTTAATTGACCTTTACTTTTGACCTTAAATTTGTTCCACATTATTTGTGATACTCTACGACCCTTGCCTTCAAGTTTCATGGAAATCCAACATACACTTATGAAATGAGAGCATTTCCAAAATTGTTGACGCCGCCGTCGCCACTACCGTCGGAAAAGCGTTGCCTGTTTTGCTTTTTGCTTAAGCAGGTGAGACAAAAAGTTTGTGCCGCCCATAGAATTACACGCAAGTAAATTTGGGACTGTGACAATATTCTCGTTATAGCCATCCTCATATGTCGAGTTTCCCCTGTATCAATATTCAAGTGTGATCGTTTCTACTTATGATACCCAAGTCTCAAGAGGAGTATAATTCAAGTGTTGCCTACAAAATACAAATGTACTATTTTTCTTATTTTTCTTACAAATATATGACAAATGACACTCAATAACCAAATGCAATTGTACATGTACATGTACCACTTCATATCCATGTATAACCTGTAAGATTTCAGAAAACTTTGACGACCTTTCATCTTTCAATACCCAAGGAATTCAAATTATCACTACATGGCAATAGGCAACTGTAACAAGTTTGAATATAATCTTTTTTTAAATGTTTGCTATATACTGTGACATAAGGACCATCATTCGTAAGACTTCTGAAAGGGAATTGTCCTCCATGACCTTTGACCTTCACACAAAAAAGTCAAATAAGACAAGCCTTACCTTGGGTGGGATGCAGTATTTTCTTGACCCTCTCCAGGACGACTGTTTCTAGGAAGGCTTTGGGAGGAGCACTGAGACCCTGGGTGATATCCTTGCTGTCCACATCAAACATGACTATGTTGTAAAGGCAGGGCAGATCTAAGGTACAGAAATCAAGAATACTACAAAATATCAATCAATCAATCAATTAACCCGTTGACTACTGAATTCTCTTATTCCTATAGGCTTTACACAGAGACCATCTAGTTCCCATGGACAATGGTTTAAGGTTTGATCTGGAGCTAATGTATTATGGCAGGCCTTAAAGGAAACCAAAACCCAAGGAGAGAATCAATGTTATTGGAAAGTGAGAATTCAGAGAAGCACTTTACAAAAAGTTTCATTAAAATTGGTTAAAAAATGAGAGAGTTATGGAAGTTTGAAAAGTCTCGTTTTACTTTCTATGGGGATCCTCAAATTGGCAAAATTGCTTCAAAATGGCTGATTTTGTGAACAACTCTCCATTTGTTTTGTACACAGATTTTCAGATTTTCCCCATTATCTCTCAGGGTGCTCCTTGTCTCCTCCTGAACTCGACATATGTGGTGTAAAATACACCACATTTTCCTATTATATATGTTGAGCTCAGAAGGAGATTAACTGCACCTTGAAAGATAATGGGGAAAATCTGAAAATCTGTGTACAAAACAAATGGAGAGTTGTTCACAAAATCAGCCATTTTGAAGCAATTTTGCCAATTTGAGGATCCCCATAGAAAGTAAAACGAGACTTTTCAAACTTCCATAACTCTCTCATTTTTTAACCAATTTTAATGAAACTTTTTGTAAAGTGCTTCTCTGAATTTTCACTTTCCAATAACATTGATTCTCTCCTTGGGTTTTGGTTTCCTTTAAATCACCTCTTGCCACAGAGTATCTTACTGTAAAACTCATTGGCCCTCTCATGATGACAAAGCTTAATCCCTTCTGCCACTAGGCTGTGAATCCAATGACCAGGGTAATATGTCTGTAAAGCGCTTAGAGACACCACAGATGTATCAGGCACTATAAAAATCCAGAATATTATTACTATCATTATAAATGAGATTACAAGTATTGTTTCATTGTTTAACCATGCAGAAAATAATGGCTCGGGCGGGCTTTGCCCCCCCCCCCCCCCCACCGCACTGGTTGGGTTAAGGCCACTTTAGACATACCCTGTAGGAATATTATTACTTGTTTGGCTTCTGAGTCTTTCTGACTGGCAAATGTGATATGCCTCTGGAACTGACAACATTTGCAATTTGGTACAGGAATAAAGGTATTAAAGGGATTCGGTAATTTTGTGGAGGCTCGATTTAATATATTGTTGAATTCTGATATCTGTCTTGTATAATGAAGTTCAGAAGGATAAATGAATAGCCAGGCATAGAAAGGTTTTCAAATATATAATGCTATAATTAAGATATCTATGACTGAATACTCCCATTTACGAAAGCGTATGGCCGTACGCTTTAGTCTAACACTGAGTCTATGGAGAAAAATGAGTCTGGCATTTCTGGCCACTTGCATATATTTACTTTTGTGAAGCACATGATGTTTTTGAAGTGCTTCCCCCCCCCCCCGGGCTTCATTTTTACACCATATTACATACACTGATAGCATGTAAGGCAAGGCAGCTCAGATTATATCAAGCCTCTACAAAGTTACTAAATCACTTAAAATGATTTTTAAAAATGTATGCATAATCTATTTCAATATGATGAAGAAAAAAAAAAAAAACACTCAAAATTTCAACCAATCTCATCATCATTCTGTGTCGAAAATGTACTGTAACGATCTTAAAATTAGAAATTTATTTTAAAAAAATTCAGAGTTTCTGAAACTATGAAGGGGGAGGGTGGTGTCACAACGATGCATCCCCATCTCTAGCAACGCACCTGAATGCATCATATGTGATCCTCCACCACAAAACGACCAATAAGTCGCAATGGGAGTTTTAGAGTAAACAGCTGAAAAGGTGCTTTTGGGGTGGAAATGTTGATTTTAAGTTTTTTAAATTTTCTGAAAGTTCATATATTAATCTACCATCTGACAAAATTTCAGGTTAAAATACGATGTTGAAATATGTTTTTACTCTCATTCAAAATGTCCATGTTTTCATAGACATTCAAACTTTGTCAACTTGCTGAGACTGTACTTCACATCGCCTTTCTGGTATAGCTTAAAAACAATGCATTGCTTGATAATCAAAATCTAAAGAAACAAAGAAATATATCTATTCTGAAGGTATTAAGTTTCAAATCAATCCCATTAGCACTTCACAGTGTATGCTACTGTAGGGAGTTTTGACTCAAACTTTTGTGCGACAAACAATAGAACACAGATTAGGTGCTCTTAAATGGTCACTCTTCTTTAGAGCCCGTTTTCTCTATTGTGTTGGTCATTAGCCTGTCTGACACGTTGACATTCTCATTGTAATTAACAACTGTTTCCTTAGTCCATACAAGACAGTTACATATAATTTTAACGCTTAGAATCCCAGCTTTCAAACTGTGTTAAAATTTTAAAAACTCAAATTTCCGACTTATTGGTCGTTTTGTGGTGGAGGGTCACATATGGTTACAGCTAGTGCCCACCATCTTACCATTCTCAGCTGCCGACTTGATGAAGTCTAGACCATCTTGTATGTGGACTCTGAGTCTCTCATCCTCTACCAAACCAAACCAGGACGTGGCTATGTTTCTCAGCATCGGGTCCAGCTCGACCACGTCTAGCTCCAGCTGAACATGAAGTAGAGGTTAATTATTATATGATAGCTCGATTAGTCGTTATGACTGTTATTCAAAAAACCGTACCAACTTCAGTCCAGGTTCACTGGGCAATCTAACCTTGGTAATAAGACGACTTGTGTGAAAGCAGAAAAATAAGGAAAACAGTATGGTGAAAGTTTGAAAGAAATCGGACACGGAACAAGAAAGTTATGGATGTTTGAAAAATGAGATCACTACATCTATGCGAATCTCAAATTGGCAATTTGGTGAGTCGACTGTAACATACTGGTTGACCAACTCTCCCGTTTGTCATACACAAAAATATCATTAATTTGCGTTTTACTCCTAAGCGCCTTTACCTTCAGGGCAGTACTAAAAATATATTGTAGATAGCATATTGTTATAGGTCCTCATGACAGAAAAAGATCTGAGTAATACATTTTGGAAAAAATGATAATTTAGTAATTTTGTGTGTTGGAGCAAATGGGGGAGTTGTCCGCCACTACATCACAGTGACATTACCTATTCGGCCAATTTGAAATTCCCACATGTATAGGGATTACGACTTTCAAAAATTTATAACTTTATTTCTTGTCTGATTTCGCTCAAACTTTCACCAATCTGCTCCTCTGATTTTTCTTCTTTCTTTCAGAGCAACTTGCCATTACGGTTGGATTTCACTTTTAAGTTGGTAGATTTAGTCGAATGATTTATGGAGTTACAAAGTGTCAACTTCCTCATGCTGTAAAAATTACTGTGCTTCTGCAACTAAATTAGCCAGTGGCGGATCCAGGGGGGGGCAATCCCGGCCCGTGCCCCCCCTTTTGAGGGAAAACAATGCAATGTGCCCCCCCTATTTGCGATTGTGCCCCCCCTTTTCGAGCAGAAAACCTTTTTTTTTTTTTTTTTTTTTTTGCTTGTCAGAGAATTATGGAGGGGAACTGGACCCCAGAACCCCCCCCCCCCCGCTGAGCGACTTTTGGAGGGCTGGCGAATTTTTTTTTTGCTCGCCACCCCCCCCCCCCCCCCCCCCCCCCCCCCCCCCCCCCCCCCACTGAGCGACTTTTGGAGGGCTGGCGAGAGACCAAAAAAATATGGGTCTTCCTCCAAGCAGTTTCCCAAAGTTGACAATCCTGCATTTGTGTGCCCCCCCCTTATACGAAATCCTGGATCCGCCCCTTAAATTAGCAATCAAAACTTTCATGTCAGTATGAAATTAATTTTTCATATTTCATCTCTTGACTGTATTCACTTAATTTATTTATTTCATTATATGATTAGAGGAATTTGTACAGCGGGAAATCTAGACACTAGGTACTCCATAATTCATTGAAGTTTAATCATAAGTTAAATCAAATCGGATTTTGTCCACGTTCATGAATACAAGCCAATAATATTTTGTTCCTTATCATCTCATTTTCAACACAGACTACTTACAATAAAAGTTCACACTTATGCAATGCCAATTCTTGTCGTAAGTTGTGACACTAAAGCAATTCACAAAAATAACAGTTTATAAAGTAACCTACGTTTGGGAATTGCTTGTAGAGGAACATGGGGAAACTACCGCCCCCTAGCCCTATGAGGAGCCCTCTAGCCTTGGTCTTGAGCACGTCCAGGCATCCTGGGATGAGGGCTAGTCCAGCCGTCATGATGCGAAGGTAGGTCATCGTGAGATAGAGGTGGTCGACCCTCGTCACAGCTTTCCCTCTCTTCTTGCCACTCTTTGACCTCAGCTTCTCTGTAAAAACAGAAACAGGATAAATCAATGAGAATATTATTAGACGGAAAATAAATGATTCAGATGAAATAAGCATAAAAATCTTACTCGATACCCTGAAACCATACAAAATCAAAAAATGTTTTTTTCTAAACTGCTACCCTAAGCACTAACAGCTACGTTAAATGTAATCCTGCATGAAAATACTACAAATAAATAACTCATTGGCAACTTAAAGTCAAATGAGAAAAAAATATCCTCATTTTCTTCCGGTAAATTAGCATCCTTTTAAGCATTATGTAATATTATTTCACAAAGTTTCATTTTATGTATTTGGTATTTTGTCATCAAAATGTCCAGTAACAGAAAACTATGAAAGATGCCAATTTGGGGAGCAAAAGCTGATTAATCATGTTCTTTGGAAAGCTAAGTGGGTATTCTCTTGGATTTATATTCCTACCAGTGACAAGCTTGGCCTGTGATTGGACGAAGTGTGGGTTGGATGAGAAGATGATCTGACGATACATCCCTCCATCTTCTCCTCTCACATCCTCCACGATGATGCGGTCGCCATGGGAATCATCTGTTTGGTACTTCACCTCCCTATCTCCCACGTCCTCGCCAATGGAGAGGAACGGAACCTGTTCACAAGGAAATTTAGAAACGAGAATAATCGTAATAAAAGAATATTCTATTTTTTGTATAGTGCATAACTCATTATGACATGACGTTATTTCCAAACGACTTATAAAGAATAAAAGTGCCTTTAACTCTGCCCCACCCAGCCAACCCCTCCTCCTCCTCCTCCCTTCTGCAGCCAGAGATCAAATCTACCTGTTTTGGAATATCAGTCCCTTAAAGGAAATCTTGAGTTCTGGGAAAGGTGAAAAATAATTTGTGAGCTTTCTCATTCCTTTTATTTCAGTTTGGAAGAACATCATAGTAGAAACATCCCTGTAAAGGATTGCCCTTCAAATACTCTTGTATTCGAAATATTACTAAAAATAGCTGAATTCATGCCACTTGTAAGTGTAGTCCCATATACCCATTTCTGCGTGCAGTACATGTGCTTTTCAGCGAGATTGGGTCAATCTCTCATATATTTTGATGATTCCAAAACAACACAGTATAAAACAATTCTTATGTAGTCATGGCCAACCTTTCCCAATTGCTTTGAGACAGTTTCTTTCACAATATAATTGCATGACCAGAACTCTACTTTATCTTTAAAGGGTATCTGAGGCCTGAAAAAATAATTTGTGTATAGTTAGCTTACACAAAATCAACCCCAGGAAACTTAACACGACATTCAACGGTGACAGGATACAGGAGATATTGATTTTTGAAAATAAAATACCCCAAAAAATTAATATAAATAAGACTTGAGCAAAGACTAGTCGATCGATCACGATAGCTCACCTAACGATATATCGATTCAGGAACGTCTTCACTTTCAATTTTCGATTCGATAAATGAATTTTGCGACTTAGTTCTAATTTATTTGTTGTTTCATTTGGTCTGTAGATTCTTTGTAATTTATGCGCCAAACCAATTTTCTATTCGATATAAAAAATGTGCGTTGAATACTTGATTCATCTGTTGTTTTGTTTGGGTTGTAGATTCTCCATAAATTACGCGGCAACTGAATTTTCAGTTCGATAAAAACAGTTTGCCTTGTATACTTCATCCATTTGATGTTTTATTTGGGTTGTATATTATTCGTAAGTTACGCGCCAAATCAATTTCCAGTTCAATTTCCAATTCGATAAAAAAACACAAAAACAACAACAACAACATTTTTCGTTGTATACTTCATTCATTTCATATTTTATTTGGGTTGTATATTATTCCTAAGTTAAGCGCCAAATCAATTTTTGATTCAATAAATGTAGCTTGCGTCATAGATCTAATTTGTTTGTTGTTTCATTTGGTCTGTAAATTCTTTGTAATTTATGCCAAACCAATGATATATTCGACATAAACGTTTTGTGTTGAATACTTGATTCATTTGTTGTTTTATTTGGTTTGTAGATTCTCTATAAATTACGCACCAACTTATATTTTTCATTTCGATAAAAACATTTTGCGTTGTATACTTCATTTATTTCATATTTTATTTGGGTTGTATATTATCCCTAAGTTAAGCGCCAAATCAATTTTCGATTCGATATATGTATTTTGCGTCTTATTTCTAATTTATTTGTTGTTTCTTTTGGTCTGTAGATTCTTTGTAATTTATGTGCCGAACCAATTTTCTATTCGATATAAAAATTGTGCATTGTATACTTCATCCATTTCATGTTTTATTTGGGTTGTATATTATCCATTAGTTACGCGCCAAATCAATTTCCAATCGATAAAAAAACATTTTGCGTTGTATACTTCACTCATTTCATATATTATTTTGGTTGTATATTATCCCTTAATTAAGCGCTAATTCAATTTTCGATTCGATGTATGTATTTTGCGTCTTATTTCTAATTTATTTGTTGTTTCATTTGGTCTGTAGATTCTTTGTAATTTATGCGCCGAACCAATTTTATATTCGATATAAAAAATGTGCATTGTATACTTCATCCATTTCATCTTTTATTTGGGTTGTAGATTCTTCATGAATTACGCGCCAACTTATAATTTTCATTTCGATAAAAACATTTTGCGTCGTATACTTCATTCATTTTGTTTTATTTGAGTTGTATCCCTAAGTTAAGCGCCAAATCAATTTTCGATTCGATAAATATATTTTGCGTCTTAGTTCTAATTTATTTGTTGTTTCACTTGGTCTGTAGATTCTTTGTAATTTATGCGCCGAACCAATTTTCTATTCGATAAAAACATTTTGCGTTGTATACTTCATTCATTTCATATTTTATTTGGGTTGTATATTATTCCTAAGTTAAGCGCCAAATCAATTTTCGATTCAATATATGTATTTTGCGTCTTTGTTCTAATTTATTTGTTGTTTCATTTGGTATGTAGATTCTTTGTAATTTATGCGCCGAACCAATTTTCTATTCGATATAAACATTTTGCGTTGTATACTTCATCCTTTTGATGTTTTATTAGGATTGTATATTATTCATTAGTTACGTGCCAAATCTATTTCCAATGATAAAAAAACATTTTGCGTTGTATACTTCATTCATTTCATATTTTATTTGGGTTGTATATTATTCCTAAGTTAAGCGCCAAATCAATTTTCGATTCGATAAATATATTTTGCGTCTTAGTTCTAATTTATTTATTGTTTCGCTTGGTCTGTAGATTCTTTGTAATTTATGCGCCGAACCAATTTTCTATTCGATAAAAACATTTTGCGTAGTATACTTCATTCATTTTATATTTTATTTGGGTTGTATATTATTCCTAAGTTAAGCGCCAAATCAATTTTCGATTCGATAAATATATTTTGCGTTTTAGTTCTAATTTATTTATTGTTTCGCTTGGTCTGTAGATTCTTTGTAATTTATGCGCCAAACCAATTTTCTATTCGATAAAAACATTTTGCGTAGTATACTTCATTCATTTTATATTTTATTTGGGTTGTATATTATTCCTAAGTTAAGCGCCAAATCAATTTTCGATTTGATAAATATATTTTGCGTCTTAGTTCTAATTTATTTGTTGTTTCGCTTGGTCTGTAGATTCTTTGTAATTTATGAGCCGTACCAATTTTCTATTCGATAAAAACATTTTGCGTTGTATACTTCATTCATTTTATATTTTATTTGGGTTGTATATTATCCATAAGTTACGCGCCAAATCAATTTCCAATTGGATAAAAACATTTTGCGTTGTATCCTTTATTCATTTGTTGTTTCATTAGGGCTGAATATTATCCGTAAGTTCCGCCCCAAATCAATTTTCGAGTGTTTTTCAGCCCCGCGGCGCTGTACATATCAGACGACAACGCGATAATGCGATCGCGATAATTCCACTATCGCGTCTTGGCGTTCGCCGAACGTACACGCATAGAAAACTGCTCGCGCGGAACTCAACTGGAGTTGAGTTCCGCGCGTCGTTCGTTCACGCTGTCCATTATTCTCTTCTAACTCCTTAACCGCTAACCTGTAGAATGCCGGGTAAAGTTATTTGTGGTTAATTTTACACTTTCTAACTGTATACAAATTATTTTTTTTGACCTCAGAGACCCTTTAAGTTTTTGTATACATGAGAATGAAATATAATTTATGGAGATGATGATATAGAAATCAATAATTTAAATCCAATCCAATCCAATCCAATCCAATATTAAAGGTAATAATGAGTTCTGATAATGACAGAAATACACTTTCATAGATTATTAAAAACCGAAGTACACTAAATGTTCAAGACTATTTGTAAGTTGCCTTACAAATTTGGTAGAAATTGTATCAATAGCCGAGTATTGAGTAAATATTGAGAAGAAAACTGAGTTAATTATCTCAACTACACTTCTAGCACATGGCTGCGGTAAATGTGATGTACAATGAATTTTTTTTTTTTTTTTTACTTATGCTTGTCTGAACAATGGATTTTCTGTATGACAGAAACTGCACAATAACACAAGGGGAAGTCCATCCTGATTACAAGTAGGTTTTAAAAGAAGCAGAAAATCAAAGAAACAGATCAATCAGAGAAGGTTTGAGCAAAATACGATAAGAAATAAGAAAGTTATGAATTTTTAAAGTTGTAATTAATCAAACACAAATTGGCAACTCCTTGACGTATCTTGCGAGCTCCTCTCCCATTTTCCCTGTACCCCCAAAATCATTAATTTCCATTTCTCTGAAGAATACATTCAATCTTACATGCACCTTAGATATAATCATTGCTCATATGTTTTTTTCACAAAACCTGTATGAAACAAATCTATTCCTTAATCAAAAACTAAGAAAAGGAAAATTTATGGAATTTTCTGTACTGAGCAAATGGAAGAGGAGCTTGCAGGATACTTCACGGAGTTGCCAATTTGTGTTTGATTGATTACAACTTCAACAATTCATTACTTCCTTATCTATTATCAGATTTTGCTTAAACTTTTACTAATCTGTTTCTCTCATTTTTCTTCTTTTATCAAAATCAACTTTATACCAGGGTGGACTTTCCCTTTAAGATCAGTCTCTCACAAAATCCAGTTCAGCTTTAGCCATCTTACCTGTGTATGAGATGGTAGACCGGAGGGAGCCAGCTCCATCACTCTGGATGAGAGCTCTGACTTGATGCTGTCCACCGACTTGTACTGATGCCCTCGATGGAGTGTCACAACAACCAGACGCTGAAACCCCGCTTGATCCGCCAACTGTCCCCTTCCCTTGTCTGTGCCGAAGAGAAACTCTGTCTCTCTGAAACAGAAAAGAAGAGGTCTTTGCACGTCAAGTTAGGATCTCATACTTGGGATTCGAGCCAAATGAAATACTTATCAACCTATTGACTACTGAATTGACTCATTCCCATAGGCTTAAAGGCCAAGTCCACCTTAATGTCAAGTTGATTTGAATAAATAGAGTAAAATTAAAAAAGCATAACAGTGACAATTTTATAGAAATCAGATGTGAAATAAGAAAGTTACTGCATTTTGAAGTTTTGCATTGTTTCATGAAACAGTGATATGCATAACACGGGCAGTTTGCAAATAAGTGAGCCGATGATGTCACACACTCACTTTTCCTTATGTATTTTATCATATGATATTACAAATATTTCATTTTTCTGCTCCAAGAATGTAAAGCGTGGTTTGACTCCTCATGGAATGTGTAAGAACATCATTACTTTAACTTATTTTGATACAATGGAGAGATTTTTTATTATTACATCTATAAAAATTGAAATATTTGAAATTTCATGTAATGAAATACATGCAGCTACATGTAGCTCATGTTATGCATATCACTGTTTTGTGAAACTATGGCAAATTTTTAAATGCCGTAACTTTCTTATTTTATATCCGATTTCAACAAAATTTTCACTGTTATGCTTGTTCAGTTTTACTCTATTTATTCAAATCAACTTGATATTAGGGTGGACTTGGCCTTTAATACAGGGATCACTCGGTTCCCATATACAATGGGATAAAGACAGATTGGACCAAGTTTCTTTGGGGAATCCCATCATCTGTCTACCAAACCCAACAGAGAGTGTGAACAATCCTCAAGGATCCAGTTTGAATTTACCACTAACAGGGTTTTTACATTAATGATATACTATTTGACAACTTCCAAACAAGTGCTGCCAGAGAGAAATTTCTCAAATTAAATTCTTCTCGCGAAACCAAACTGAACTGCTTTCTGATCCCTTTTAGGCTATGTCCCAAGCAATCCCAAATTGGATGGTGTCCTAGCAACAACCTGAAATTTTTTTGTTACTTGCGAGATTACCGGTACTCCGATAGTACATGCATTCAATGGGAATTCCAGAGTCTGGTGTTTGCGAACTGTGATGCACTACAGGAAATCAACAATGACCATCTTAATAAAAAAAAATAAAAAAAAAGCCCAGACAAATTCCTCTGACATCTGAGAAAAAGCAAAATAAACGGCACACTAAATCTTCTGCTTAATCCTGCAGCGGCACTATGAAAACGATCCTTCAACCAAAGTTTCAAACTGACAGTGGTACATGTATTTCAGCTAGGCCTAGTAATAAATTGCTCTCTGTTGGAATCTTATACTTGTGCAGAACTGTAGATCAATGAATCAAATACAGCTGTGCATGACTTTATGTATATAGACATGTCAAACAGACAACATGTGAATTATCAATCTACCTTTGCTTTTGGGAAACCTCCCCTCAATGTGTAGTCTTTAAATGCAGACTGCTTTAGACTCTCAATACACATCACAAACATCTGATAAATTACTTACTTGGAAAAGAAGAATTGAATGCATTGAATTCATAAATGCAAACCATGCAAATCAGAAAGCATGTTCTACATGCATTAATTAAAAATTGAACTTTGAAATTCCAACTTATATCATTTAGGGGAGTTTTGAGGCATTTATCATAAGAAGTGCTATTTGTTGGTCGCTGACTGCAAAATCAACAAATGTAAGTAGTGTCTTAGTCCTTGGAATAAATATTTAATTTAACTTGGCTAATAGGCCTGGACTTTGACTTTGGAAAATCATTAATTAAAAATTGAACTTTGAACTTCCAACTTATATTATTTAGGGGAGTTTTGAGGCATTTATCATAAGAAGTGCTATTTGTTTGTCATTGACTGCAAAATCAACAAATGTAAGTAGTGTTTTAGTCCTTGGAATAAATATTTAATTTAACTTGGCTAATAGGCCTGGACTTTGACTTTGGAAAATCATTCTTTCTTTCTTCAAAGGCAGAACCATAAAATTAGGATGTCAAGTTTATATACTGGTACTTCCACTGACTCCATGAGGCAAAATAATACCAAAACTGTCATTGAAGGACAGGTTGGATCATAGTTTTAGATGCACTGACATAGCAAACAATTATGCCTTTTACGTTCCGGACACGTCTTTTGGTGCCACTACATTTCACTATTAAAGCTACCTTACAGAAGACATTATACCTTCCTTGCGGCACTATGAAGATAGCAAATTTGTTGGCTGCTACTTTTCCCTTTGGTTTATCCACAATGTGGAGGGTGAAGCGAGGATTCTCGTTGTTGGGTGCATAGAGATCCAAAGAAAGAGATTCATTGCAGAATGACCTAAAGGATAAACGATTCAGAACATTTCAATGATCAATATCAAAGAAAGAAAAAAACGCTTTAAGTTTGGTCTTTACTTTAATATACACTGTAGCAAACAACTTTACATAGCATCAGAAAAACAGTATGTATACAAACAGCCCTGGAAAAAAATGTAGAATTAGGCCCCCCCCCATGATCTCAGCCGCGACATGATCACCAGGAAATTTTGCACGGACCTCGAATATTGTGTAGAGAACACAAATCCATTGTTTTAATGTAAACCTATATTTTTCATTTAATATCATAATTTACGCAAATTATATGCATAAATATACATTTTGTTTGATAATCAAGTAAAGAAAGGCCTTGGAGATAAAATTTTAATGCAAGAAGTTCTTTCTAATCCTTAAAAACATTATAAACGTAATGTCACCAGTCATGGCGCACCCTTGTAATACAGTTTCATTGCTGCAACGCCCTTTGTCAACTGCTCTAGTCTATCTGGAGCGAAATGAATGGATGTGATTTGCTCGCAGATATTGTATTCGGCTTTTCGCTCGCTGCTGATTGCGCAAAGAATGACGGTAGGCATTTTTTTGGGGTAAATTTTTTTTTATAAAACAAGAACTTCCTCTTTAGCACATTAAAACAAAATAAATAATCTGTACCATATTTCCTGTTTTGGATGGAACAGAGCTTAATTTCCATGGATGCATGTTGGCCGGACCAATTTTTTGCATGAAAAATACTTTGGAAATAAATTATCTTTGTTCAAAGTTGGCTGTCTTGGCGAGAATGCCTATGCTCCAGATGTGATGCGCCATTCCTACAACACACAAATCATGACGTGGGCAGCCCGACAAGCACATTACACAGAGCGCATGCGCAATCCCGCAAAGACAATACTATAGCCAGATAGCTTCCTGCGTATGGTTTTGTAGCGCACCGTGTACTAAGTGAATACTTTTTACAACAGAGTGATTTATCTTAAATTATCTTTCCTTCGCAATATCATTTGTGAAATGCAATGGTTCGTACAGTAAAGTTTAAAGGCGTATGTGGGAAGTGTTGGCTACATCAGTAACTGAACTTTCAAATAGATTTTTACTAGCTAACTCATAATGAGTGGATGACTACTCCATTAACCCCTACAATAACTAACCCCTAGGACAATTACCCTTTCTCATATTAAAATGGAGGGGGGGAGGGTAATTGTCTGGGGAAATTTGTCAGGGGCAGTTTGTCCTTGCTGTAGTCGTCCTAGTGGTGTTTGTCCTGGGGTAATTGTCACAAAGGTAATTGTAATGGGAGTAGTAGTCCATTAATAATGAATTAGCTCTTAATAATCATTTCCTAGTTCCAAAGACAATGGACTTAACGCTACCTATATGCCTCTAAATGAAGCTGGTCAAATAATTTTTTCCAGGGCTAGGGTTGTACATCATATTAAAGGGAATCTTGAGTTCTGGAAAAGATGAATCAATAATTTGTGAGCTTTCTCATTCTTTTCGTGTCAGTTAGGTAGATTATCATACTAAAAACGTCCCCTAGAAAGGATTGCTCTTCAAATGCCCTCATATTGGAAATACGACAAGAAATAGCTGAAAAGTTGGGCAGAACATTCATGCCAGATTTGTCTCTGGTCCCATATACTCGTATCTGTGTGCAGTGTAAGAACATTTTTGGGGAAAGTTAGTGAATTTCTTATCAATTCAGTAATCCCCAAATCTCACACTAGACACATGTGTTTAGTATAACTAATCTTACTTTCCAAATTGCTTTGGAACAGTTCCTTTGTCATTATAATTGCATGACCAGAACTCAAGTTTACCTTTAAGATAAATACTCAAGTTAAGAGAGAGAGAAAAAAACAACAACAACCATCATTACCGTCACCATCATCATCAGTATCAGCATCATCTTCATTATCACCTTCAATTTCATCATCATCATCATCATCATCATCAGTATCTTAAATATCATCAACATCATCATCCACCAGCACCATTGTCATCATCACCATCTTCATCATTATTATAATCTTATACATTTGTAAATCATACCAATCCTGCTATCAATATCATGACGTATTTGTAACGAGACTCCAAGTACACTCACTTCTTGCGTAAGTTGTGTTGCAACATGGCATAGTCTTGTTGACCCTTGATAGCTTTCATGACATCCTCTGTCGACGACACTCTCTCTGGGTTCCTACCTTCTGACAAGCTCAGCTCTAAGATCTACAGCGCATATTCAAAGACCAAAGTATCTTTTACTAGTACACATTTGTAAGATTAAATCTTTAAAAAAAAAAACTTTAATTCAGCGGTTAACCCATAGGGTGCCACCAAGTTTAGAACCAGGGGCTAGTTTCTCAAAACCATCAGAAGTCTAACTGCTCCTGGACATCCCTTAGAAACACGTGTTAAATAATTAACACACACTTCAATAGGATGTCTAAACACTTACAATTATTATGACAGTTTTGAGAAAGTGGCCCCAGTTTCACAAATGAAATTTTAGGCGACAAAATTTTCAATCATAATGTGCATTCCAACTATGCACCTTGATACAAACTGTATTCTGTGATACCGAACTTCTCCACCCATGTACTGGTTTGGAAATCTTACGAAGAAAGACCAACTTTTCTTTGTCTAAACATGTAAGATGTATACATTAACACATTTTGGGTGGTTGGCAAACAGCACATGAAGGATTGTTTCTTATGTTTATCAGTAACTACAATTAATCCAGAAAGCATGGAAGTTAACTCAGTGTTTACATGCATGTGGGCTGTGTGGATGTAAAATGTAAATATAAAATCAGGTTTTTCCTTCGTGATATGTCTCACATAATTTTTCTATGGATGATTTAATGTCTTCTTTTTTTGTGAATAGTATAGAAATAATGCATGTTTGCGAGTGCATTAGTGAATATGCACTGCACGAATGTTAAGTCACAATGGGATAATGAACAAGGCTTGTCGAGTTCATTATCCGTCTCATTGTGACTTAACTGAGTGCAGCATATCACTAATGCTCGAGCCACAAAACATGAATTATTTGTTTTATAAAATGGGTCAACAACATTGAATATAAAGTCAAAAAATGGTTACAAACCCCATCAAAATGCAAAGAATAGCACAGTCAAGGGGCCGCCATATGCTTTCCTTTATGACATCACATTAAGCGCAGTCAAAAAGTATAATGCGCATGTCAGTGTGCGTATCAAAGTCCTTGCCATGGCCTTCCTATATTAAACTACGCGCATTTCATCGCGTCTTAAGTTTGTACGCCCTAGCGGTACGCATACGCGCATCTAGCCATGCATTATCACTCTTTGCTGCGCATTTTTTGCACTCCCGTGCATGTTAGCGAAAAAATAAAGAGCGCACACGTGACTCATTTCAGCGCATCTGATTGGCTACATTCTTGAACCCATTTTATAAACCCCTATAACCTTTACAGCACTTTTACAACTTTGTTCATGATTACTCAATAAAAAAAAAAAAACTCACCGGACTTTGTGCCGCCACCATCTTTTTGAACTTAGTGCATACAACTATAAAAACAGGCATGGGTGAGCTTGAGTCAGAAGCATCATCTTGGCTTGGTGTGTCAATCTTGTGTATCCTCACCATCCATCCTCTGTGAAAAATAAAAGAAACAAATTTTAGGAAACTTTAAAGGTAACATCATAAATTTAAAATTACATACCAATATCTATTCTACAATACAATAGACAGTGGTCCCCCAGCTCAGCACACACTCATAATAGAATTTCATGCTTTCATACAATACCTCCTCATTGCCTTTGTTTTCCTGCTGATGCTACAGCATGTCTGACATAGCAACTCTTATGTTGGTATTGTATGTTACTAGGCCTGAGTCGAGTCGGTCGGTCCACCGGCGCCCGACCGATGCAGCCGGTCACCGGTGCAATTTCATGCACACCGGCGGACCGATGAAATAAAGAAATACATAAGAAATTCAGTGTCAAAGACTTTGAAAATTAACCAGTTTTAAGAACTATTTCCTTATTTATATTAAAACTTTCACATGATATTAAATTTCAATCCTTTAATCAACCAAGTTGGACTATGGAAATAAGATCACCGAGCAAGATTTCTCAATTTTCTTGCTTGAATTTATCGGCCCGTATATTATTGTTGAATTCTGTGCATGTGTGAGCGCTGCTGGGGTATACGATTCTGCGCACCTTGCCCCGAGATGGCGCTAACTCCAGGCTAACTCTAGTGGAGTAATCACGAGTTTGCAAACAAACAGATAAAAGATGGCAGCGCCCATACACGTATACAGAATGCAACAATATCATAATGTTACGGGCCGATAAATTCAAGCAAGAAAATTGAGAAATCCTGCTCGGTAATCTTATTTCCATAATCCCACTTGGTTGATTAATGGTTTGAAATTTAATATCATGAGAAAGTTCTAATATAGATAAGCATAAGGGAATTTAGTTCTTAAACTGGTTGATTTTCAAAGTCTTTCATTAACACTGAATTTTATGTACCGGTATTTCTTTATTTCAACGGTCTGTCGGTCTCGCCGAAAAATCACCGGCGGACGCCGGTCAAAAAAAGAAAACCGTTATGACTCAAGCCTACTTGTATATAAATATTATGTTCTTTTAAGATCTCTCATGTTTTCCCTCTTCAACAATCAAAAACATGCTACTTTCCCGATGCGGGCGGCGCGTTATATGCAGCTTTTTTGCACCGCATATTTTTTCATGAAATTTCATCTGTCCGCCGGTCTCCGCCCAAAAATCACCGGCGGGCACCGGTCAAAATAAAAACCGTTATGACTCAGGCCTATATGTTATATTGTAACAGGTGTCAGCTTTGACAAAGTTAAATACCACTTTCACTTCCAAAATCGCTTTGCTCACTGATGATTGACAGATGATGTCACAGGGGGAAAGTGATCTGGAGGATTTTTTTGAAGTGGGTGGGGCTTAGCAGGTTGTAGAAAATTATTTCAAAAAATATTTAAAAATCTATGAAACATATTTAGAAGTTTCAATATCAAAATATGAGATGTATGTAGGACTGCACACCAACGGGTATCAACTTACATTTTGATGGCAGGGGCCCTTTAAGCCCCTGCCTAAGTGTGTAGATTTAGGCCACCAAACTATGGAGAGCCAAATGTCACTCTCTTTTAATCCTACAAAATCACCATAGTTCTGGGACTAAATGCAAATACACCACCGACATAACAGAATTGATTTTGGATGCTCATTTCATGCCACAAAAATATTTTTGTTTCTTTATTTTGTTATATAAATATAGCAATTTATACGGGACTTAGAGGTTGACGAATGGCTTGCCATAAATCAGCGGCCCAAGTTAAGCCAGGCTTAACTTAGGCCGCTTTTGAGAATACGGGCCAATGACCATGAGCTGAACTGTAAGCAGGGGCGGCGCCAGGGTATTTTGATAGGAGGGGCAAGACGACCTAAAGATGACGTCATATTTTTTCTCCTTTAAATAACAGGGGTAATATAGAGTTATATGTTTAAGACCTCTCTTTTTAATACTCCTCTTTCTTCTTTCTTCCCTTTTCTTCCCTTTTCTTCCTCCTTTTCTTCTTTTTTCTTCTTTTTTTTTTTTTTTTCACTACTTGGAAAATCATAGAGGGGGCGGTCGCCCCCTCTGCCCCCCCTGTAGCGCCGCCCCTCACTGTAAGTATGCAGCCTGTCATATAAACCAAGCTACAGACAGTGAAAGGGCTTACTCGGAAGAGAAGTAGCCCAACAATTTTCTGATGAGGTGTTCTTGAGCCAACGTGATGCAGACGTAGCGTCCTCCGATCTTGAGAACTCTGCCAATCTCTGCAAACATCTTTTCAACCAAGGCAACGGTTTCTTCAGCCTCGTCTGTCATAAGAGCATCCAGGGTGGCCTTGTCAAGCACCACAGAGAAGGAAGACTCCTCGTAAGTCATCTGTAAGAAATTGGGAGAAAAAAAAGGAGAGAGAGAGAGAGAGAGAGAGAGATGAATACAGAGTGAGAAAGCGTAAAAAGAAAGGGAAATTATCTAAAGAGGAAAAGAGAGAGGAGAGGGAGAAAAAATAGAGAGAGAGAGAGAGAGCGAGAGAGAGAGAGAGGAAAAGGGGGGGGGGCAGGGAAGGGGGAGACAGAGAGGGAGAGAGAAAGAGAGATAAGGGAAAACCACACAGACACAGTCACAGAGAAAGAGAGAAAGAGGGAAGATACAAAATGGGAAGAAAAAAATGAGTTGAGATAGAAAGGAAGATTAGAAAGAGGCAGACAGAGTACGTGTCAGAGACGGACAGAATGACAGAAAGACAGAAAGACAGAAAAAGAGAAAGATAAAGAGAGAGAAAGGGCAAAAAGAGGGAATAAAAGGAAGTCGAAATAATAAATAATAAAGAAAATGCGAAACAGTGCCTGTCCCCTTGTTGTGACAAGACATCACCACACATGGGTACACATTTTTTTCTTTATTATCCCCCCCCCCCCCTGTTCTCGCTGCCAATGAGTGTACCACCTACAAAAGGTATCTTATTCCAATGAAGAACACAAACATGGCTTTCTGAATCTTGCCAGCAGGTATAAAATATCTTCAAGTTTTGTTCTTCAGAGCCAAATCTGTTTGCTGTATGCGTACTGCTTTCAATAAGTATGGTCATTAATGATTCACATACACCTGCTAATACAAACCACAAAGTTATGGATTTTTGTATGATTCCCAATCCCTCTCAATCTCTGTGTCACGTCAAAACTACAAACCATGGATGGCGAAGGATCAATCCTTATCATCTAAATCTTGTTTGGCATTGTATTGGTTCCGTTACCTCCATTATCAGATGTAATTTTGAGAATTACGAGAAAATCAATCTTCTTTCCTTGTAATAAGTACGAAGATACACCAACAGGGTGGCCTGTACTTCAACAGAAGAAGAAGAAGAAGAATTATAATTAATCACACCCCCATTTCTCTAAGTTTTACCTGAGTTACATCCATCTGTTCAAACTTCATCTTCGGTCTCTGCTTGGCATTTCTCATAGTCATTTGCTTGATGACACTGTCAACAATGTCGATGTTGACGAGCTGATGGTTGCCGACATCGTAGAGGTCTTCGCTGAGTCGCGAGTTGCCACAGCCGACTACCAAGGTCTTGTCATTGGAGCGAACATACTTGTGCAGAATGCCGCAGAGATTGGGGTATTCCCCATACCTGCAAATCAAGATTAATAAATTTGCAACCTTCAACAACGATTCACAAAATTCACAAAAACTAAATGGCTACCACAGTATCTATTATCCAGTGCCTGACTTCTATTCACTTTTATTGGCAGTTCGGGCAGTTCCATCGCTTTGCACGCAAGTGGGTGCGCAGGGGCGTGCACACTAAATAACTGGTTACCTATTTCATGATTTGGTCACTATTTCAATTGATATGGTCTCAACTTTAGAGAATTATTACAGCTACTGTAACCTTTAACACATAGGGAGCAATCTATTTAACCTGGGCCAGGCAGCAGCAATCCAAAATTTGGATTTGGAAGATTTAGACTCTAGAAGATTCAACTAAGAAGAAAGATGTTAAGGCTAGACTATAAAAAAAATCTTACCATTCAAATGCCTTATTGCCACGTTTCTTGAAGAAAGATTTCCAATACTGAGCAGAACCCAAATCCGATGACGTCTTTGGGAGCAGATCCATTATTTGAGATCCATGTACCGGTAATGTTTCTCCTGTGGCCTGTTATAAACTAAACAATCATGACATCGCGCATCGACAGTATCATGGACATCGTGACTGTGCGGATAGGTGGGTCAAACTTATCTAAATAGGCCCGCGCGCCGGGCGGCTCCAGCAGCGCTAGCGGGCGCTGGGTGGGGTCGCGGCCTGGTCGCGGCCGGCCGGCCGGCGCGGCCGCGCGCTTGTAGTATTTGCGACATATCATGCAATGCAGCCTGCATGCTGCGCTATCCGGTAGCGCTAGAAGTCTAGCTTTGTCATCAATGCAAAAATGAGTCATGAATGAATGAATGAATATTGAATATTGAATGCATGAGGCTATAGGAGCTGCGAACTGTTAGACTTTGTGCAGAATAGTTGATATTTTGTAAGTAATTTTCATTGCAATTTTTCTTTTATTGAATCTACCTATATCTAACCTCTCAGCTTTTGTACCGGTATGTTTGCTTTTGGATGAGTTCAGTGATGGTGAGGAAATGCCGTCATTACTGCACTGGCATATTGTCAAATGAATGGAAGTCTATTTGCGAGTGTGTATTACAGTCCCATACCATATGGAATGATGTTCAGTTTTGATCACTCACACTTATGCGAGGTTATTGTAGATAACCTCGCACTTTGCACTCATAGGCCCTTGCCTATGTGGGACTATGTCCAACATTCACTGTTGCAGCAGTCAAACACAGACAACAAAATTACTCTAAGCAAGATTTCCTTTAATTTTCTTAAATTTGCTAGATTACCTGATTCAGGGACTCTTCAACTCTGTCTTACCACTCATAGCGACTTTACATGCTTTACTATACTTCGTGTGTAGACTCTAGGCAGTCATCCACCTCGACACTTTCAAAACACCACTGCACAAAAATCACCAACATTCACTCATAATCGGCATTTAATTTACAAAAAACGACACCAATATATTCATGAAATACAATAAATTCAACTCACCGATGTTGGAAAAGATGATTCCGAAAATGAAATCCGTAATTTACTGTCACTTCTGGCGAAACGGGGTATCGCAAGTCATGATGTACATTTCCTGATCGCCGCGAGTGCTGACATCTCCCGCTAAAAAATTCGGTCGTTAAAAGTTCGGTTCCTATCGCGCACACGGAAGTCCCGATTTATCTGATTTTTCCCCCCATACCTTAAGTACATGCGATAGATAATAATTAGTATTTTCGCATTCGTCCCGCGTAGTGGTCAATATGACCACTATAGTATTACGTGGTGTGGTCTGGAGTACCAGGTTATCTTCAGAAAAGCTTGTACATGTACACACTTTGTACCTTCATCATACCACTCACACTTATGCGAGGTTATTGGAGATAACTCACACTTATGCGAGGTTATTGGAGATAACCTCGCACTCTGTACCTTCATACCGTGAGCAATTGCCTCATAGGCTATGGCATAGGCAAGTGTGTGATATCTTGCCCATATGTGTGCAGGAGAGGAGCAAGATCATCGACCAAAATCAGCCTGAAAATTTCACTTGATCAAGATGATAAAGATCCTATCGAAGGATCTGGCACGAAATTAGATATTCTATCATTCTAAAATGTAGAAGGAATTATTTTCTCAAAATGTTGCTGATTATATTGGTGTTTTTACCTCTTCAACTTAGAGGTCTTGACAGGCCAAAATTGACACAGCTCCATGTAGCGATGGTCCCGTGAGTGCCTTCATACTGTGAGCAATTGCCTCCCATAGCAAGTGTGTAATATCTAACACACGTGTGCTGGAGAGGAACAAGATCGCTGACCCAAAACAGCCTGAAAATTTCACTTGATCCTATCATTTAAAGCATCAAAGAATCTGGCATGAAATTAGATATTTATTATTTTATCATCCTAAAATGTATTGTAGAAGGAAGTATTTTCTCAAAATTTTGCTGATTATATTGGTGTTTTTACCTCTTCAACTAAGAGGTCATGACCACCGCTGAAATTGACACAGCCCCACATAGTGACGGTTCTGTGAGTGAGTTTTGATAAAACAATGGTCAATGCCTGCCATTAAAATCTGTTATTATGTTGTTTATTTTTGATAATTCCCCTTTTTTACACAAATTAAAGGAGCAATATTATTAATAGTTGTTGTTGTTTTTGGTTTATTGGCAAGAGTGAATAGGTCTATACATGATATAAGCAAATTAGTCTTTGTGTTTCTGGTTACTTCATAATCATATTCAATTCTAATTTCTATTCTTCACCTAACGTTGAAAATCTTGAATTGAAGACGTAATGATTATGACTTAATTAAAAAAAAAAATTTATTAATTTTTTTTTTGTAGTGTAGAACTAGGTCTATGACGAATTAACTTTATTTTGTTGGCTTTTTACTAATTTTGACTTCTGAAATCGTCCCTAGGTAGTGTCAGAATTTGCCTGTACGATTGCACCATGAAAAACTTCAGTCTTCAGTGGCAGTGCAGGCAAAACCTCGTAACATTTACGCCAAGGCATGGAAGGCCAAAATTTTAAAATGAACTACACTTATCCACTCATAGCCATAGGCCCTTGCTTGTGTGGGTCTCTGTCAAACATTCACTGTTGCAGTAGTCCAAAACAGAACAACAAATTTGATCCAAGCAAGATTTAATTTTCTTAAATTTGCTAGATTGACTGATTGAGGGACTCTTCAACTTTTACTATGCTACAAATTTGAGGTTTCAGAGTGGAAGTGAAATTTTAAATAATTATTTTCCTCTCATGTATGAATGATCTAGAATGGATCATAGCCTGCTAATACACATAAAAGCAATTGAAGCCTATTCACTTGTTAACGCTATTGAGACAATTGACCACATTTTGTGGTCTGGCTCAATAACTTTTGATTCAGAGCTCTAAAAAATAAACCAGATGCATGAGTAGAAAGAGCAAAAATTTCTGCACACACTGTGTCCATTTTTGTTGCATGACCATACTGCGTTTGATGTCAGGAATTTTTAAAAGGAGAATAAGCTTCAAAATCCTTAAATTAGCAACACATTGAGAGACTCAAAATCATTGTTTTTTGACAAAATTGGCAATTTTTTCAACTTTTCAACAAAGTTCTTAATAATGTATGCTGTTTTCAAAGACATTACATTTTATTAGAACCTTGTAGCATTAAAAGAAAAATATTTTTGTTGCCAATTTGAAGAACAAAATGTGATCAATTTAGCCCTAGAATAATTCCTGTCCTGAAACGGTTAAAGCTATTGTGGAGTACAAGGTTATCTTCAGATAAGCTTGTACATGTATATACATGTAAGTGACACCTACCCAACATGCCCAAATACTTACATAAGTAGTAAAATAAATGGCTACTCAGAAATATATGTGTGCAAAACAATAAAAAAAACAAAAAACAGCTGTGTGATAAGGACGGAGCATACATGATTGTGCCTTTAAAGGCATTGATTAACTTTGCCCAGGATTGAAAAAAAAAAATCACTGTTCCAGCTAATGCTGTAATCATAATTGCAAACCTTTAGCTCAGACAGGAATTGCCTGAGTTTTATAAGCTGATCGGTCGTTTATATATCAAGATATTTACGATCGAACATTGATGTCGGGATAGAGTACCACCGAACCCTAAAGAACTCTTACGGTTGGCATACCTCGCTCTATCACAGAATACCGTACGGGCTGGAAACCCGCTCTGAAATCGCCAAGCGCTGGTGCTTGGTTTTTGTGACTGCAGCGCAGCGAAGAAGCTGAGCGACTTGCGCTAGCGATTGATCGCGATTTTCTCTTTTTTACGATAGTAAACGGGTTCCATTTTCTCTCATACTTTCACATATATCCTTAATTATATATGTAGTTAGAGGACTGTACACAATTCACTGGCATTTGAGCTGATTTTACAATTTTTCACAAAGTTAATCAATCACTTTAAGGCGAATGTACATAGATTTTTTGTTATGCAGCGTATGCTATTGATAAGACTTCATTCATTAGGGCATATGTAACTGATAGCTGACCATATGCCCCCTTACACGTACCTCCTCCTCTCTTTATTCTCCTGTGTACTTCATTAATTTTAGGACTATTGCTTGGTCTGCTATGTAATTATGCAAAGTTGAATTGCGATTGAGCCGAAAATTTTCTTAGGATATAACTTTTGAGCTTGATCTGCTGATTAATTGCTCCTCCTGTGGTGGACATTTCCTCTTTATCTAGCATCTGATAACAATAACTTTATGATTAATTCTGATAGGGTAACAGCCTTCGGGCACTTTAGGCAACTGTCCGAAAGCATCCTTTCTGCCATCTTAAGACATGTGTTCTTGAGGGAAAATTGGATGATGGGTGTAAGTTAATGCTAATAAGGGAATATTTTTAAGGGAGAGGCATCTAACATCTTCCAGGAAAGCTTTTTGTTTTTGGCTTTGTTATTAGGGCATTTCCTTTTAGAAAAAAAAAAGTGCCATGGAACCAAGCACACAAAAAGAGAGAGATATCAGGGCATAAATTAATCGACGGCCATCGACGGCCAGGCCGTCGATGCCCCTATAACTGGCCGAGATGCCCTCCAAAAAAATGATCAATTCACGGCCAAAGAGGCCGTGCCCCTTTTTTTCAAACTGGCCATCGTGCCCTTTTCCATGATTGATAATATGCTCTACATATAAAGTATAAATATGGTCAGATTTGTTTCATCTCGAAGTCTATAAAATCCGCGCAAACATGCGTTTGCTACATCGACTAACACCACTGATATTTCAGCTTGGCAAGCTGTAGAAGCGAGCACGAGATCGAGAGCTAGCTACAATGTAGCACGAGAGAGGTACCTAGATGTAGCTATTGTGTGTGTGTGTATGTACATGTACATGTACATGTGTCAGATGTGTTTACAACGAGAAAGGGCGCACTGGTATGTTTACACCCCCCGTTTTTTTTTTTTTTTTTTTTTTTTTTGGTTGTTGTTGTTGACAATACGCGATATCGTGCATACTAGGTCTGCTCGATATGGCGTAGTGGGTTATTCGATTATCGTCAGCTGTCAATATCGCCTATATAACGTCACCACCCAAAACAGTACATTTCCAGTCACCTAAAATATAGCACAACTAGAAACGGTTACCCACCCAGTCACAGACCATCACGATTCAAAAATAAATATCACATTGTATTAAACTGAAAATTCTGATTAATAGGAAAATAGAATTATATTTTTTCGAACGACAACGAGATTTTTTTCATCGCTCGAAAAATGTGGGGCGCGGCGCAAGGAAGATTCAAACTTCGCGGTACAGACTCATGAATAATAAATACCTTCGTCACCTAGATACTCAGGGCTGCTTGTTGAATATTCATGACTTTCGCCCTCTGCTGTCAAAAACATTATAATTTCTCATATTGGCTTTCCGTTCCGGAGTACGTCTTTATGTCGAAACTCCTCGAAAGTCATTATTTCTGGGAGTTGTTTTGGGTAACAATAGTATGATTTTCAAAAGCAAATGATTGCTTTACGGTAATTCTTTTTTTTTAGGGGTATTTTTGTTGTTTTAAAGCTTAGTTTGATCCAATCTCGTTCAGTATATTTGTACCTGTGCCTGCACAAAGCACAGCCTGTATTCGGGGTGCAAGGAAAATTCAAACTTCGCGGTACAGACTCATGAATAATAAATACCTTCGTCATCGAGATACTCAGGGCTGCTTGTAGAATATTCATGAGTTTGACTTCTGCTGTCAAAAACATAATTTCTCATATTGGCTTTCCGTTCCGGAGTACGTCTTTATGTCGAAACTCCTTGAAAGTCATTATTTCTGGGAGTTGTTTTGGGTAACAATAGTATGATTTTCAAAAGCAAATGATTGCTTTACGGTAATTCTTTTTTTTTAGGGGTATTTTTGTTGTTTTAAAGCTTAGTTTGATCCAATCTCGTTCAGTATTTGTACCTGTACCTGCACGAAGCACAACCTGTATTCGCCCCCTAGTCGTGCTAGTGGACTACATCGTGACTTTGCTTGCGTCTTTTTCTTTGTCAAAACATTTCACTGATCCTCCACGATATCTTTCATGTTTTTTTAATGACATTTTATTCCCCTAATCATTCTAAAGCCCGTTAGTTTATAGTTGTTGTTTTTTTCTTTCTATCAAATCATAACAAAACCGGATGCATCATACATTGATATTTGGACTGAACTTAAACATTAACTACGGTAAAACAAAAATACAACAAAAACAAAAAAAAATCAGAAAGTAGATTTTCATAAACTGTTTAGAAAATAATTATTTTTTCATATACTTCATCAAAGAATACTCTGTAGAACTTCCGAGAGAAAATTTTTGTCTGTTCTCCCATTCCTCCCCGAGATAAAAAAAAAGAAAGAAAAAGAGTAAAACTAAAGTCACACAAACATATGTACCCCGTTATCAGAGAGAGAGGAGGGGTGGTAAGGGGAACAGTGCCCCCCCCCCCACTTTTCCAAATACCCCCAAAGTGCCCTATTTATTTCTGAAAAATATGCCCCCTTTATCTTTAATAAGTACCCTTTTTTACTAAAATTTTCCTTGTCCTTTCTAATAAGTGCCCTTCCCCCCTTTTTTTTCCTTCTGGTAAGTGCCCCTTTTCAGATCTGATAAATGCCTAATTATCTAAGTGCCCTTTTCCCTTCAATAAGTACCACTTTTCAAAGCTGATAATTTCCTCCTTTTCTCTCTAATATGTGCCCTTTCTCCTTTGATTAAGTGCATTTTTACTTCTGATATGTGCCCATTTTCTGATAAACGACAGTAAGCACTTTCCAGAGCCACAATAAAAATTAGTTAGATGATGCATGTAGGGTAATACCAATATCACAAAATGGTCCCTTTTTCAGATTTATGTTCACCCTTTGGAGGTGCCCCTTGTTTACCCCCCAAAAAGTGCCCTTTTTTGCTCTGCCGCCCCTGCCCATTATACATACTCCCACACACCCATGCACACAAAAATACGCATACGATATATATACACACACACACACACACACACACACATATATAAATGATATGAATAGATGCTCATAGAACATAAAATATTGATTTAAAAATCAGAGCAAATAAACAAGGATAAAAGTTAAGGCTGAATTGTAAGTTAAAATGTGAGAATGATCTGTATGTGATATTGAAGCTGCAATTGGGGGTGTTGTACGTGGTACTGTGCAAGTGGCAGTTCTACTAGTACATGTAATACTAGACTTGTGTAATGGGACATTGAACACGCACATTTTAATTACACACATCTAAAAAAAAAAGTATGCAGAAAAAATTTTGGCCTTCCATGCCCTTTTTTGTCCCCGCCGAACGAAGTTCGCGAGGGGACTATGAAACGGGCTCCGTTCGTGTGTGCGTGCGTGTGTGTGTGTGTGTGTGTGTGTGTGTGTGTGTGTGTGTGTGTGTCCGTCCGTCCGTCCGTCCGTCCGTCCGTCTGTCCGTGTGTGCTCAAATGTTAGAAAATGCTACTTCTCCGTCATTTCTTGGCCGATTTTGATTCCGATTGTTTTATCTAATAGGGCTGGGTGGGGGCTTCCAAACTTCTACACAGAATTTTGAAATTCATTAATTATGCAAATTTATGCAAATTTATTCAAAATCGACGAAAAATGCTACTTTTATATTTCACATCGGATTTTGATTCCGATTGTTTTATCTGATAGGGCTGGGTGGGGGCTTCCAAACTTCTACACAGAATTTTGAAATTCATTAATTATGCAAATTTATGCAAATTTATTCAAAATTGACGAAAAATGCTACTTCTCCTCTATTTCACATCGGATTTTGATTCCGATTGTTTTATCTGATAGGGCTGGGTGGGGGCTTCCAAACTTCTACACAGAATTTTGAAATTCATTAATTATGCAAATTTATGCAAATTTATTCAAAATTGACGAAAAATGCTACTTCTCCTCTATTTCACATCGGATTTTGATTCCGATTGTTTTATCTGATAGGGCTGGGTGGGGGCTTCCAAACTTCTACACAGAATTTTGAAATTAATTTATTATGCAAATTTATGCAAATTTATTCAAAATTGACGAAAAATGCTACTTCTCTATTTCACATCAGATTTTGATTCCGATTGTTTTATCTGATAGGGCTGGGTGGGGGCTTCCAAACTTCTACACAGAATTTTGAAATTCATTATTCATGCAAATTTATGCAAATTTATTCAAAATGGCTGAAGGTTCATAATGTTTTCATGTTTTATATTTCAGTTGTATACATGCATTGTTGGTATTCTCTTCTTTTGCATGCAGTAACATTATTATTTTATTCACTAAAGTTTTTCACTGAAGTTTTAAGGTTCAGGCTAGTTAATTTCCACAGATCTGCACTTCCGGCGGGGACATTTATTACGCATTGCGTAATTTACTCATTCACTTGTATAAAATGATTTTGGCCTTGGTGCCCTTTGTAGTGGCCTTGGTGCCCTTAAAATTATGAAGCATTTAAGGCCAAAGTGGCCTTGCCCTTAAAATGACGAAATTTAAGGCCTGAGATATATATATGTAGGCCTACACATGTACATGACTCATATTATGTCATGAAGGGTGTGCTTTCAGGGCACATCAGAAGGGCAGTTTTATCTAATCAGGGGCTTTAATTTCATTGTGGGTAGGGCATATTATTACTTAGAAGGGGCTCTTTTTATTGCAGAAATTGAATTCTTCAAAAAAGAAATATTGGAGGGGGCATGAGCCTCCCCTGCCCCCTCTTATTTAACTGTCATTGCTCAATATAGAAATCAGTGTGAATGGTACCACTGACTCTTTGTCCTTGCGGATGTCTGAATTTTATTGTTTATGTTTTGTTGATTTTACAGAACAAAAAGCTTCCTTCAAAGAAAATTTTAACTTCAAGTGTCAACTGTCACTGAACCATAATGGCAAGTACAAGCAGGTAAGAACTGTAATTTCTTATTGGCTTTTTAAAAACATTCTGTGAAGAATCAGGATATTTTGGTAGGTAAATACATTTTTGCCTCAAATTGCAGGGCAGGGAGTACACTTTACATGATGTAGGTGTAAACAGTACATACTTGTACAGTTGAAGATATTTAAGTCAAAATTTAATTTGTATTTTAACATATTTTATAAATTTAAATTAATTTTTCTTATGGTTTAGACAGTCATATGCCTACTAGTATTTGGTAGATAGTAGTTATATTTTATGAAATTGATGAGTCAAAGTTCACATACACCAATCTTGATTTTGATTTTTCCAGATGTTTACACAAAACAATTTATTTAAAATAAAAGTTGAAAGTATCTGGCTTTATCTTTTGGTATTCATGCAACAATGGGGGAACAATATGATACATTATTCAACAAGTTTAATTCCTATATCCTTTTCACTATCAAGAGCATCTCTATGTCATTTGTAAAAGGCCTATATTTGAGTGGTTGTACTTGTACAGCACATGCTCTGGGGGACAATTGCTCCATGTCGGTTTCGTTAACCAAATTATAAGCTTCAGCTCTAGACCAAATACTATGCCAGACACTAAACCCACCCCTAAACCTGATCTAAAATCCAGCTGCAACCCTAACCCACACCCTATATCTATAAACCAACATAATGCCCAGAGCAATTGTCTACAGAGCATATGTCGGAGCACGCAGTAATTCGTTGTCCGTGCACGCGCGCAAATATGCGCTTTGGAGAAAACGGTTTTACGAACCGTCGAATCGTGTTTAAATTGCCAGTGCTTTCTTATTCCGTATTAATATACATAATAATATACACCATTTCAAAATTAAAGTCATAAGCTTTCTTTTAATGTATATATTGATACATGCAATTATGCAACGAAAGCAAATTCCGTTATCTAAGTACACCTAAATCTATAAACGCGTTTGCGGCCAATTCACGTTTCTTCACAGCGCGCATGGGTTCGTTAGTTCGTAAAAATGACGACGAATTATCCCCACTGCCTTTGTTTTTGCAGGGGATCATCCTCCTCCTCTTCCTCAATGTCAGCTCCGATGCATAAGGTATGCTGCCCATCTCACCCCCTGGCAAACCTGATAGAAGACTCGCATGCAGGGGACCTCATCTGCCCAGACTGTGGGCTAGTTGTAGCTGACAGGTTGGTGTCTTGTCCGTCTCTTTGTCTGCCTATCTGTTTCTCTATCAATCTGTCCATCTGTCTCCCTGTTTCATGTTGTCTTTTGTCCTGTCTCTTTCTCTTTTTCCATGTTCATCTTTTAACTGATGAAAGATTCGCATGCAGGAGATCTAATCCGCCCCGAGCGTGGGCTAGTTGTAGCTGACAGGTTGGTGTGTTGTGTGTCTCTGTCTGTCACTATCCCTGTTCCTTTTCTGTCTCTGGCTGTCTCTCACTCTCGAACCCTCTTTCATGTTCTTGTTTGTCCAGTCTCTTTCTCTATGCCTCTATCTATCTTTTAAGCGATGAAAGACTCAAGTGCAGTGGAGCTCTTCTTCGCAGTGATGGGGCCTGTGTTGTCTCTGTCTATTTCTCTCGCCCTCCCTCTCTCTTTCCCAAACTGTCTCTGTTGTTAACTTTTGTTGTTTCTCTTTCTCTTTGCCTTAGTAGTACTGAGCTATACTCTAATTTTATCATGGAATATGTGGGTGCATTAGTGGGTCATGCACTTGACTCGCAAAAAGTTGAGGGTTCCATTCTACGCCTGGTGCGTATATCCTTAGACAAGGCATTTTATCTACAGTTTGCTCTCTCCACCCAGGTGTTCAATGGGTTCCTGGCAGGATTTATTCATTGAAAGGCATTGTGCGCAGATAACCAGCTAGAGGTGATCTGCAGACAAAGATTTTCCTCTGACACAGTGCCATAAAGCCTTGAGTATTAGAGCCTCACTTTGCCAGTCTCTGGCGGTGTCAAAACAGCAGCTATGGAACAGGGCCTGTGGTAGTCATACAGTTCAGACACTCTGTTAAGCATTTCAACTGACCTGGGTTTGTGCTTTCAAACTAGCTAAATTAAAGTAATTTTATCCCAACCCCTTTGGAAGTGCATCTAGGGATGTTATATCATAATGTGATATGCACTATGCGAAAGCAGTGAATAAAGTTTTCTTACCCTGTCACTTTCCCACCCAATCTTTTACCTGTAGAGTAATAGACGTGGGGTCGGAATGGAGAACTTTCAGCAACGACAAGGCCAACACTGACCCTTCCCGTGTGGGTGCAGCTGAGAACCCCCTCCTGGAGGGCAACGACCTTTCCACCATCATCGGCGGACCCCTGGGGAATGCCAGCTTCAACGAGGACGGCTCCAAGAAGTATCGTTCCAAATCAAGTGTAGGTACCTTCCTTGTGCAGTGGTGCTCCGACATTTGTTCTGGCGACAATTGCTCCGGGCTTTATTTCATCAGTTATGCAGGATAAGGGTTAAAGATAAAGTTGGGTTCTGGTCATGCAATTACATTTTGTCATGTCTACATAAGAACTGGAGTGTACTGCGAGGTTTTGGAATCATCAAATAGATAAGAAAAGCACATGCATTGCACACAAAAATGGGTATCCCCCCCTGTATCTGGCACTGGATTTATTCTGTTAATTATCATATCTTTAAGATATGTAACCAAAGCATATTCCGGCTGGGCAAGGAAAGGGGGGGGGGGGTTTAAATTGGATGTCTGTGCATAAAATATGTGACTACTCTGCAACTACTGCAAAAGTGCAACATGCATTTTCTTCAACTCGGCAGGGGCTGATCGGGGGGAGGTGGTTGGTTCTTTTTGCCTGATTGGACCCCACCCCCCTTTTTTTTGCTGATAACTTTCTATTTTTTTTGCTGCTCAGATATTTTTTGGGGGGAATTAGACCTCCCTTTTTCAAAATCCTGGGGCTGCCCCAGAAATTTGCGCTTTGTATTAAAATAATTCAGGGTCAGTAGTGTGGGAAATATCTGTTGAATGTTGCAACGAATCACCGAAATTTTGATTCGATTCGATTCGGGTTCGTTTGATATTTTTTCCCCCGAAATTCGTTTCGATTCGGATTCGGAATAATTATTATTTTTTAAAATAAAAAGTCGGAAATCGCCTTTTCATGTGTGTTTTTCTGTTTTGACTTCCTTCTTATTTAACATGCGAAGCGCGGGGATCCGCGATTCTTGATTATTCACTCGAATACAGAATTACTGGCACACAAAAATATCAAATTCAAATAATTAATCTTACTTGTGATAGCTGCATCATGGAACCTACATTTGTTCATAATGCGAGAAATAAAGGCTTTCGTCGTGTATATATATCCGGTAGAAGATTGCCAATTTGATGAGAGAAAACGTTGCACCGATATCAATGTGATGTGGTTATTGCAAACACTCGTACGAAGTTACAAACGCCCGTATTCTATCCTGGTCAATTATACAATCATCAAATTGACGGTGCGATAAAATTATCGCTAACTCGGTCGCTAACTTCAGTGTTTTCTCTCGCGAGCGACGTTCCGCTTTACCACTGATCTCTATGGAAAAATATTCCTATCGTTCCGAACTAAATTAGCGACTAGTATTTTATCGCACTGTCAATTTGATGACTGTATAATAGACCAAGATAGAATACGGGCGTTTGTAATTTCGTACGAGTGTTCGCAATAACCAGATCACATTGATATCGGTACAACGTTTTCTCTCATCAAATTGGCAATCTTCTTCTGGACACACGCATTATTTCTAGCAATGTGAACAAACGAAACAAACGTGGGTCCCTTGCAGCTATCCAACGTAAGATTAATCATTTGAATTTGATTTGAATTTGATATTTGTTTGTCCATGATTTAATTTTGCATTAAAAAATTGTGAATTCTCAATTAAATGCTGTACATGTAGTTCCCAAATCTTCAGAATCTTCCGAATCTTCCGAATCAAGCAACAAAATTCGGATTCGGCAGGATTCGTTTCGACAACGCAAATTCGCGAATTTTCAGTTCGGTTCGGAAATTCGGAAACAACACTACTGTTGATGTAGTCCATATTTGTTTGACAAGTTGGACCGATCTTATTTAGAGATGGATTTCTTTCCCCCCGTTTTGCATTGTAGATGAGCTCAACAAACAGAACGCTGATAAATGCCTTCCGTGAGATCGGAGCCATGGCAGACCGAATCAACCTCCCAAAGACCATAGTGGTAAGAACCAGGAGCTGCCTTCAGTAATATGATCCATGTTTTTATACAAAGTATCAAAGCTAAAATAAACAGTTATTGTTAGCCCCCCCCCCCCCCACATTTTTGTTTTCTGGTGGTTTTTTCCTCTCTTTTTTTTTTAAATCATAGGTGGTACTTAGCATGATATTAACTATTCTATTAGGTGCTGTACTGTTTTTACCTCTTCTTTTCCCCAAAAAATTTTGATTTTCTTTTCGCAATGACTTTTTAGTGTTGCCTTTTATCTTTGCTATGTCTTAAGACAAAGGAATAGACAATCTTTTTCATCATCATGTCAAAATGCTATTAAGGCCTTATAACACACCCATTTTTTCCTGTTTATCCCGCAAAAAGAAAGAAAAACACACGTTTCACTTCGAATTGTGAATATCTTGCTTTTATCAAATGTCTGCCAAATTGTTTGTTCTTTGAATTTCAGCCTACAAATACTATACATGAGTAAGGGCTCAACACCGGCATGTGTCCAGTACACATACTGTAGGTACCCAAAATCTATGTCTGTATCCCCGAAAATTTAAAATTTCAACATGGGGCTCCTCCATACAGACTTTGAAAATTCCAGTCTGGAACCCCTATGAAAAAAGTTAGTGTATGGCCCTGCATGAGCTTTAAAGGGTACCAATCACCAAAATAAGTTTGCTCTGTATGTTAGAGGTTTCATGTTGTTGTACTATATTCAAAATATGGGCTTCAAATATTAATTCTATGAAGAGATATTGCAATTTTAATTACACTCTCTATAAGCGTAAAAGCGACTCGTGAGTAGACTACTCGATGGACCTGTACGCGCTCGCCAAGATAAAGGCTCGCGCGGAACCAAACTCGGAGTTCAGTTCCATGCGAGCATTTTCATGTTATTCTTTATTTCCTTCATACTCATTAACTGTTAACCTACAGAATACCAGACAGAGTTCTTTTAGGTTGATTTTATACTTTCTAGCTGTACACCAATTATTTTTTCAGGTGATTGGTACACTTTAAACTATCAATGACATATATATATGTATATAATAGAAAAAAAATGAATAATCCACTTTTGTTTTTCAGGATCGAGCCAGTACCCTGTTCAAGCAAGTCAATGACCAGCGCACTCTAAGAGGGCGAAGTAACGATGCCATTGCAGCTGCTTGCCTCTACATCGCATGTAGACAAGAAGGGGTGCCTCGAACATTCAAAGGTAAACGTTTTAAGCTGAGAGATCTCACAAAATCAGTAGTCAAATCATTACAGTCAAACCTGCCTTAGCGACCACCTGCCTATAAAGACTGCAATTTTTGTTTCCCCTTGAAAAGTGTTTCTCATTGAAACTTGTATTAAAGTAACCTGTACATAAAGACCACCTGCTCATAAAGACCACTTTTCTTGTCCCCCTTGAGCGGTCTTTATATACAGGTTTCACTGCATTAAAAGTGGACAAGTCCAAGGTATTTGGTAATTTTTATCCCATACATCACCAAGTTTTGTGGAATAATGAACAGAATTAACATCAAAAGTAGCAATTTTCATCAATACTTTACTTGATTGGAGGGTGATCTGACGTATGCTCTGGGCTTTATTTTGTCAGAGAAATAGGGTAAGGGTTAGGGTTGGTGGCATTTCATCAAGTGTCTCATCAAGTGATTTTTACCGACAAATTGGCTCTCAGCCAATCAGATGCAAGGATTTCTGTAGCTTATAACAGTTACTGCAACTGGTCATTGATGACAAGTTTTATGAAAAAGGGCCCAGGTTCTAGGTTAGGTTTAGGGTCAGGGTTCGTGTATAATGGTTGAAGTTAGGAATCTGGTTAATGTTAGGAATAAGCCGGTTTGTTATTCGTACATGGTACATAAGAGACCCTGAAATGACACCAGCTTGTTTTGGTGGATGCGCTATTTGTTAAACCACTAAAACCATACTGGTGCGCTCATCATGGTGCGTGCACTATGAAAGCGTATACAGATTAATTGCACTTAGTACAAATGACCTTTATCTGCACATGCGCAAATTTGTAATTACGAACTGACCGCATCGCTGTTGATGCCGGAACATGCAGGGTTCCCACTGTCATGGAGAAACCCTGGAAAGTCATGGGAAAATAAATTCTTCTGGAAAGTCAAGGAAAGTCAAGGAGAGTTATGGAAAATGAAGGGGAAAAAAAATCTCCCAGAGACATTGAAAGTCATGGAAATTAGTCGTGGGTATGGGCCGTGTGTAGCTATGGCAACCTTTCATCACACGCATGAAATAATATATACATGTATATATATATATATATATATATATATCTATATATATATATCCCTGTGTGGCATTCGTATGCCGCTTCGTTGCGGCAACCTGCACCAAAATGGTACTTATCTCGTGATGGAAAGACATGGCATTTGGTTCTCAAATTTCTGCGGGAACCCCGAACATGTGTCGTGTAACAGATCCAAGTTATAGAAGATCTATCAGCTTGATATAATCATCAGGGATACTGATATCTTTGATGTAGCAAGTAATATGGGCCATAATACCTTGCATTTTCCCTATTGAGCTCTGTTTCATGTAAATTTGGCAAAATCTGCTGTCAAGGATGAAGGATTAAAAAAAATAATTTTGTGACCCAAGCAATTGTTTAAGATTACCTTTGCTGACAAGCAAAATAAACTGTTGTGCAAGCGTCTTTGTTATTGAAACAGCAGGGCAGTTTTCAGAAGGCTTTCCCAAGCAATATACTTGTCCATGTCTATGTATATATGCTGCAAATGCAAGTGCTTATCTATATCATGCATCACTGAATATTTCAGTCTGGGCTTGCCCAAGCAACAGACATTACTTGCACATATACCCTCATATTTGTGCCAAGTGCTTTTCTATAGCATGAATCAGAGTCTAGGCTTGCCCAAGCAGCATACTTTGCTTGCCCATAAATGCCAAGTGCTTCAAATGCTTTCTCTTTTGAATGAATAAGGGCAATTCCAAGTGTTACGGAGTGACATTCACAAAATATTTTCAAGTTTGAAAGAAGACTATTATGAACATCATAATGAATATTTTCAAATTGATAGAGCAATACATAAACCAATGCAAGGTACTTTCATAACTGTTGAGTTTCATGTCAACCATTCATGAAATTTATGAAATATTAACAATTATATTGCTTCGTTACAGAATGACACAAAAAGGAAATGACTTTTCAACCACAATAAACCGTAAACTTTGAATATGCATCTGGTTTTCAGGATTGCTGTGGCATTCTGTATTATGTAAGCTTTGATATGACACCATGTTCCTGGAAATCTGTTTGAAAATATTTGAAATATGATGCAAAATATTAAATGAAGCAGAGTTACAGAATGACCATTACAGAATGACTTCTGAAAGTCAATGGGAAAGTGTATAAAATTGTTATTATGTAAATACATGTAAGTAGTAAAAATACACTTTGAAACAGACTGAGCAAATTATTTGATAAGTTTTGATGACCTAAGATATCTTTAAAAGTAGCTCTATTGGTGTTTATTAATCTATTATAATTTATTGCAAGTTTTATGTTTTTTTTGTTTTTTTTGTTTTTTTTGTTGATAATTAGATTTTTAAAAAATTCTGAAGAGTATTCACATGTGTAAAATGCTTCTGGTAAGTTTAAAGTAGAACTCTATTGATGTTAAATATTTATTTAATTCTTATTATTGTGTAGGTGAAGCTTAGATTAAACAAAGTTATCCAAATTCAACGCATGGAAACATTTGAAATAATGATTTTTTTACCAATTTTAAAGTGGTAAAATACAGCCCCGCTATAGCATTTGAAGAGCTCTTTGAACGCTGCTGAGATATGTGGATATTTACAATAAATTTGACACCAGATTTGATATGATCAGACAGATTTGAAATTTTGGGGTTCATGTCCTGATTTGCTTGGAATTGCCCATGACTGAAAGATTGTCTAAGCTTGCCCAAGCAACAGACTTTGCTTGCCCATGTACCCTAAATATGGCAAATGCTTCAAGTCCTTTCTCTTTTGAATGGAATGGATTGCTGAATATATCAGTCTTAGCTTGCCCAAGCAACAGACATCACCTGCCCATGTGCCCTTTTATATTCCAAGTGCTTATCTGTAGCATGAATTACTGACAGATCATTGTCTAATAATCTTGCCCAAGCAACATACTTTGCTTGCCCATGTACCCTGAATATGCCAAGTGCTTCAGGTCCTCCCTTTTGAATGGATTACTGAATAGTTCAGGGTCTTCGCTTGCCCAAGCGACAGACATCGCTTGTCCATGTATCCTTTTATATTCCTAGTGCCTCAAATTCTTTCTTTTATGAATGGAAAGATCATTGTCCAGGCTTGCCCAAGCAACAGAATTTTCTTGCCCATATACATGTACCCTACTCCCAAGGGCTTATCGATAGCATGCATCACCGAATAGATCAGAGTCTAGATGACTGGTTAAAAATAGCACGGAAAATTGAAATCAATAGGAAAGTGTGAAAAAATGTGAAGGACACTGAATCTCTGATGTTGTGTTTTCATGAATATCAATCAATATCTGAAGGTCATATCATCCCATACGTGTGCATTCTGAAATATACAATGTATAATTTGAGAAAGCACGTGTACGGGATGAAACCAAATTGTAACATATGGTACATGTATGTTATAGTCTGAGGAGTGTCCGAGCTGTTAACTTGTATCATTTCGACACTGAGAAGAACAAAATGAAATACATGTAACATGTAGCACATCGGAGAGAGCCATTTTTATTTTGTAGGAAGAAAATATTGAGGCAATCCTTCTGTCCAATTATTGTTTGGCATCATATTGATTTTATGGAATAAGGAAGGCTCCATACTTGTAGAAGTCATATTTGAATATTGTCAAGTACAAGAAATGTGGGGCTTCTGCATTTGAATGCGAGAGTGTCACTGTCATTTGCGCGATGGATGGCCCCTCTGGTTGTGTCTAGCCCTGATTGAAGACATCAGCGTTTGTTCTGGACTAAGTAAATACACGTGGCTGGATTCTTAAAAGTGGATTAAAGGGATTCGGTAACTTTGTGGAGGCTTGATTTAATATATCGTTGAATTTTGATATCTGTCTTGTATAATGATGTTCAGAAGGATAAATAAATAGCCAGGCATAGAAAGGTTTTCAAATATATAATGCTATTATTAAGATATCTATGACTGAATACTCCCATTTACGAAAGCGTATGGCCATACACTTTAGTCTAACACTGAGTCTATGAGGGAAAATGAGTCTGGCATTTCCGGTCACTTGCATGTGTTTACTTCTATGAAGCACATGATGATTTTGAAGTGCTTTTTTTTTTTTCCTGGGCTTCATTTTTAAACCATATTACATACACTGACAGCATGTAAGGCCAGGCAGCTCAGATTTTATCAAGCCTCTACAAAGTTACCAAATCACTTTAATTTAACCTGTTGACTACTCAATTCTCTCATTCCAATACTCTTAATTAAAAAACAACCTTGTTCCTGTAGTCATTGGGTTAACGTTTGCCTTACTTAACTCTTTGCCCTGTGCATTATGAAACCCAAGGCTGCTGAATTATTTTCAGAGGTGATGTGACCAACCAGTACTCAGATGCATGGGGTGTTTTTACCCTGTGATAACTTTTTACTGGTGCGTTTTAGAGGAAAAGTATGTCCAGCAAAGTTGTAGAGGAGATTCTTGGCTTTCCAATGATGTATAATTTGATATATCATTCTGCATATATAGATAAAAATTTTGGCAAATACATTATAATGTCTGGTCCGGTCAGCCCGGTCAGCGGGTGGAGTGTCGACTGTATTCGACAGAAGCGAGCCCGCGCTGGTTACGGGAGTGGACAGTAGAGAGAAAATGGTTAATCCATCAACTACCAGAGGGTTATCACATCAGCATTTTTATCCCCTTTTTGTCTTCAATATGTGATTGTGCAGCAGTGAATAAAATGAACAGGGCTAGGGGCAAAGGATGATTTTCATGAATTCCAGTTTCTTTATTTCTTTGTAAATGAAAAGAAAAAAAACCATAAGAGTTACCGTTATGTACATGTATATTTATGTTGTTGTGTTACAATGCATGAAATTTCTGAACTTAATAGTTATTAACCTTTGGAAAACCGTTTTAATCTTTCCCCCCGCTGTGCAGAGATCTGTGCCGTATCACGAGTGAACAAGCGAGAGATAGGACGCTGCTTTAAACTGATCCTTAAGGCATTGGAAACAAATGTCATGCTCATAACGACCGGGGATTTCATGGTAAGTCAAACTTTGACAGTAAACCGCTTAAAGAAACAAAAAAAGAAATGCCTCAGTAAAATGCAATGATGTCAGTGTAGTGCGCATCACATTTCTGTATCTTATAACAAACAGATAATAAAGTGGGTACACGGGCCTTTGTTTCTCCTAGAGATACATGTACATGTACTTTTTTCCCATTCTTTCATTTACACCTAAAATAGTTTTTATTTCGCTGCCGTGGTTTACCGGTTTACTGTGTTATGTGCGAACGGGCCTTTACGGTTTTAAAAGGCCATTACCAAGAGTAAGATATCCATCTACTAGTATGTCTCCATAAAAGACAACAGAAATTAATGTTTGAGACCAATATCATGCTAATCCCCATTGATGGTTTTAGAATAACCCCAGAATAACACTCCTTCACACCACTGAAAATAACTTACTGAGAGTAAGATCCACTTGTTTGTGCCAGGGTAATAATCCAAATCTCTTTGTAAGTGCATAGAAACATTGATAAATCTCTGATATATTGCTGTAGAAGAACCGAGTATTATAGTTATATGTTGGGTCCAGGGTTATCATGCAATCATCTTATTATTTCTCCTGGTTTTTTTTTTTTTTTCATCTCCTCAGTCTCGATTCTGTTCCAACCTGAGTCTACCACCGAAGGTCCAGCGGGCAGCGACACACATAGCACGCAAGGCTGATGAACTAGATCTAGTTGCTGGGTAAGAACTTGTACATCCTTAAACAGGGATGTAAGACTTCCGGATTTTTCCGGAATTCCGGATTTTTTAAAATCAAAGAAATATTTCCTGTTTTTTTTCTGTGACATGTTGTAGGTGTTGAAGGCATTATCGTACTTTCGTGTGCATTAACCTAGTGGCGGAAAAAAAACCCCTCCCAAATGAAATATAGTCTTTTACTGGCCGTTTCATACGAAGTATGTTAATATAGTGTGAAGTGGTTCTCGTACGCACAGCACGAATTTTGTATAAAAATCCTGGTAACGAGTATATGTGGACAAGTGCCATGGACTGTAAAACCATGCGCTTTACTAAAATTCGCGTAACAGCCACGTAATGATTTTGTATTTTGAACGTGCGGCGACAGGAAAAGTGGCTGATGTATGAGACTAAGCGTTCTGGAATGTGCATTGTCAGGACGACCGCATGGCGAAGCTAGCGCTAGCACACTAATATACACACATACACGTGCACACGTGCGATGCGCTGTGTATTGTGTACTGTCGATGTCGCATCGCATACTGCACAGATACTTGGAAGTTTACGACTTTGTGATAGCGTTTCGACTTCGTTTCCTGATTTTCTTGTGCCTCTTATTGGAATTAAAAAATCAAAATGGAAGTGGACAGGACTGCAAGATTGTAAGAAATAAATACATATATGTATGTGCATGTATGTGTTAGCTTTAAATTTCGGGGGGGGGGGGGTCTCCTCACACCAACACCTACACTTGACTGAATCACTGTGCTCGTCAAATATTTTCCTGATTTTTTTTTGCTACCCACTTACATCCCTGCTTAAAGATAAAGTTGAGTTCTGGTCATAAGATTGAATTGTGAAAGAAACTGTCTCAAAGCAATTGGGAAAGGCTGATTATATAGCTATTAAGAACTGGTGTATGCTGTAAGGTTTTGGAAGCACAAAATTGATAAGAAATTGGCTCAATCCTGCTGAGAGTCACATGCACTGCACACAGAAATATGTATATGGGACTACACACAAATGTTCAGCCAGGACATTTCAGCTTTTTCTTGTCATATTTTGAATGTGAGGGCATTTGTAGAGCAATCCTTTTCAGGGGACATTTCTATTATGATAATCTTCCAAACTAACATAAAAAGAATGAGAAAGCCCACAAATTATTTTTACCTTTCCCAGAACTCAATCTTGCCTTTAAGTTTCTGATTATATTGTTTGATTTTGGCGATCTGTTCATTCTTTGTGATTTGCTTTGATGAGTGCAAGTCGAAAAGCTTCAGTTCGACTTTGTTCGAAGATAGTCTTCAGGGCATTCTCTATTCAGTCTGATGAAAGGACAATAGTGCAAGAATTATACAACTATTTTTATGCCTCCGCCCACCGAAGGTGGTGCTGGAGGCATTATGTTTTCGGGTTGTCCGTCCATCCGTCCGTCTGTCCCGCTTTCTTGTTCGAGCGATAACTCAAGAATCACATGAGATATGAACTTCAAACTTGGAGTTAGTATGTATCACCATAGGAAGACGGTCTGATTAGATTTTGGGTACGTAGTTCAAAGGTCAAGGTCACAGAGGCCAATTTTTCTGAAATTTCAGGTGTTAGGCTCGTTCTAGCAATATAACTCAAGAACCATTTGAGGTATGAACTTCAAACTTAGTGCTAACTTATATCACCATAGGAAGACGATCTGATTAGATTTTGGGGTATGTAGTTCAAAGGTCAAGGTCACAGAGGCCATTTTTTCTGAAATTTCAGGTGTTAGGCTAGTTCTAGCGATAACTCAAGAACCATTTGAGGTATGAACTTCAAACTTAGTGCTAGTATGTATCACCATAGGAAGACGATCTGATTAGATTTTGGGGTATGTAGGTCAAAGGTCAAGGTCACAGAGGCCAATTTTTCTGAAATTTCAGGTGTTAGGCTCGTTCTAGCAATATAACTCAAGAACCATTTGAGGTATGAACTTCAAACTTAGTGCTAACTTGTATCACCATAGGAAGAATGTCTGATTAGATTTTGGGGTATGTAGGTCAAATGTCAAGGTCACAGAGGCCAATTTTTCTGAAATTTCAGGTGTTAGGCTCGTTCTAGCAATAACTCAAGAACCATTTGAGGTATGAACTTCAAACTTAGTGCTAGTATGTAACACCATAGGAAGACGATCTGATTAGATTTTAGGGTATGTAGGTCAAAGATCACAGGTCAATTTTAGAAATTTCATGAGTTAGCCTTGTTAATGCGATATCTCAAGAACCATTTGAGGTATGAACTTCGAACTTGGTATTAGTATGTATCAGCATAGGAAGACGATCTGGTTAGATTTTGGGATACGTAGGTCAAAGGTCATAGAGGTCAATTCTGAAATTGCAGGTTTTAGCCTTAATGTGATATCTCAAGAACCATTTGATCCATTAACTTCAAACTTGGAACTAGTATGCATGATGAGACAAACTAATTAGATTTCTGTTCACGTAGGTCAAAGGTGACAGGTCATAGAGGTCATTATATAGGTGTATGTGAAATTAATGTTTTTTTACCTTTGTTATCACCATATCTCAACTATTTTGTATTCATGACTAGGAGGAGATAAACTGATCAGACTTTTGGGTTATAAGGTGTAAGGTCAAATGTCAAAGAGGTCAATTAACATGTAATTAGAGGCTTTTTATTGTGGTTATCACAAGATGATTTCAAGAACAGTTTGAGCCATCAATTGAATTTAGGCAGAGACATATAGGAGACGCAGTCACATTCATCTTGTTCTTGTGTGGTTTGATGAACAAGCAAAATATGAAGATGCATCACTGTAGATACAGAATATATCTATGGATTTTTCTCGTCTTTCTGATGATGAAAAGTCCTTTTGGTGGGCATTGATAGAAAATCACTGCAGTTTTATGGGAAGCAAATTACCAAGAGGAGCAAACAACCGAGAAAAGCAAAACAAATGTATTAGTTATTCAAAAGAAAATAGTGAGGAGATGATTATTTCTGAATGAAAGTAGAAGTCAAAGAAGGGACACAAGATGTATATTTCTCTAGGAAAGTAAAATGTTATCACTGTGCTTGAAATTTTCCAACATGTTGTTTAAAGATATCAATGTAAATTTTCTGTACGATGCTACAACTTTTATATTCAGTTGAAAATGTTTCATAATGTTGATAAATCTCCCCCCCCCCAAAAAAAGACAAAGGTCAAGGAAATATATTTGTGAAAGAAAGGGGGGGGGGGGGGAACTTAACGATACTACGACTTTTATATTCATTTGAAAGTGTTCAATAATGTTTATATTTAAATTTACTATTAGTCAACAAGACTTCATCCATCAATCTCCCCCACCCCCACCCAAAAAAGAAGAAAAAAAAAAATATATATAGTTTTGTGAAAGAAAAGGGGGGAGAATTTAAAATCAGTACAGGAGGATAAGTATGTATGTGTGTAGAGAGAGAGAGAGAGAGAGAGAGAGAGAGAGAGAAAGAGAGCGAGAGAGCATGGATGGAGAGGAAAGTGGTGCAATGCGTGTAGGAGCGTATCCAGACAACTACCCCCTGGACAATCACCTCCCGGACAACTACCCTATGGACAATTACCCCCCCCCCCCCCCTCCGGACAACTACCCCCCAGGACAACTACCCCCTGAACAACTACCCACCTACCCACTGGACAATCACCCCCCCCCCCCCCCCCCGGACAACTACCCCCGGATTCTAGGGTAGTTGTCATGGGGGGGGGGGGGAATAGGGGTAATCGTCATTTTATAGGAGTAATCTTTCAGGGGGGGGGGGCTGGGGAGGTAATTGTCCTAGGGGGGTAATTGTCCAGGAGGTAGTTGTCCGGGGGGGGGGGGGGGTAGTTGTCCGTAATCATCATTTTATAGGGGTAATTTTTCAGGCGGTAATTGTCATGGGGGGGGGGTAGTTATCCTGGGGGTAATTGTCCTGGGGGGTAATTGTCCAGGGGGGTAGTTGTCCTGGGGGGTAATTGTCCTAGGAGGGTAGTTGTCCAGGGGATAGTTGTCCGGGAGGGGGGGGGGTAGTTTTCCAGGGGATAGTTGTCCTAGAATCGTGTAGGAGGGAGAGTGGTATATAAAGAGAAAGAGAGAGAGAGATAGAGGGAGGAAGAGAGAATGTAAGAAGTAGTTGCACAGATGGAAGAACAAGAGTGAGTAATAGAGAGAGAGAGGAAGAGAGAGAGAAAGAGAGAGGGAAGAAAGACTGAAACTGAGAGTGAGAAAGAGAGAGAGAGAGAGACAGAAATAGAGAGTGAGAGAGATGTAGTGACAGAGAAGGACCAATACTTTGTGTGGGTTTACTTGCTGAGAGTGTAGCAAGATCAAATCTATTACAGCCGGATGATGCATATATTCCCTTTTGGCTCAAGGACTGGACTGGGCCGGTTTGTTGGTGTATCATGATGGAAAATAATTTGAATGTATTGTGTCAAGTAAATAGTCCTACAACCATTCCCTTTGATCAATGTACTTGCCAAAGGATCCATATAATCATCTTATCATCACCCGATGCCTTCAATCTGCATTGTATTTATTTCTGAGAGAGAGAAAAAAAAAACACATAAAGAGAAATCCAACTTTAAAGAGAAGGTCGAGTTCTGGCAAAGGTGAAAAATAATTTGTACCCTTTCTCATTCTTGTTACTGTATGTCAGTTTGGAAGAATATCATAGTAGAAATGTCCCCTGAAAAGGATTTCTCTTCAAATGCCCTTATATTTGAAAAATGACGAGGAAAAGCTGATGTGTTCGGGCCGAACATTCATGCCACTTGTGTGTGCAGTCCCATATACCCATTTCTGTGTGCAGTACATGTGCTTTTCAGGGTCAAACTGTTATTTTGGTGATTTCAGAACCTTGCAATATAAAACAATTCTTATGTGGACATGATCAACCTTTCCAATTGCTTTAAAGCAGTTTCCTTCACAATGTAATCATTGACCAGAACTCAGTTTTATCTTTAGAGCAGAAAGATATTTTCTGATTTGTAAATCAAGCCAGCGTGTCATTGTTGTAAAAAAAAAGAAGAAGATAAACAACACCTCACTTTTTTCCCACCCGGGAGTTTCCATTTACATCCCCAGTGATTCGTCAATGAATTTGGAGTCCTTGAGGGTGATTTTATTTTTTTTTCACTGTCCAGTAATAGAAACAGGATTAATTGAATTGTTTGTCTGCGAGTGTAGTCTTCATATTGTCAATAGATAATCAAGGTCAGTGAGGAAATTGAAAATATTTTCCAAAATGGAATCCACCCTGCCTCTTTCTATGTATGTGAATCCTCCTTTGGAGGGCAGTTAATCAATATGTATACAAGATAGCGTTTTAAAAACCTCCTGCGCTTGACTTGTGTGTAAATTTCACTACATATAAAACAAAAACCATTATGGCATGGTTCAAGAAAACAGATGATCATTTTGTGTTGGACAAGAAATTTGCTTTCTATTTTTAATACATGTGTAGAAAAAAAAAAATCCCTACTTTTGTTATTTAATATTCCATTTGGTAAATGTTTTAGGGTTTCATTGCTTTTTGTAACAATATTTTTTCACAGAAAACCTGGACAGAATATAAAAGTATTTTGCACATATCTGATGCTCGTGGTACGTGAGCGTTAAAGGTCATGTAGAGTTTTGGTAAGCCCTCAAAAACTGTTCGTCAGATTTCTTCAATTTTGTTGATAAATAGCAAGATACTAGCAGTACGAAGACACTGTGAAGATTTCGCCTCCTAAAGTTTAATATTAAACAAATAAGAGGCAAAAACTAATTCATGTGCCAGGACAGGCATGTAAAATCCCAACAAAGGCAGCATGTGCTATACACTGTACACACACACACACATGTAAAACCTATGAGTAGCTACACACAGTGATGCTGTCTCTATGCGAAGGGTGGAAGGGTCCTAGCATAATGGCAGTGATTCCTTACAGTTACAGATATTTACACTGAAATTCACCAGAAATCACAGATGGAATGCCAAATGATCTCTTACAGACATCTTTTGATACAAGGAGAACAACATGAGACTATACATTTAACGTGTTTCTCTCCAATTTACTTTTTGCTACCAATACTGTACATGAGCTTTAAAACCCACATGGCTCTTCCACACATGCTCCGGCGACAATAGCTCTTGGATAATATTTGACGCTAACCAAATTCCTAACTTCAACCCAGGATTTATACCTTACCCTAATGGCTAACCCTAAACCTAAATCTAAGATAAAACCAAATCACAAACATAACCCTTACACATCATGCAGGGGCAGATCCAGGATTTTGTAAAGGGGGGGGGGGGGGGGAGGGGTGGCGGCGCACAAATGTCCGAAAATTTTCTGACAAGCAAAAAAAAAAAAAGGTTATCAGAATTGTTGGGTCCAGTTTTCCTCCAAAATTTTCAGACAAGCAACTACAAAAAAAGGGTTGTCACACATTTTGGGCTCTTCTTGTCGTCGTTTCTCTGACAAGCAAAAAAAAAAAAAAAGGTGATCAGTTTCAAGGGGGGGGGGCATAATTTGAAAAAAAGGGGGTACACAAGGGGGAGCACGGCCAGAAGTGCCCCCCCCCAAAAAAAAAAAAAAAAAAAAAAAAAATTTGGCCACTGCATCATGTGTATCTTTGACAAATAAAGCCTGGAGAAAGCATGTGCCTTATCACCAGGTACATTGATCCGTTGATGATGATTTTCTGGAATTGCCTTTATTTTTCAGAAGTCGTTGTGATATTCAAATTTCATTCCCATGTCGTTTGTATAAACGTACCACAACTTTCCTTCATTTTTGATAGAGTAATGGAATATAATTTGGTGAGGTCGTGAGGAAGACCAGAAATCACCTCCTGAGAGTTAAAATGGTGTTAGATAAATAACAGAATGAATACATGTATGTACTTTGCACAGTTACATGTAATGCTCTTCTAGCTCTCAGCCTATGTAATGAATTGAATAAAGGAGAATAGACAGAATTTACAGAGGTAATTAGGAAGGACATATATATAGAGAGAGAGAGACACACACACACACATACACACACAGAATAAATCACTCTGTGTCTAATGGAGTGATTTATTCTGTGTCTCTCTCTCAATTTTTTTTTATCTCTGTGGCAGAACTTTTTGAACTATATATGTGTATAAAAATAGGAAAAATACCAGAAAGAAATATCATAAGAGGAATTGAAATGAAGATGAAGGAAAAAGAGCATCTGGAGATCAGTCAAGCATCTCAAAGTTGATGAGTCAGTTAGGTGATTTTCTGGAATTAGCTAGTTTTCAGGTGCCAAAATTTCCTTGAATGTGTAATTTTTCATTAAAGAATCACCTCCCGTTTGCTTGTGAGTTTACTTATATTGTCTGACGGACATTTTTCTTTGCCTTTGAAATGGTATTACAGATATCTTTTACATGCCTGATTAATTTTTTGCAAATTATTGAGAATAGCATTTGCACTTTGTTTTTACTTCGGTCATCGTATTAATTTGTTTAATGAGAAATGTGAAAATAGGAGTATTCAAGGAAACCAGGCGTTTTTAAGCTTCTTGACATTTTAAAGGGATTGATTAACTTTGCCCAGGATTGAAAAAAAAAAATCACTGTTCCAGCTAATGCTGTAATCATAATTGCAAACCTTTAGGTCAGACAGGAATCGCCTGAGTTTTATAAGCTGATCGGTCGTTTATATATCAAGATATTTGTGATTGAACATTGATGTCGGAATAGAGTACCACCGAACCCTAAAGAACTCTTACGGTTGGCATACCTCTATCACAGAATACCGTACAATGAATGAACGAATCCCTATTTCTTCATGGGCTGGAAACCCGCTCTGAAATCGCCAAGCGCTGGTGCCTGGTTTTGTGACTGCAGCACAGTGAAGAAGCTGAGCGACTTGCGCTAGGTATCGATCGCGATACCTTTCGCCTGGCTAGATTTTTTCTCTTTTTTAGGAGAGTAAACGGGTTCCATTTTCTCTCGTACTTTCACATATATATCCTTAATTATATATGTAGTTAGAGGATTGCAAGCAATTCACTGGCATTTGAGCTGATTTCACAATTTTTCACAATGTTAATCAATCCCTTTAAACCACTATCTGTTTGTTATGTACACATAATGCTGTAAATTCTCACTTTTCTCTGTGCCTGTGTTAAAAATAAAGTAGAGTTCTGGTCAGGAGTCTCGTAGTTTCAGAAATGAAATAGTTTTTGGAATTTCGAAAATACAATAGTCCTAAATAGAACCCTGTATTATTTTTTTCAGAATTACAACCTTCGGAATTTTATAAACCGTATTTCATCTTCGGAATTATGAACTTTCAGAATTATGAACCCTGTTTGCATGTTCTAGGTCTTCTAATGAGAGCATGCTATGGCTGACGCAATCTGCGACCTATCAAGGTACTAGTAATGAAGATCTACTGGATCTTCAAGGGATGCCATGAAACCATAAAATACAGTCAAAGTAGTTTCTTACCCTTGCCAGCTTCATTCTCCTGCCCAACTCCTTTTGTTGATATTGATATTTGATTATCGTCTTGTCACTCTTTTGTCCACAATATCTCCACAACGGCTTTGTCAAATGTACTCAAATTCATTACGATGGTAGATACGGTTATTGTCTCGGCACCCGTACATTTTCAACATGGTCATAGCAGCGTGACATCATCTAGACGCTATTTTGTAAAATTCTGCTATATGCTGCCATATTCTGTTCAAAGTACATTCGATTCTGTGATGATTTATTTGTGTAAAGTCTTGGAACACTGAGTTTGAATTTTGTTCCATTTGGTGAGAATTTCTCTAAATCATTTTTAAAGGGAAAGTCCACCCTGATGACAAGTTGGTTTTAAAAGAAGCAGAAAAGTTAAAGAAACCTATCAGCTAAGGTCGGAGCAAAAAACGATAAGAAATGAGAAAGTTATGAATTTTTGAACATATAATCAATCATACACAAATTGGCAATGCTGTGACATGTCTTGCGAGCCCCTCTCCCGTTTGCTCAGTACAGAAAATTTCATAAATTTTCATTTTCTTTGTTTGTAATGAAGGAATAGATTTCTTTCACATAGGTTTTGTGTAAAAACATAAAGAGCAGTGATTTTATCTAAGGTGCATGTATGTTTGAATATTTTCTTTAGAGAAAATGGAAATTAATATCTACTTTTGGGGTACATGGCAAATGGGAAAAAAGCTCGCAAGATACGTCACAGAGTTGCCAACTTGTGTTTGATTTATTAAAACTTAAAAAATTCATAACCTTTTTATTTCTTATCATATTTTGCTCAAAACCTTCACTGATCTGTTTCACAAATTTTTCTGCTTCTATTAAAACCAACTTGTAATCAGGGTGGACTTTCCCTTTACGCTCCGTACTTGTCTAGGTAGAGGTGTTATACACTTGACTAGGGATGAAGAAGTTGTTTGTTCGAGCCCTGACATTGTGCTAATGTCCTCAAGCAAGGCATTTTTTTTTACATTGCTTCTCTCCACCAAGGATATTGAATGGGTACCCAGAAGGATGTGAATTTCATATATATGCACCTGTAAAAAGGCCACCAGGCTGAAAGTGCAAAATCCAATGACTGGGGTAATAGTAACCTGTAAAGCACTTTGTTTTTACATGGAAATGTGCGCTATTAAAACATTAATTATTATTATTGTTGTTGTTGTTATTGTTATTATTATTATTTTCATTATTATTATTAGTAGTAGTAGTATTATTAGTAGTATTATCATTATTGTTATTATTATTATTATTATTATTATTATTATTATTATTATCATTATTATGAATTATTATTATTATTATTATTATTATTATTATTATTATTATTATTATGATTATTATTATTATTATTATCATTAATATTTTTATTATTATGATCATTATCATTCACGTTGAAAACATAATTCTGTACAACGTGCTCTATTTACAGACTTATTTTGATTGCTGTTGTCTTTAGCTAATCGTGATGCATATGATAATGGTGATTTATTTTGTATCATTTTTACAAATGTTAATGGTGGATTGTGAAAGGAGATTACACTATGGCTTCATTCTTTATTCAAGCTTTTTCCAGAGGATCCTCCCATTTCAGGAGTTGATGTTTCTCATCACCGTTTTGTATTTTTCACTTATTTTTGTCCATATTTTGCAGGCGGAGCCCGATTTCTGTGACAGCTGCAGCGATATATATGGCTTCACAAGCGTCAGATGAAAAACGTTCTCAGAAAGGTATCGTGGGCAAATATTGCCTGTAAAAATCTTTTGTCTGTTTGAATGAATTTTGTAATTGTTGATGAATGTATGATATTCATGTCCTTGTATCTCATTGGTATAACTTATAAAATTGTCCCCCCCCCCCCAAAAAAAAAAAAAGGAAAAAGGGGAAAAAAAAGAAAATTGAGTAGAGTGTAATGATCGTAAAGGGGACCAATAACCAAAGAATATTTTGCTCTGAATGTTTTGCGCTCCATCCCTGTATAATCTATTCATAATATCAGCTTCCAATATTGCTTCTGTAAAGAGAAATTGCAAGGATCTCTAAACGAAGGTCAAAGCACCTTGTGAGTAGATTTCAGGTGATTGGTCCATTGTAAAGGGTAATCATGAATTGTTGAAATTAAAGACAAAGTTGAGTTCCAGTAATCATGTGATTGCTCTGTAAAAGAAATTTTTTACCTGGTGAGGTCAATTGTGCAGTTCAAAGGAATTCATTGGCCAACTTTCCAGCCAGATGAGTCCCGAGATATTACAAAGTTTCTATCCAGAAAATGATCACGAGGGGCAATTCCATGCAGAGTGTCCTGTACGACGTGTGACATTTATCTGTATATTTCATCCATGAACGAAAAATCTCTTGATATGACCATGACTACTTGTGATGATACCAGAAGGCACCTTATTCAATGGTCACATCGAGACATTCTTCGGTTTGGATGAAATATGTGGAAAAAAAGACATAAGACGTACGGGAGACATTGCACGGAATCACCCTTTTACAGCAATTTCAGTAGCCTTGTACGTCACCTATTATAAAGTGCAAACATGACAATGATATGTTAATCAACCCAAACATGACTTCTGTAGGCAGTGCAGTGGGGGTACACTACTGAAATTGCCCTAAAGTTGGTTTCCTGAAAGTCTTTGTGCTTGTGTTTTAATTGATTCTGCAGATTTCATTTGTTTGTATTTGTGAGCGTTTAGTGCCATTGTTGTGAGAATCTGATCATTTCATGCCTCATTTTTACGACAACTTAAGATGTTTTAAACGGTCAAACCTGTCTAGGAAGACTACCGAAGGGAGACAGACAAGAAGTGGTCTGTACAGACAGGTGGTCTTTATATACAGGTTCTCTTTAACACATGTTTCCATGAAAAAACACAGTTCTCACTTCTACCAGGAGTCAAGATGTTTTATACAGTCAAACCTGCCTAGAAAGACTGCGCAATGGAAAACTGGTCTTTTTAGGCAGGTAGGTCTTTTTGTACAGGTTCTCTTAAACACATTTTTAAATGAGAAAACAGTTTGAAGGGAAACAAAATTTGTGAACACTTTAAACAGGTGGTCTTTCTATACAGGTGGTTTCTAAAGCAGGTTTGAGTTACATTCTTTTCTTTTGTGTTCGTCTTTCAGAAATTGGAGAAATCGCGGGTGTGGCGGATGTGACGATTCGGCAATCTTACAAACTCATCTACCCGAAGGCTCACGATCTGTTCCCCCAAGACTTCCAGTTTGCAACGAAGATCGAAGATTTACCCCCTCCGTAACCTGGACATCTCCACAACTGGATTCCCTCCTATCGTCCTGTTAAACTCTACCCTTGAGGGCTGTCCCCACGTGAATGATGACGATAACGATAAATTGTTCCCAAATTGCGCTCCTGCTCCGTATATGGAAAAGGCATTGAAAATCGTTATACATGTAGGTCCCACATAAATGATTTTTGCTGCTGAGCCTCCTCCAACAATTTTATTGTCTTGTTGGGATCGCTTAGCCAGCATTTTTCTTGGTACTGACCTCAAGGATTATAGCTATGAGCCAGTCGTTCCACTGATGTGATGTGATCTCAGATCAGCTGAGCCATGAGGAAAGTGTTCATTGTGTTTGCCTGACAGCACACCAATGATTTTGTAGTTGCAAAAATCATTTAACCCTTCAAGAAAATTGCCTAAATAACTTTTGATTCAGAGCTTTAAAAATTATACCAGATGCATGAGCAGAAAAAGCAAAAATTTCTGCACAAACAATGTCCATTTTTGTTGCATAACCATATTGCATTTGATTCCAGAAAGTTTTAAAACAAGAATAAGCTTAAATTAGCAACACATTAAGAGGTTAACAATCATTATTTTTTTTTATCAAACTTTGCAATTTTTCCAACTTTTTGACGAAATTTGTAACCATGTATATTGTTTTCAAAGATATTACACCTTACTAGAACCATGTAGCACTAAAAGAAAAATGTTATTTTTGCCAGTTTGAAGAACAAAATCAAATGTGATAAATTTAGCCCTTAAATAATTCCTGTCCTGAAAGGGTAAAGATGGACTGCTTGTATTGTTTGTTATTGTTATATTATGTATGCATATAGTAAATTGTTATCGTTCAGGTTGGACCAGACCTTAAAGACTGAAATTGCCACCATAACCATGTATGATTAATCAAGACTGAAATTCTATCAATCACTGAAGAGGCTAATTTAATTATTGATGTAACGATGAGAAACAGTTCTTTTTTTTTCACAAATCAGTGAGAAGAAGTTACCTGTGTTGGGAAGTGAAAGCTTACCAAAAGAGGTAATTTTTTTACTGATTGTGAAAAAAAGAATTGAAATTCTATGATGCCATTATACATTGTCAGCAAGGTATTATGAAACCTCAATAGCATGATGCTATTGCACCATACGCCACAATATTGCTCGATAAAACCAAAAGACCATGACACCAGAGACCATGTCATTATTACACCAATACACTTATAAAGTGCAACACCATGGTACCATGGCACCATGAGGGGTATCACTAGACCATTATGAATGGGGGATGTTGGAACAAATTTTTAGACTAGAATGCTGAAAAAGTTTTCAAGAAGCAGAACAAAAGGAAGCTTCTCAGATTTTTGCAGATTCTCCGATAGAGGCTCTGATTAGGCTTGGAAAGGTCACAATTTTAGTACAGACCTAAATTTTGAATGGGGAGATGTGGGGTAGTGACACCCCCCTCTAGCAATGCCACTTTGCACCATAGTGGCAAGACATTTATGAATCACAATACCTTGATGTTTGTGACATAACCCAGAGACATTGGTACTTTCTAGCACCATAATGCTATCCATTACACAAAAAAATCCATGTACATTTATCATACAGTGCAGTGATGGCACCATTACACGAAAACATTTATCTACCACCATGCAGTAATGTTATGGCACCATAACACAAAGATCTTCATACACCATGCCGAAAATTGTACCATGGCACCATTACACCTAGACATTCATATGCCACCATGCAGTAATGTCATGGCACCTTAACACTCAAACCTACATACACTATTCACCATAATTGTACCATGGCATCACAGCACCAAGTCATTTGTCACCATGCAGTAATGTCATGGCACCTTAACACTCAAACCTGCATGTACTATACACCATAATTATACCATGGCATCATAACACCAAGACTTCTGTCACCATGCAGTAATAACATGGCACTGCATGGCACCATAACACTCAAACCCGCAAACACTACACACCATCAATGTACCATGGCATCATAACACCAAGACATCTGTCACCATGCAGTAATGCCATGGCACCATAACACAAGAACCTTCCTACACTACACCAAAATTGTACCATGGCATCTGAACACCAAGACATTTCATCTACCAAAACATAGTACATGTATTACTATGTCATCATACTCCAAGATGCCTGTAAATGCATGATGTTTACCATGTTTAAATAGTACCCTTTTTTCTTCTTCTTTTTGAAATATACATGTACATACCAGTAGGAAGATTTTTTTTTTTTGTGAGCCAAGGCCAAGTTCACATTGATTTACTACCGATAATTATTTTTTCTCTGTAAATTGCAATATCATCGGCATATCTGCATGTATTTATGCACTTTCTCAGCGTGTTTCCATCCAACTTATAAAAGTTAAAGAACAGGGGAGCGTTTCATCAAGCGTTTTGTCAGTGATTTTTACCGACAACTGTTATAAGCTACTGAAATCATTGCATCTGATTGGCTGAGAGCTAATTTGTCAGTAAAAATCATTGACAAGACACTTGATGAAACGCTCCCCAGGATGTTATTCTTGCATTCATCTATTGCCCCAAAATGTGGCATTTGCTTTCGATAGCTTGCACTACATGTAGAGTCTGAGGAAAATGTGTGCTATATGCTAAAATTCAATATGTTCTTGATATGTGACATCGATAACGACTAAATTCTTACAGAATCCACCACTGAATATTTATATGCATAAGTAAATAGCATCTGCCAAGTGAATCTGAAAAAAGATGTATAAATGTACATGTATTTATGTTGATAGAAAATTTGTGGTATCATTGATTTTTCTTTGTGACTGCTGTAAAAAAAAATTGCTTGCAAGTACAGACGGGATTATATTTTCAAAAGCTGTAATTTGACTATAGATTCAACAACTTGTCACCTTTCAAAAAGGGAATAATATTTTCATTTAATATCTTCCACAAAATTGAATAGTTTCCATTGATTTGGTTTTCAGGATCATAATGGAGTGGTTCATTGTAAATTTTGTTGATAATAGTGATTATTTATTTTCACAGTCAATAAACTGGTATAATCAGTCTTGTGAAGAAAAAACGCCATATTAATTTTCTTTCCTTTTTGTTGTCGAAATATGGAGACCTATTTTAAAACTGTAACAAGCGCTGTAAAGGTACTATGATTCCCCCCTTTTTTTGGGGGGGGGGGGAGATGATGAATGTAGTTAAAATGGGTGTATATGTATCTATAACCACCTGAAAAACAAAATTGCAATTTTCAGGAGAAACAATCATCAAATCAGATTTATACTTCATCATATCCCCCCCCCCCCCCCCGGAAAAAAAAAAAATATAGAAGTGAAAATACATCAGTACGTTTAATAACATAAATGACTAATACTATTAATTTTCTGTCGGTTCAACTCATTCAGAGTTGTATATTATAGGTATACATTGTAGTAATGGTGATTGATTGTGAAATTCCAAGAAAGCTGGTTTTGACCTTGTATGTTTCCTTTAAATGCAAATTCTCATAGCTATTAAAGTACAAGGCCATGAAGGCATAGGGCAAAATGGAAAACCTGATTTTAACGACTGAATGAAATCAATGTTGCATAAAAAAGTGTTTGAAAAATGAGGGGGGGGGGGAGGAGTAAAGGAGAAAAGAGGAGAGAGTGGCAGGAATGTCAAAAGAAGATCATACAATGTATGACCCCCTTTCACACCCTACCCTACAATAATCGGTGGTGGTGTTAATTCTTACTTCATCCAAGAGTATTAAGACTGGCGCTTGCGTATGATGCCAGTGCCCCATCAATATCTGGACTCACTCTACGCCTCTCTTAAAAGTCTTGTACGAACCAAGCTTTTTTCTTCCGTTGGAAATTCGAATGTTACTGTATCGTAAAGAAAACAAATGATAACATACAAATTCTCCGTAGACATCAAAACATAATCGAGATTGCAATTAGTCTGTAAGCTAAGTCAACCTTAATTGTTATGTTTGTCCTGAAGAGATTATTATTCTTTTTGAGCGAGAAGCCTCTCTGCTTGTTATTGTCTGATTGAAGAAACTTATTGCTGGTACAACCTCCCCCCCAAAAAAAAAACAAACAAAAAAAAAACAAAAAAAAACGCAAAATACACAATAACAAAAAGCAAAAGAAGGGGAAAAACATTGAAAAGCAGATCATTATGATGAAGAGGGATCGATTGTAATTATTTAGTATTATTAAGTGTCATCAAAAGTTAAAAAAGTATGATTTTTAGTGATGTAAAAATTAAGATACAAACAGACTGAGAATTAAATTGATATATACAATTAAATAACGAACACTTTAAAAACTGAAAATTCGTCTACTTTTCTGTTATTTCTGTTACGTGATTGAATGTAAGTCCACCTTTGCAGGGGCGGATCCAGGATTTTGTATAAGGGGGGGGGGGCACACAAATGCAGGATTGTCAACTTTGGAAACTGCTTGGAGGGAGATCCGTATTTTTTTTTGGTCTCGCCAGTCCTCCAAAAGTCGTTCAGTGGGGGGGGGGGGGGGGGGGGGGGGGTTATGGGGTTCAGTTTCCCTCCATAATTCTCTGACAAGCAAAAAAAAAAAAAAAAAAGTTTTTCCGTTCTAAAAGGGGGCACAATGCATACTTTTCTTTCAAAGGGGGGGGGGCACGGGCCGGGATCCCCCCCTAAATCCGCCACTGCACCCTTGCATCCAGTTGGCTCTGTAAGAGCAGAAAATGGGAGATTCCATATCATTAAATCTTTGAGGAACAAGTTTTTTTAAGTTTCTAAGTTGTGATCAGTAAAACTCAAATAACCAACTGTCATTTCCCTTGCGAGCAGCACTCCATTTGTTTTGTACCAAATATTTAATCATTTTCCATTTTGCACCAAAGAAAATTGTTATTGTAGGTTTCCATAGATAAATTCGTCACTGGTTTCGCGAACCGACATATCTCCTGTCTATGTGCGTACGTTAGTTCGCGAAACCAGCGACGAATTATTTGAAATATTCGTCATCAGCATACATGAAAAAAAAATTCATTCTCAGTACTAAAGGGGGGTATCTCACTGAGCGGCGAATGTTTGCGAATAGTAGCTTATTTGGGGTTTCGACAGGGTTGATGAAAGGTTGCAGAGAAGTTCACAAACAGTTTTTCTTGTCGCAAAGAAATTTTGAACATGTTCAAAATTTCTTTGCGAATTCAAAATTTCTTTGCGAAATAATTTTTCCGCAAGCAGTTGCAGGCGTTTGCATAACAGTCGTATAGGCCTTGCAAACGGTTGTAAGACTTTTCGCTATTACTCGCTAAAGTTCTTTTTGATTCGCCAATGCTACAGCGACCACGTGACCATGGTTCCACGTGACCATGTCGCTAATGATTTTCGCCAACATTCGTCAGAAAAGTTGGCGAATCTAAAAATCGCAACGTTCGTATAAAGCATTCGCCGCTCAGTGATGCTCGCAAGGGTATAGTCATTGCGTTGCCACTTTGTATTTGATAGATATCTTTTTATTCTGTATCGGATCTCCTCAAACCTTCACCGATTCTCTCACGTTTCTGTTTGATTTATTAAAAACCAAAACACTATATTACGATGGACTTTTCCTCTTTAAAAAAGTTTAGCTTTGCACTCTCCATTGAAGGAAAATGTGAACAGGGCCATTGAGCCCATCGCATATTATCTATGCAGTACCATCCGACTGCGATGCGGGTTTTAAGAAAAAAACAAAACAAAACAACCTCAATTGCATGATGAGATTATGAAATTAGGAAATATTATATGAATACGATATATCGGAATTTAAGTTGACTGTAAGCGTTCTAGTTGGAGGAAAGGCCAAATCGTAGACAATCGCACGATTGATCTGATATCACTACGATGCGGAGCCGATTTGGCTTTTCGTCTTTTACAAGGAAACCTGCAATAATCCCCGCAGTCTTGATCATTGATATTTTCAATGTTTGAACTTTTATATACATTGCTATAACAAATTACTCTAAATGTCAGATCGTATAGAGTGTGGAAGGCTTTAAGTGTCTTTGACCATAGTGAGTCGAGACAATTGACCACATTTTTAGTAGGGTATCTAAGAGGGGTATGATCCGTGCATCCCCCAGGACTAAACGAAACCAACTTTTTAAAACTTCTTTATAATGTACTTTAAGATATTCAAAATGTTAACAAAAAACAAAAAAGTGGCCCCTCATGGGTGAAAATCAAGATGGCGTCAAAGGTGATGAAAATGGGCTTTTATTCAATTTTTTAGGGGGTCCCATTGAGCCCTTTTCAAATCTGCCCCTGTAACTTTTTGTATGATAATCGGATTTCATTGAAACTTGTTCATCGTGTTTAGAATAATATACTCCGCACATTTCGATACCAACTAAACGTATGTACCTTACTTATTGTTGCCATGGTAACCGTCTATTTCAATACAAACCAACATGGTTCTGAAAAGTTTTTGATATTTCTGGGTGAAAATTGTTTCGGGTTTTAAACGTTAGTTTTAATATGGGTTTGATTCAATATTTAGACAGAAGAAAGATATCGTATATCTCTTTATTTTTTTAGCCGATTATGTCACTAATTGTGCCTAGAGATGTTTTTATTCCTTCTAACTGGAACAACCACATTAGCTTGCTCATGTTGAATGAAATATGCTGAGAGGAGATATTTCTATGAATATATGATGCATAACTTTAGAGGTATTCAAAAAATATTTTGAATGATACAATGATACAATCTACCACTCTGACAATAGGTGATTTTTAGAAATCCAAAGTCGTAACCTCAGTGGCTTCAATGTACTGTGAATGTAAGCTTTAGACACTATGATTTGAACCTTGAACTTGCAACACGGAATATTTGATATGAACATAGTGGTGATCGGACATCATTGACAACAATGTTTAAGTCAAAGTATCAATTTACAGTGCATTCAGTTTTTGTTCTGAAGAATATGTATAATTTTGTCATTGTAATTTGTACAATATGAATTCTGATCTAAGAGAAAAATGTACACTGCATTTAGTTTTTGTTATGAAGAATATGTTTAATTTTGTCATTTATGATTTGTACAATATGTTCTTGATTTGAGAGAAAATAAAAATATCATTACAAAAAAAAAAAAAAAAAAACAAAAACAATCGGATCATTTATTTATTTATTTATTTATTCATTTATTTATTTATTTATTTATTTATTCATTTATTTATTTATTTATTTATTTATTCATTTATTTATTTATTTATTTATTTATTTATTTATTTATTTATTTATTTATTTATTTATTTATTTATTTATTTATTTATTCTCGTTTTCTTTACAAAAAGCAGGGTGGTCCCACTGAGAGCCGCAGAGGGCCTGCTTTACAAGGGATCCCTGCTATAAAACAAATAGAAACACGATAAAAACTACTTTCGAAAAATAAACTCAAGACAATTTCAATAGCCCAGTCTATCACCTTCAGAAATGTGCGAATATAATGGCGTATTACGTAATCCGAACCTGATTTCTGTGGGCAGTACAATAGGCCTTTGAAATTGCCCTTGAGTTTATTTTTCGAAAGTAGTTTTTATCGTGTTTAGAACAAATACAACATAAAAATGATATGGTAAATGATATAGTAACATAACATTTGTCAGAATAAACTTTGATTTCACAGATTACACATTGACAAGAGAGTATACTATATACATAAAATATCTGAATATTACTTTATGGCCTGTTTTGTGTATACATGTACACTGTATGATTTGCCTTTCTGACTTGTTTTTCATTTATATATTTGAAGATCATGCAGCTAATCTCAAACTCTGGGTGTTACTAGAATTCGTTAAGATCTTTACCTTTATTTTTCTTTATTTATACGCATTGTGATATGATTTAGATTATTATTTATTTATTCATTTATTTATTTTTTATTTTGGTTACCCTTTTTTTTAATGTACTTCAAGATATTCAAGATGTTAGCTGAAAATCAACATGGTGCCAAAGATGACGAAAACATACATTTATTTTTTTAGGGTCCTACTGTACCCTTATGACATCGTAACCTGTAACTTTTTATAATTATTGGATTTCATTGAAACTTGGTTATCTTATTAAGACTAATATTCCGCACATTTCGATACCAACCAAACGTATGCATCTTACTGATTGTTGCCATGGTAACCGTCGTCTATTTCAATAGAAACCTACGTAGTTTTGAGAAGGTTCGGATATTGTGGGTGAAATCGATTCGGTTTTTTAAACTTTAGCTTTAATATGGATTCGATACAACTATTAGACAGTAGAATGATATTATATATCTTTTTGATGCATTTTAATACTATATTGATAATAGACATATTATATATCACCAGAGTACCCTGCAAATCATGAAAATCTCCGTTTTGGGGAAATTTGAGATTTTTAATATGATTTTGTTAACACATTGAACGCACAAAGTTATTGTTAATCTATACACTCAAATAACAGTAGACGTTTTGATTGTTATTCTTTATAATTCCTTTACCCGATTATGTTTCTTGGTGCTTAGTGATATCTTCATTCCTTCCAACTGGAGCAACCGATTTTTAATTTAAGTTGAATAAATCATACTAAGATGATTATTTCTACGAGAGTAAAATATGATTATTTCTTATGTGTGTAATTTACACAGACCTTAAAAAGGTTATACTGTCTGTGGCAAACTTTAAGCTGGTCATCACCAAAGTATCGATTTCATTTTGTATATTAAAAAAAACCCCTCTAATTTATTTGCATAGAATATGTAAGACTATACCAAACATACCAGTACTGAATGCCTTAACACAAAGAGAATATGATATTATGTATTGTATAAGGAATTTAGTATTCAAATAGTTTTACACATTCATGCAGTGAATAAATGACAAAATTAACGTGTTAAAAATTGCCTTATTTCAGTAGCATGCCTAAGCATAATATGCTTTGTACACTACAATATCATTATGGATGTGTAGAAATTTGAATTCACTGGATAATATTTTCCACGTTGTAAACCACAAAATCGTCTTGTCAGATTTATTTGTGTTTTGAGGTTGACAACGGGAAATAGGCCCACGTTTTGTATTTTATAAATGAATATATGTATTTTCCATGTAATTCAGCCCTTGAGCTGCCTTATGCATTTTTCAATAAATACCCTTTCAATTCAATTCAATTCAATTCAATGTTTGCAAAACTCTATCAAGCATTACAGTCATTTGAATGTGATTAAGCTTCTATCCCCGTCTGAAAAGAAAAGTTAGTTCAGCATTATCAAATTATATTACTTGTATACAATAGACATCATTAATAGACATATGTACTCTTAAATGTTTATCATAAGATAATTCCCGTATATATGTAATGTAAATCATATCACAATATGTACATAAATAGGGCCAAATAGGAGGTAAAGATCAAAATCCAGAATTCTAGTAACTCCCAGTGTAATAGGCTGCATGATCTTCATATGAATAAAAAACAAGTCACAAACACAAAAACAGGTAATAAAGTAAATATTCACATATTACATACACGTACTTATGCTTCTTTATCAATAATAAATTGTTATCTATAACAGGTGTTTGTTATTCTCATGTAAATGTAATCAATTCTACTTGAATACTCCCCTGTCTCGACAAGCATTATAAAAACGATATTTCTTTCATTGGTCTATTGCAACTATTATGTTGTGATTCATTTTGTTCAATCTTTTCCAACAAGATAGAGATTTTTTTTGTGAAAGATCACATTATCATGATATATAACTAGTTTGCAGGCACAAACCCTGGTCAGTCGTACAAGAGAGTCTGCGCTGTAAGACTACCATAGGCCATGTACTGTAGCTGCTCCTGACCTATATTGACACGACCAGTAAGTAGCTGGATTAGGCTCCTCTCAAGACACAATGATTTTCTGATAAAGTGTCAAATTAGGGTCTGTGCTTGCAGACTAATATATAACCAGTGATATCTAATGACTGCTCTATAAAATGTAACCAGCAAGATATGCATTCTAAACTACAATGTCTACGCAAAGCCTAATACAATACAATATTTTATTCTTGATTAAATCAGATTTCAGTTTCATCCGTGAGCCTAAAAGTGTGTAATTCCCATTGTTTTTTTTGTTTTTTTTTTTTTGTTTTTAAAATAACACACATGCACACGCTGGTATCAATATGCCTATAGCACTTCATTTATTTGATGTACGATAAAAAGAGCAATGTAGATAAAATCCCTTGCTCAAGGGCATAAGTGCCGCCCCGGGGATCGAACGCCCGTTTTATAGAAAATAAAACACGCTTTCCTTCAAGATTTCATGACTTTCTCAAAAGATTTGTTGAAAATATTCTAAATGGTAAATATTTACAGACTTTAAATGTCTGAAACGTAATCAAGATCGTCCGCAACATTACCATCATCGTCGATAATTCATTACGACCACTATACCAACATCAACATCATCTCCATTATCATCATCATCATCATCTTTGCCGTTGTCATCACTATTACCATCACCACCATCATGCTCATCAACATCATCCTCATTATTACCATAATCATCATCATCATCATCATCATCGTCGTCGTCGTCGTCGTATGCATTGCTAGCTAAAATTCTTCTAATCTTCATCATTCTGCATGTTATGGTATTCCATTTCGACATAAACACCACCTCCACTATTATCATTACAATGACCTTCATCATCATCATCATCATCATCATCGTCGTCGTCGTATGCATTGCTAGCTAAAATTCTTCTAATCTTCATCATTCTGCATGTTATGATATTCCATTTCGCCATAAACACCACCTCCACTATTATCATTATCATCATAACCATCATTACCATGACCTTCATCATCATCATCATCATCATCATCATCATCCTATGCATTGCTAGCTAAAATTCTTCTAATCTTCATCGTTCTGCATGTTATGATATTCCATTTCGCCATCAACCCACCTCCAATATTATCATGATCATCATGACCATCATTACTACCACCTTCATCATCATCATCATCGTCATCGTCATCGTAATCATCACCATCATATCCTCACTCACCCGACAAAATGAAACAAAGAAGCACATAAAAAGCCCAAATAAATTGTGTTCAACAACCATTATCTTTTTTTTTGTCCACAAAATTGTACAGAATGCACTTTGAATGCACAAAAAACGAAAAAAACATTTTAGTGTACATATCAATAACGAAGTAGACATATCTCTTGTAAATATATAATAGTATGGACAATATGAGTCACTTCATAAAAACAGGCAAGGTATAATATCATAAAACAGAAGAATTGTCAAAAAAAAAAAATGTGCGCGCTCAACCAGATAGTCTTCGATTAAAATGATAACAGAGATCGAGCGAGGAAAAAAAAAAGAGACGGCAGAACATTAAGACTGAAAACTGTCGAGCAAATTAAGACAAACATGAATTGGGTGAAACAGAAAGACGACCCCAAAAAAGAATAACAAATGGCAAGGCGGGAGATTGGATTCCAATATTCAATAATTTGCGTATCTTCGACTCGCGACGGGTGGACTACTAGACGATGCTCTCAATATTTCTTTTATTGTAAGCCAGATTAAATTGGTTAACTGTTCAAAGGGCCGAACAACAGCTCCCCTTCCCAATCCATCGACACAACATCGGTTTTCTTCTAGACTACGTCTGAAAATGCTTCTTTTCGCCAAAAATGGGATAGTTTGTAGTTACCCAAACATACATGGAGCCACATGCCTCAGTATAAATCGGATACGCAAATAGCTAATGAAAATCCGCAACTTCTCAACACAACATTATAGCAAGTCAGCCACATAAGAGAAGGGATAGAGAGATGAAAAATACATTAAGCACATCATTTCATGTATTTATAAATTACATTAAAAACACCAGGAGTTGTTAGAAACTTGTTTAATGTCTGAATCGACAAAGAACATCTATACAACCCACAAATGTAAAGCTACATACCGCTAAAAAAAAGGTAGTTTATCGACCGGTCTTTTGTAACCAGTCCTTGTCTAGCGTATACACTACAAAATATTTCAACAGTTGATTCAAAACGGATTCTCCTTCCTCGAATATTAAGAAGTAAAAGTAATAAAGGTTTTAAATATAACTGATTCTTTCGAGGGCAATTAGGACTTTCATGTTAGTGATCTCTATTTTTCTCCGAAAACAGGCATAACTGAACAACAAAGGACGTGTCATTATGGGTATGGGTTAACAGAGGCTTGCTATACAGTCACGTAAGGGATCTGGGGAGAGTAAAGATATCAAGAGATGAAATATATTACCAGAATATATCATGCAATAAAACTGATGAAAATAGGTAGAAGAGATCGTTCTCTAATCTCATTAAGTATATTGAGAAATTCTTGAATAACGTAGAATTATGTGGACAACTTTCATTAATTTTCGAACCAAAAATCTTAAAAATGCATTAATAAAAACTGTAAATAGATAATTCAATAAATTAAAGGTGAGTTCAACATAATCAGGAACTTGACAAATGCATTCGTTTCAAATCGGGGCATAGTAATCATGATTATTACATCGAATATAAAACATTTCACTGTTTTACAACGTAAAAGTACTCCTTTTTACGCGTGGTATTATATCCTCAACCTTACTTAAGTTTACCCTGTAAAAAGATCACACACAAAATGCCCGGATGTGGAGAATATGAGGCTTATCATATCACTTGCCTACCTCTTCTCCTGAATAAAAGGAGAGTGGGGTTTGACATTCGAGGGAGGGGCCATGTCGTGTTTTATGTTATAATAAAAATGGTTAACAGAGACATCAACATCCCTTTTTCATAATTCTGCCATTTCGATACACTTGCAAAATGGACGAACACAGCGGGCATCCTTAAACCGTCTTATTACCGAAACGATTACATTTTATGAATTAAAAAAAAGAGAGACAATAAATAAATAGGCACGCGGTCCTACTTCCTACTTCCAAGACTATTTCTGTCGGAAGTTGTTACATTTTCATCAATAGAGGGCAGTGTTTGAAGACGAAATAGTCGTGTTTTTGTAGTTGTGACTACTTTTGTGCGTATATTTTTTCGTATCACAATTTTGGTGCTCTATTCAGCGCATTTGTCAGAATATTCGTTGTGGTGCATGTAAAACGGACAATAAAATTGTAACCAATTTATAGATATGACCTAAAACCACGAGCACATAGTTCGACATAAAAAGTAACAAGCATTAACAAAACATAACAGAACTATTTTTCATGCCTGTGGCTCAATAATAAAAAAAGAAGAGTTGCTTTGTGTAGGTTGTGCTGAAAACTAACGATTTGTGCAGATTATTACCACACAATCACAAAGTGTGGATTCATTTAATGATTTGGTCACATAACTGAATTTAATTATTTTTGTCCTTACCCAAAAGAGGGTGGAAGGTCCAACTAACCAAATATAGCAAGGGTGCGTTTGACATGGAACATCCAAGATTTAAAGAGAAGGTTGAGTTCTGGGAAAGGTGAAAAAAATAATTTGTGAGCTTTCTCATTCTTTTTATGTCATTTTGGAAGAATATCATAGAAGAGAATGTCCCTGAAAAAAAGATTGCTCTTCAAATGCCCTTATATTCGAAATATGACGAGAAATAACTGAAGTATATTCGGGCCGAACAGTCATGCCTGATGCGTATGCAGTCCCGTATACCCATTCTGTGTGCAGTGCATGTGCTTTTCAGCGAGATTGGGTCAATTTCTTCTAACTTTGATGATTCCAAAACCTCACAGTATATACACCCATTCTTATGCAGACATGATCAACCTTTCCCAACTGCTCTGAGACAGTTTCTTTCACAATGTAATCGCATGACCAGAACTCAACTTTATCTTTAAGTCAAACGAAAAATAAATCAACGTGTATGGACATACCAATGGCTAAAGTTTACCTTCACAAAATTTCGGAACGACTGGGGTTGACATTACGGGAACAATAAATTTTAAGAAAATAATATATATTTTTGATCATAATAATGGACGCTAATTAAAAAAGGTCACAAGGAATAATTTGCCAACTTATTAAATTCAAGTAAACGGCAAGAACGATTCAGCCTCACAAGTTAAAGATTATAGAGGAGCAATAAAACAATCATGTATTTGAGTGTGTTTGTGTGTGATCATGATCTCGGTGACTTAATCAAGACTTATGTCATTACCTCCAATTTCTAGTACTCTTTCTCAAGAACTAAATGATTTCAGAAGTGCGTGCGTGCATTTAATGCAGAACTGGGTGCACAAGAATTTCATGGTTTATACAAATTTCAAGTAATTTTTTTTAAATGAAGATTTAGAATCAGTAAGATCACATAACACCTCATTTTGAATATTTTATATTACTCTCTCTCTCACTCACTGTGACTAATGGACTCGGCATGAGGCAATTTTAAAAAGGCATACTTGAGAGTTGAGGTGTAAGTTCAGTTATTTCAATGGGATATTTCATACTTTTGATTTATTGTTCCAAACACTTTATCATTTCTCCTTATTTGATCCAAGTTTAAACACCATTTGATGGCCACTTTACACTAACATAGACATGACATATACTTTAGCACTAGAGAACATAAACTAACTTACAATGGGAGTCTGGTATTGGTTAGTGGTTAGTTGCCATAGCAACATACCAGATGTTTCAGTAGTAATGGCACGCTTTTTAGAAAGAGAAACACAGCTTTGCTGCGAAGTCTTCTTCTCCTTTCTCCTCCTCCCAACCTTCCTCATAAAATGTTTTTCTCGATTTTTCACATCCGAGCAAACTTAAAAAGAGATAAGACCATAGGCGGCCTTCGTACGTAAGGTCATTCAAGATACCATTTTGTTGTTTTCACAATTTCATTCACATCTTGGGAAAGGATAAAGACCGTCGAGGCAGTGGCTCGCGCGCGCCTTCCTGTGACGAAATTTCTGGAACAAAATGCCCATATGTCGTCTGCTCCTCCATCTGCTTTTCCGGAATATCCTTTCATTTGACATAGTAATGATAAAAAGAGTCACATAGGTATATATATTTAGTATATACAGTCTTGTCCATAAACACTCTTTGGTTTGCGTATTCAGCAATTCTTCATGCATATAAATGTTTGATGCATACGTCACTAGGGTATCCCGAGCGTGTAAGATGATACCATGTGATGCGTACACACAAACGCTGGTCACACACTAGAAAAATCAGACATTCCCGGACAAGCCCCCACTTCTACTTCACATGACTGGTTTACGTCCGTCCGTCCGTCAAACGTGAATGGAAGTGTGGTTCGGGCGCGCGAGCTGCCGGTGTTACGTAGGTGCGACGAAGTGCATAAGTGGTCCCTACACGTATTCTTATAGTCTTAGACTCCCACCCATCCTGACAGAATGAAGTGGAAGCCAGAAGAATGTTCATCAGCTCATTTTCTCTTGCTGTGTAACATCTCCATGAGAAGGCTGTTGTACGGTACTTCGCCGTTTAGATGTTTGTAGTACAGGTACTCCTCTGCTCGTTGACTGATCTGCCTGATCTCTGGGAGTAGCCTAAGCATCAGACGGAACTTGTCTGTAACGGTTGGGTATGCCGTCATCGTATGCTCCAGCAGAGCAGCGCTGATCTGGTCCTGGCATCCGTCGATTATATGCTTATCATGGAGTGCAACAATACCTGGATTTAAAAAAAAGAAAGAAGAAAAATAACATGTAATTCAGGGGATAGCGTAGGGCACACTGCCACAATTCGAAATGCAATTATTTTCATCTCTTTCCTCTTCTTTCACTTTTCCGAAATTCCTCTAAACGCCCCATAAGTGGGTTATTTTTCACGAAAGAATATATCAACAGCCTTTTCAGCAGAAGACTAGCTAAACAATTCTTTTACCCAAAATCTACCATTATTATACGTAAAAATAACTAAATAATTATACCATTCACATAAAGTGAAAGTATTTGAAGAACATATTTTGTGTCTAGCATCAGCTATATTAAATTTTTATTTGAAGTACTGCCGTTTACACCTAACTTTAAATCCTAATAACTAATTGGTACGCAATATTTGGACATTGCCATCTTATCACACCCAGGGGATTTTCAACTAGAAAAACTCACCGGGATTGAGGAGGATCATGAACTTGAGGCAGACGTAATCTTTGTGGTCCAGCTTGAGCTCACGCATGCGCATGACGATGCTACTCATCTGGTCGATGACGTCGGCAGGACCCATGTGGGAGAGCGTGGCCTGGTCCAGCGTGTGACCGGTGATCATGAGGACGCCCTCTCCTTGATGATGGATCTGTCTGTAGAGGTGATCGAAGAGAAGAAGTTCGCTCCAGGAGTTCTGCAGGAGCTTCATCTGGTCCTCAACCTGGAGAGAGAGAGAGAGAGAGAGAGAGAGAAAGAGAGAAAGTTAGAACGAATGATGGTATAATAAAGGTGTAAAACATGTTTATACAAGCTGCATTCTATACAAGGACAGAATCAGTAATGGATTCCTTCCACGTTCCACTATTATCACATTTCTTTTAAAACAGTATTGCTTTTGAATGTTTCGTGAGGATGTGCATTTGTCTACCTGATCATGTGCCCCTGTGATCCATGGACAAAAGAGGATCAAGTAGAGGACACAGAGGAGAACAATAAAGGAATAATAATCATAATAGTAATAATAATAATAATAATAATAATAATAATAATAATAATAATAATAATAATAATGATAATAATAACGATAATAAAAATAATAAAAATGATAATAATAATAATGATAATAATGGTAACACTAATAATAAGAAGTAGAAGAATAAAGTGACAAGAGAGGTTGATTATTACTGCGTCTTCATAATTTGACTGAGAAGATGAGGCTTTCTCTTCTTATTCATACGGAAGGAAGGACCGTGACAAACAAGAGAGGAAGTTTCTTCTGCAATACGAACAACAAAGAATATCCTGATATATAGGAGGTGCGTATATATAGGGAGAAAACGAGAGACGGAGAGAGAAATAGAAAGAGAGAAAAGGGGATTTATTTCACATCATTACCGACATTACACTTGCATACCCCCCCCCCCCAAAAAAAAAAACACACACGCACACACAAGCACACAAGCACACAAACAAACAAAAAGACAGAGAAGGCATATTACGAATGAGTTACAAAATTGCATCCATACTATTGTGTTGTGTACAGAGAGCTAAATTTCCCTGGTTCATACCAGGGAAATCCCTATTCATACCGTTTTGCAATTTATAACATGAAAGTACATACTCGAAAATCGCCATGCATGCAAGTTCGCACTTTTGGACAGCATTATTATAACGGTACTCCTTACGGAGATCTGACAAGAGATCAGGCTAATACGTAATATTACGTAACAATGTCTGGATTGCTGAGTGGGTAGACACACGAATGTGTGTGCGGCAGCTTGAAATGCTCTATGCTCGTACCGTACCACTTATCAGCTGAACATTATGCAGACATTGCTGGGCACTGATCTGCATCTGGACCTAGGGGCTACTTAGTCTTTAGGCACAGACCCTATGTTGTGTTGATAAGATTAATATCAGATTGGGCTGAATGCAACTAACTCACCTTTTAACGACTGGCTGCTAAGGGTTTGCATTACGGTGTCAAAATTCCCCTTTCTTTACGTTACTCTCTCACGAGTAGAAATATAAGAAATATTACAGGCCTATTTTTATGGGGTTTCTTTTAAAAAAAAAATCGTATTTGTAGGAGTACACCAAACCTCGTGAGGTAACTGAGTTAATTAATAGTTTCAGTTAAGCTACGGCTTCAAATTTTTAAAGATTAACTAAGGGTCAGAAAACACTGTAGAAACGTGGTTAAGTTCATCACTCTTAAACTATATTGAGGAGGCTTATATATTGCCGATGGAAGGTATCTACATGCCTTGTGTCACTCCATAGTCTACTACATGTACTACCAGAACGTGTGCAATCGCTGGTAGTAGATCAGGGAGGTGGAAGAGAGAACCCCTGCTTTAGTATCAAGCTTGTATAATTATATACCCCGAAACCTTCTGAATTTTTCTATTGTACCGTGCCAGACAGTGCCTATTGTATTTCAGGTAATCGGCTATTGTACGGAACAAACACAGGTTATCCCAAATCTATTGGGTCGATCTATTGATTTGGCAGCGGTGGTCGGGTCATTACGTAATAACGTCTCATGGCGGTCAGCCGCTATAGCGATAAATATAGTCTGGCTATGTTGAGCTGGTATGTTGTCGGGTCCAGTGCTAGTGAAGCAGACATTGTGCTAATCGGAGTCATGTAATGGTCTGGCTGAGGCGCGGACAATCGACAGAGCGGAGAGAAAAAAACAACTAAACATGCTGGCAGATCGTGGTCGACTCGAATTTCATGAAAACATATGGCTATCACAATCAAATTAGTACATTATATTCTAATCTAAACTACCAACTAATACCAAAAGTGGCTGAAAAACACGTTCTTTAATTGCATAAAACAGAAGATTGAATTGAAACAGTGAAAGCCACAAACTGGTTGTGCTAAATGAATGGCTAAGTAAAAGCAATTCAGGCAAATTTCTTTAATGTATTACACTATTCCACTAACCACGGAACAACTAGTTTCACTTTCACTTCTAGCCACCCATTTTCCTTGATTTCTGTTATTTTACAATAACCGGAGGGACCATTAATCTTCCTTTCAATTTTTCTCCGCAGTCGCCTTTATTTCACCCACTTACAATATTACAATTTATGTAACATTTTGTTGGTCATTATAAATCGATATTCATAGACCGTCATGAACACTGTACGGCCTTTATAATGTTTTGCCCGTCATACAAAACCAACCAATCCGATACGCAAGGGTCATAATTGGTAAATCTGAGTAAAAAATAATTTGATAAAAGAAAAAGCAAGACTTAAGGAATGCAAGAATTATAGGCAAATGATTTGTAAAAATAGCGAAACGTCATATTCTGCAGGATGCATTGGCCAACCATGCATACCTAGTATAGGGTATATAATAATATACAGCCATAAATCGTACTTCCTGGCACCATCTTTCTAATTAATTTCCCTACGATATTAGCGTGGGAAGAGATTAGTATGTTGGAGCTTCGTACTTATAAGGTGGAGATAAGAAGAAGTAGCAACGTGGGAAAACGTCCACCAAGTCAAAAGTGCTTACTAGGGGGAAATCTACAGGAGGACTTCTAGTTCTACACAATAAATAATGTTGGGCGGGGGATGGGGGACATTCCTCGCATAAACCCCGTTACGTAATAACACAAGTATGGGGGGTTTCATAATGATAGTGCAAGGTGGACACAGCTGTAGTCCGCTGCATGGAATAATAAAAGAAAACGAAAGAGGAAGAACATACAAAAATCTTTTTTTTTCCTCCGAAACATCAGATAACCGCTGGTCAGCACTGCATCCTGTATCATGTAAGCTCTGCTTTGCACTTTTGCACAAACGGCACGGTCTTGTCAAACTCAAAAGGCTTTGCCTTTGTGATTTTATTTTTAATTTTATTTATGTATTTTATGACTGTATGCGATAAAAAAAGACATGTTTGGTAAATGGTAAAATGGTCTTCTTTATTTTCGGTCGTTTCCATGTTGAAATAGATGAAATGAAATACAGATATCTTTAATTATAATACCTCTTACTCAAAACAAGTATTATTTTGAAAACCCCCCCCAACATATCCAGTCAACCGTAGTCGAAGAACCACAGCTTACCTGCACGCCCCACCCCCCCCCCCCGGACAAAAATGAAAAGTTGTAGGAAAATTGCAGGCCTCATTCTTTATTCTCATACATCATGGACAACCACTCTACCATTACATTACAGGCCTAGTGGTAAATTTTATTACAAAAACTTTTTCTTACAAAACTTCCCTACGATTAATGATTTCCAATTTATTATGACTTTTCTCACGCCCCTGTCATAATGAGTCTGCATGACCAATGATCGTAATAAATTACGACAAATTTGTGCGTACGCCTGCAAGAAGCGTTTCAAATTTTACACCGATTCAGCACTGACAGAATCGAATAAAGGTTGAGGTTTTCATGACAATTGAGGTGAAGGACACAAACTGCCTTGAATGGAATAAAATATTTTTAGCCCCTGCGCTATAGTATGAATATTAATGAAACGAGCTAATCAATAGATAAGGAAAACGCAACCAGTATTGAGAAATCTGAAGACGCTTGCCACTGAATTCAGCTGTCAATGCTTCTCCTAGTAAGTGTCTATATACCAATGCTACTTTTTTCAGAGAATCGCCGTTTTGAGAGAAAAAAGTGGGTTTCTTTGAAGATCAATTCAAAGGAATGAGAGGTCATGGAAACGATATATAATAAAACGTACGAACAATTGTAAAGATGGTCTCGCTAATCTCTGCAGGCTTGCAGCGCTTATAGCCTTGACGGTTTGTGGCCTGTTCTGTGGAGGCAGTGATTATAAAAAGCGCCTAAGTTATCACGGATTTTTACTTTACACTGCTCTACGCCGATGCCATTTTTATACATAAATATTGTTACCATTTGCATGAATGACAACGGTGAAAGTGGGGAAATCACTGTCTCAAGAATCAGATAGTAACTTGTTACTATTGTAACAAGTACCAAATAGAAAGGATGCTTTACCACGATGACATTAGTTTATCGACAGACATTTGAAATTAGAAATTACATCTCTCATAAAATATTATGCATCATTATTATTAGCATAGTGTTTGTTTCATTTAACTCCACAATATGGACAGAGGAGCTAATTAGTTATGTATCATAAATTATTTAGTACGAATTATCTTGTGGTTACTATTGTTATATTAACAAATAGCAATAATCATAATGATTATTCCCTTAATAACATTCCCAGGGTTGGCAAATGGCCATTTCTTCATGTGACTGCGAAATAATGTCGTATACAAGTCGTGTACTGTATGTCTAATCATAGTCTATTCACTGTAGAGTGTAAGAATGCCTACAACCTATGAAATGAAGAATTCGACTGTCACCTAATCATACAAATTATCGTCAGGTTTTCAATATGATTTTCATCCATTTTCTTTGAGTTCCAGGTCACCAACATGCTTGCGGCATTAGTACTCTTGCCTACAGTGACTAAAGCTTGACCTAATGTACGCAGTGAATTGTACTAATTATCGATAAAAAAGAGGGAAGAAATGCTTTGAAAGGGGAAAAAGAGAGCCAGAAGATGTGTATGAGTATGTGTAATTGTGTGGTGGGGAGAGAGAGAGAGAGAGAGAGAGAGAAAGAGAGAGGGAGAGAAAGAGAGAGAGCGAGAAAGAGAGACATATATTTTATATATATATATATATATATATATATATATATATATATATATATATATTATATATACATACATACATACATATACATATTATCCTCTTATATTTCGTTTCGCATTGTATCATTTCCACGAGGGTTGCCAAAACTGTTGTATATGTTATTTTCTTACACTTTTTTGGGTTATATATATATATATATATATATATATATATATATATATATATATATATATATATATAAAGTAAAATAATTAGTCCTGCGTCGGTTGATGAAAAATAACAAAAGTTCACAATAAATGAAAACAACCGTAGAGATGATAAAAGAAGTCAAATTTTCGGCCATAGGCCTTCATCAGGAAGGCCTATGGCCGAAAATTTGACTTCTTTTATCATCTCTACGGTTGTTAGGCCTATGGCCGAAAATTTGACTTCTTTTATCATCTCTACGGTTGTTTTCATTTATTGTGAACTTTTGTTATATATATATATATATATATATATATAAGAATATATAAGAAATAAGAAATAAGAGAAAGAGAGAGAGAAAGAGAACTTACGCTAGGCCCTATGTCTTTTTCGAATCGCCTTTTCCGTGCTCGTGAGTGCGGAATAGTATTTAATCACTCGTTTGAACAGTTACAGATAATAGAGGATATTATTAGACCCATTCAAAGAAAAATAAACGGTTGGGTAATAAAGAAAAGGTGGAAAATCATGTCGCCTTTTATGGTGCTACACGATGCGAAATCAATCCGAAGAAATGTCATGAACAACAAGTTGGCCAGTAAAATCAAAGATTAAAGCCCTGTGTTCCTCACAGTTTTTTACAATAATTTACACCATCTTTGGAAAGGTGATATTAATTGCCAAATGAACGCTGAAAACAAGAAAAGAAATGAGACGAATTTCCACACTATTCGCATTGACTTTAAAATATTAACTATAGGTCATTGAAAGTGACCCTAGTTCTCTCTTGGGACCCTCGCCTCCTTCCACCATGTTATTTTTTTTTTTTGTGAATGTATATTTCATTTTTGTATTTATTCGATTATGAGAAGGAAATAAATGTACATTTTGAATTTGAATCTGAAAACAATCATTATAATCGTGAATTTATTTTACAATAGAATGTACATAATGTGATGAGTACATAAGGTGACTTAATGCAGAACAATATGGTATGATGCCTTATGTTCGTCTCAAGGTCAATTTTAAGTGGATTTTTTTTCTTCATTGTATCTATTACCATATTGCTTAAAAAGGAGGGTTTGCCAAGATTTTTTCGAACAACCTAATGTGTCCCTTTGAAGTGAATAAGAAAATGCATTTGAAAGAAAAACGAAATTCACCTTGGAAAAGTCCATATAATACTAGGCGAAATGATAATTGTACGGAAATGAAAGAATGAACGTATAATTCTATACCCATTAAAAGAAAGTGAAATAAACATGTCTCAAAATCTGAAGTTTATGGGCAATTTTTGCATTTTCCCCATGTTTGCTTCGATAACCAAAGAAACTCAAATATATATAAGCACAATTTATATAATCTGAATACTCTGAACAATTATCATATTGCCATGAACTTAGCAGTAATTTTAAATGCTTTTCGAACAGTTAAAAACATATATACAAGACTCAATTATTTCATCTTTTCACAATGAAGACTTTCGCAACACCGTTTAGTACCCCTAATGAAAAGGATGTTAATATAATTATGCTTTTGTCAAATCAAGCCATCAGTAGGGAGTTAAAGGAAACTAAAAAAAATTGGTTATTATTGAATTACAGATAAATTTTTTTAGACATGATAATTACCTTGAGTTCTTTGAAGAAGAGACTATTCCTGGCCCAGTCGACGAATGCGAACAGGGTCTGGTCGGCGAGCTTGCAGACCATACTGAAGAAGTCCCCTGGTGCTGTCATACCCATGGCAGATTGGAAGTAGGAGGCTACCTTAGCCTGAAGTTGCGCCTGATCGGGTTCGCTGCGGATGAGCTCCAGGATGAGTTTCGGGGTATGGTCGGGTTCGGCTTTCACCGACAACGGGCTGGTACTTGACGCGGGCGGGGGCGGGCTGGACGTGGGCGGTTGGATGGGCGCTGCCGACGATGTGGTGTAGTTCAGCGGTTGCATCTGCGGGGGAGGGACGCCGTAGTCGTTCTGGGGTAACGACATCGGCTGGGGGATGTTCATGATGGGGGTTTTGTTGAGAGGGTCGCGGATGACGACCGTTGGGGGAGGTGGGAGGCCAGAACTCCGCGAGGCTGCGGCATGGATATTCTTGATTGCCATGCTAATGTCCGGGTTCCCAGGTGTGGATATGGCCCGTGCACTGGCGATTATTCGATTTCTCTGCTGCTGCTTTAGTGCCCTGTCACGTTTGTACATGGGACCAAATTTATTTCGTCCTCCCCTCATTCTGTCCGGCCTCACAGCTGCAAGGAAAGCGAATTTCAAGTTTTTAGAGCTTTTAACGCAAAAGAAACTGTAAATTTAGGAAGACCCCATGCACCCAAACGAAACAAACAAGTATGAAGGTACTTGTATTTAAGTTTTAACAAAGCAAAAAACAAAAATACTCATGAACAGTTCATCACAACGTCTAAGAGGTAAGAACATCTGACCTTGTTAACTCAAAAGTTAAGTAAAAAAAAATAATGAAAAACATGTATCTCCATACGCAAATAAATGCTAATGGCAGATTGATTGACAAGGCTTTCAACAAAGAGAAAAATAGGGAGCGAGAGAGAAAGCGTGAGAGAGAGACAGAGACAGAGTCAGAGAAAGAGAGAGATTGGAAAAAAATGTGTGAGAGGTTGAGGTGACACGTCAAGCTTTATTAATAATATACTTTTTGGGTAAACTATTATGGAAGGCAACAATAACTATAATTAGTATAAGCCTGCATTTGGAAAAGCATTATATTGTACGCCACTGGGGAACAGATGGGTTGAGTAAAGAAGTCTTTCAAAAAGGCGAAGCATTGTAAGAGAAAAGTCAAGGACGGCAAAGATCTTACCTTCGAGTTTCATGCCAACCTTGAGGCACTTTTGGAAGCGACAGTAGGGACACCTTTTGCGCTGCGTCTTATCGATGGCACAATTCCTGTTCTCAATGCACGTATAGACCTTCTTGTTCTGCACTGTCCTCTTGAAGAAACCCTTGCAGGACTCGCAGGTCAGCAGGCCGTAGTGGTAACCTGACACCTTGTCGCCACAGACTGGACACTGCTCGTCCAGCTCCGGCTTGACGTCTGACTGGTCGAAGTTGAAGTCCATCCGGAGTGCCGGTGCTGCTGGCAAGGACAAAGCAAAACGGTCAAGATTATAAAATTTTGAGACGAAAATAGACAAAATAGAGAAGAGGTACAAATAAGATGAAATTGTTTTAATATGTGCGAAAAATGACGACGACATAAAGAAAGTAAAAAATATAAAGTGAGACGACAATTAGAGAGATACTAAAAAAAAAAAAAAAAAGATGTGAAATATGATGACGATACGAACAAGAAAGCAATATATCAATTGGTCGAGGTACCGTTGTAAAGAGGGGCTAAATTTGAGAGGAGAAAATCGTTTCACTTATCAATCAGTGAAAACAATGACGTACAGAAAGCAAAAATTAAACAAAACTTCTTTTAAGGACGTCTGATAGCCCATAAATCACTGAGTTTACTGGGTTTTAGTTTCACGCCTTTTCATATAAGTGATGAATCAACATATCGGTTTTTTCATAAATAGATGTTTGTTGTTTCGTTAATATTCACATATCAAGCATGATTTAATTTCTATTTAAATAAATATTCTGATTTTTTCTCTTTTTGTTGTTACAGCATCATTAAAAAAAAAAGAAGATTTGCAATAAAAAGGAATGAAAAAAAAAATGGTATGTGGAAAGAAATGGAAAGAAGGGTGTTTTTTTTTGTTGTTTTTTTGGTTTTTTTGTAAAGATCTAAAGAGGGAAGCGACGATCCATCAACGACATGGACGTTTTATCAGGTAGAGGGGTTTAGTGCGGTAAAAAGGCTGCCTGATGGCTGGCTAGTCGAGATTGGCGCCACAGGCCAGAGGCCGGAGCTAGGCGCCACGGAGGCGCCACGAATACTACTGCACAAGCACGGTTAGCCCAAATAGGCGGAAAAGATGTGCATGTAATGATTCGCGCATGACTTGAAATGCAGCCTTTTAAAAACTGTTCTCTCCCTTTCTCTCTTTTTATATCCTCTTCTCTCCCTTTTATAGTCCCTTCTCTCTCTTATATTACCCTGTCTCCATTCCTCATTCGCACCTCCCTCTCTCTTTCTCTCTCTTTCGTTTTCTCTCGCTCTCCTCTCTCTCTCTCTTCCTTTCTCTTTCTTCCGTCATGCCTTCATCATCATCTCTCTTTCTCTCTAACTTGCCTTCATCATCAACTCTCTCTCCTTCTTTCCGCCACCCCCTCTTTGTCTTTCATTCTCCTGTCTATATCCCAAACGTTCTCGAATTTAATCAGATTTCGAGTAGTCCTATATATAATGCACTTTATCCACATCATGATAATTCCACTAATTGCTCGCCATCGAATTTCACGGGCAGAAAATGAATATATTGAAAAAAAAACCAAACATAAAGGCACATGGCTGTCATGGCATAATAATAATATAGGCAGTGAAACATAATTAGCAAAATGCAGAAGAACGTGACAAAGCCTTGTTATGGTTTTATGGCTACATATCACCCTGCGCCCGGGACCGGAAAGAAACTCCCCGCCTCCCTCCCCCGTTTCGAAAATTGTAGAAAAATTATTATCCTGACGTATTCTGTTCCCCTGACTTTCAAATTATCTCATGACAGATCATGACAAAGCCAAGCAAAAACCCCAAGCTTTTTTAGCCAACATGACCTTCATGCGCCTCGTAGAGGCGCGAGTTAAAATGGCAAGATTTCTACCATCCAGGACACAAGCTCTTATTCCATCACGTCACTCTTGCTCTCTTATGCAAATATAACACAGAAATCGGAGCCGAGAATGACCAAATTCTGTCTGCCGTTTGAAGTGTGATCTTGTCGTATTCCGACCGAAAGTCACTGCATACCCTCATACCCTGGCTGGCGGGTGGAATAATAATAATAATAAAAAAAAAAAAAAAAAAAAAAAAAAAAGCCAGGCCGACTTCGCCTGCACAAAGATATAGGGGGAAACATGTTTGGTCGACATCGAGAATTCGCTCGGCGACCCAATGCATTAGAGCGTACTAATCCCTTCAATTCATGCTTAGATGCCCCTCTTGGCAAAATAAAGAGAGGGAGGGAAATGAAGAGAGAGAATGGGCAAAATTCTGTGAAAGGGTGTCGAATAATTAACATGATTAATTCAGAATAAACAATCAGGGAGTGAGAACTGCAGACCCTATAGCATTCACTAAAACCAATGTTATCACACACTGAAATAAAACATGCAATTGTTGGCTTAATTACGCCACTACAAACAAACAAATCTTCTCATTTATCAAAATATGTCGGTCATAGTTACCAAGCAATTCCTCGTATTCTCCGTAAGTTATTACGAATAGGAGAAAATAGTACAAGAAAGATAATCTATTTACTTCATCTACTGAAGTTGAAATAATGATTAAAAAAACAAACAAACAAAACAAAACAAACAAAGCTACAAATGAAGACAAATTAGACCGATGGAACAATAATACTCTCGGGACGGTCTTCCATGGGACAGCACCAAACAAGCCCTGCACTCTTTGCAGACGATGCAGATTTGAACCTTGATGGTTTCAACAATGTTACAGAATGTCTTCGTCATTGGAGATGACAACCGCCGCTGACAGAAAACGAGCTGGAAATTCCTTTGAAGAAAGCGGCGATGATTCGAGTGGATGACCCCTAAGTGAATGATAAAACAGCATCATCAATATCTATACCGAAGTAGCCAACAGCGAATCGGTTTTCCTACTCCATGTACCAACCAACAACTAACACATTTACTATGGGGGCAGATCTGTCGCAGTTGCTGGACCGAATCTTTGGAACAATCTCCCACAACACATCCGACGGGCAACCACTTTTGCTAATTTGAAATCTGTTCGTAAGAAATCCAACCTTAATAGCAAGTTGCTTTGAAAGAAAGAGGAAAAATCAGAGAAGCAGATTGGTGAAAGTTTGAACGAAATCGGACAAGCAATAAGAAAGTTATGGATTTTTGAAAGTTGTAATCACTATGCATATGGGAATTTCAAATTGACCGAAAAGGTAATGTCACTGTGATGTAGCTGTGGACAACTCCCCCATTCGCTCTAACACACAAAATGACTAAAATGTCACTTTTTTTCAAAATGCATTACTCAGTAGGATCTTTTTGCTCATGAGGACCTATAAAAATATGCAATCTTCAATATATTTTGAGTACTGCCCCGAGGGTAAAAGCGCCTCGAAGAAAACCGCAAATTAATGATATTTTTGTGTACGACAAATGGGAGAGTTGTCCACAAAAATGTCACAATTGACTCACCAAATTGCCAATTTGAGATTCACATAGATGTAGTGATCTCATTTTTCAAACATCCATAACTTTCTTAATCCTTGTCCGATTTCTTTCAAACTTTCACCATCTTGTTTTTCTTATTTTTCTGCTTTCACACAAATCATCTTATTACCAAGGTTGGATTGCCCTTTAAAACCCACCTTTTCCGCCTTTCTGAAGTATCATAAATTGTATTGAATTGTTTAATATTGTTGTATCACTTGTATGTAACATGTATTTGTATTCATTTTGTGTGTATACAGTGTATATTAGTTAGTATTAAAGTAGTATTTATTACGTTTTACTTTTGTATGTACAGCGTATAGAAAAGTGAACGCTTATTATGTGCTTTATAAATATTGTATTATTATTGTTATCATTATTATTATTATTATCATTATTATTATTATTATTATTATTTTCCCTCTTCCTTTTTTCTCTCCTGTAAGCATTCACTTACATAATACAGAAAACTCCTCTGTGACAGGTGATCATTGCTAATTGCTTCTATAATAAGCCTAACGACTAACTTACTTCATAAATTATGAAATGATGTTGTGTGAAGAATTTAATCTTCAGAATAGATTTCTAGAAACAGTAATTTCATTAGACAAGGTAGTCGAACAACCCCCAGTCATGATTATGGTTCTCTTTAACACAAAGTCAAGCAGTTAGATCTGCACTGTAAAAAATTTTGCCGTTTTTTCACGGGAAATTTCCTGGCAGTCAGGATGCCGAGAATGCCCGTTTTTCCACAGTACATGTAAAATAACAGATTTCCGCTTTTTTTTGTTTTTTGTTTTTTTTGTTAAATAGTAGAAACTTTGAAATAACGTCAATAACTTGTAATATCAAAGACCAGAAAATCTGTAGTTTTACAGTTCTTTGTTACAGTGTGTCATTAAATCAGCATGCCCCAATAATGGTGTTTTCCAGTTTCAAAATACAATGTCATGTATACTGCCTGTTTTATAACTACCATCAGAGGAATGAACTATTTGATCATCAATCTCATTACAAAAATCATCCAAATTAATCAGAATTCTCTCTAAAATATAATCTAGGAATGCATCTATACCCCCACCAATGATGATGGCATGGCATCATCGCCATCTTCCCGCTTCACAGATAATGACGTCATCCATCTGTTGACTATAATGGAAGGATCGAGAGAGAGAGAGAGAGAGAGAGAGAGAGAGAGAGAGAGAGGGGGGTCAATACAGAGATAGAAGAGAGAGATAGAGAAGATAAGACAGCGACAAATAAGGAATATGAGAGGGAGGGAGTGAGAGGGGGGGGGGGGGTGATGGAAAATGTGGAAAGAAGGGGTCAATAAAAAGGAAGAGACAGAGAGAAAAAGGCAGCGAAAGAGAGGAAAAGGAAAACGGAAAGAGAAATGAGGGGGAATAGCTGAGAGAAGACAGCAAAAAGGGAGAGAGGCAGGGAGAACAGAAATAGAGAGAGAGAGAGAGAGAGAGAAAGAGAGGGAGGGAAAGAGAGAGGAGGAAAGAGGGGGGGGGGGGGGGTAGGGGTGTGGGAGGGAAAGATGGAAAATGAGGGAGATGAAAGATGAAAATGGTTAAGACGGTGAAAATGATGGTAAAAGATAGAGAGGAAAGTGAAGAAGGCAGATGTAAACGAGGATAGCATCGGGTTACCGACGCCATTTCTTGCTCCAACTCCTAAAATCTCAGGATGCCTGTACAAAATGTCTTGAACTTCGCTTCACTTTTATTTTCTCGGCGATATCCGCGGCACGCTGCAGAGGGAGAAAACTTGGGCGTGAAAAAGTGCAATGAACTTGGGAGCCGACTGGGGAAGAGTACCGCAGGGGCTCAGGTTGCACTCTCAACCAACAATACATGAGCTCTCGCTCGCATCTAGTCTAGCTCCAAGGCGATTCCCAAACCGTCACAATCCATGCACAAGCTTATTATCGACAATTCCTCATAAAGAATAAAAGATACATATATCCCTACGCCTACTGCTTCTTGCACTCAGATTGACTTTAGTCAAATCGGGAAAACCATTTACATTTTATTTTTCTGTACGGCTAAACCGACCGGAAAAAGATTTTCCTGGAATACACTCATGCGTTTCGATCGCAGGCTAAATCCCATGTCCGATGCACTTTCGATTTCTCTCCACTAAAAATCTCGCCTGTGATTAGTCAGAGACAGAGATAGAGCAGGGATAGGCTAAAGAAAGACACGTCACAGGCACAGTAATCGGAGTTTAGGGGAGTCATCTCACAGATTCATATAAATAACCTTTATCAGGATAAGCGTTTATCGAATTCAAATGCTCAATTCGTCTCTAATTAGATAATTTTGGAAAAAGTGTGTGAATACGGCGCTAATGAGCATATTTTGAGGTTAAATCGTAAGGCAAAATACTTCAATAACTGAAACAAAACATGGTATTAGGTAAAGACTTATTCAAATTAATAATGGTCATTACAGTTACAACTTGAAAACTAGGAGATCAATGAGAAACTAAATCTTTTCAAGAATATCATTGGATATAGTTTCGGAATTCTTCGAATTCTTTTTATCAATTTTTTTGTGGTTTCCATGTCCTCTACAACATATATCTACTCAAATCACCCCTTCTCGCAACTATCAGTTACTTGTAAATGGGCCCTACAAATCCTGAGGTGGAGGTGTACATAAAAGAAAGAAATAATCATATCTGACCCACTTTCCATAAATTCTCTCCCTGGTCGCCATTTAGCTCGTGGTGGAACCCCTATGGAGAGTAGGAAACGTACATACAACCATGCAGGGAACCCTTTTCACAGTTCTCCATCGTACCACGGTATAATAAACTGTGTATTTGTATGTCCATGAGCGTGTTCGAACAAGGGTAACCAGTCTCAGTGGTGTCATAAACATGCATCAAGTAAATACTGGTACTATATATTATCATTATTTGGGTATAACTATAATGTTTATACTTTATTCCGAGACTCTGGGTCATCCATTACGCCCGCACTTTTCCACCTATCATGTTCTTAGGTTTCAGCGTAGGAGCTCTCTACTCTGCTAGGAATATACAGTGCACTATAGCAGTAAGCCAAAATTTGGCTGCAGGCCTGTATATAGCAAATGCAAGCCTTTATTTTTCTCCTTCATTATTATGCAGAAAATATTGGAGCTCTATAAAAAAAAAAAAAAAGCCAAAGCAGTGCAGGGTCCATTTACTTAAAGGAATGTATAATTATTTGCATTATTTTCGATAAAGATATTACTAATTTACAGGAATTTCCTTCTTAATTACCCTTACCATGCCGTGGGCTGAAAATCCCCCCCCCCTCCTCAAAAAGAAAAAAAAAATTGAGTGTTGAACATTTCGTTTAGGCTGGGAATGGCTTGAAAATTCTTCCTCCCGCATAATCCTGTGCCTTCAATATAATGTTTATTCCCATGCAATATATTTTTGCCCAGTTTGCTCAAGAAACAAAAAAAAAAACTCATTGAAAGTTAATATTTAACTCTTGAAAGTTCATTTTAGACAATTGCTCAGAAATCTGGTGGCGTGGAAGGGGTTAAACTTTGAAATAATCAGTATAAACATAATTTTGCTATTCATCTTTGAACCAAATACCCCTGGAATGAGTATCGAGGCCCTCAGCACTTTGTGGGTTAATGACAGAGCTCTAATAATACAGAGGCTTATACAAAGGCTCGGTTTCTTATAGTTTTGGGAGCAGCTATAGGACTCCCACCGCCCGTCTAGTTTTTATTAACGGGTGCTGCGTTTTCTGTTGAGCAACACGACGGTACCATGATTGATCATATACAAAGATTACAAAATATCCCATTCAATATCGAACAATAAAGATATCACTGTGCTATTCCCTGCCTGCCGATCAAAAAAAAAAAAAAAAAAAAAAAATTTCCAACAGATTTTTTTCCCTTCCCCTTTATATTATTTTTTTTTCTCGAACCGCGACATGAACGCTTGATTGGTGATACGTACGAAACACAAAGGGCACAAATTACATCGAATGTGCACCACAAATACACGGGTGTAGAAGAAAAGAAATTGTTTGATTATTACAAACCCTCCTGTGGGCACGTTTGTGCTAAAATATGTTTAGCTGAGTTTCCATAAGTCCTCTATATATAAAGCAGCCCATTTTGGGATAATTTGGGATAACTCAACGACATTACCTCATAATTTGGAACATGACACTATAATGATTGGTTTGAGCCTCGCAGTAGATATTTCTGTGTTGGCCAAATCAGCCCACAAGATTTATTACATTTTACTGTAAAAAAATAATGACAAGATGCCTAGGGAAATACGCGACTGGGGTGCCAAGAAAAACTCTACAAGAAAAGTATGGCCTATATATACACCAAAAATTACAACTACAAGTACAATATCGAAAATAGTGAAAAATTGATAATATTGTTACTGTCATAAAAGACAAACTTATAAGCCTACTGACTACATGATATGATGATGACAATATTTGTCCACTATCACTTAATAATCATCAAACATATCATCACCCTACCACTATACCAATGACCATATTTTGTAAGGCAATACACCTAAAAGTCACACTTCCATGATCTTCAATGATTAATTACCACTGACAAGTTTTCCTACTACAAAATGGTACAGTATTATGTTTTGTGAAACTTTAATAATTCAGACTCAAAGAAGAATAGTACATTTATCCACTGCAATCCTTTCGACAATATTGTCGCCACTTTATTACAATACTATGTGCTTCAGGAAAGTCGGACAAAGTCTATTTCCCCTGAGCTGTATAGTGCTGTAGTATATTTTGGTCTATACAATGAATGAATCCGCTATTATAGCAAAGTGCACTGTACCAAAGAGAGTGTGCAATGTTTCGTCATTGCCGACAGGTCACATTCAGCATAATAAATAACTATGATGTATATGCTGATGATGATGATGTGATCATGTTTACAGAACATGACCACTGAAAGACAAGATAACAACAACCAAAAAAAAATGGTGCAGATCCTGCAAAGTAATTTGTATTCCATAAATATCGGCGCCGTGGCATAAGCCAAAACCAAGAGTAAAAGGCGAGTCAGCGTGAAGAAGAAGAGGAAAAGAGGGAAGAAAGTGACAAAGAATAAAAAAAAAAAAATTTAAAAGAGGGAGAGGGAATAAAGCGAGTATTCCCATAGGAATGCTGGACATGAGCAATAAAAAGAAAATGAATAAAACATGAACAAATATAGAATATTATAATGAAAAGACAACATAATAAATTTCACCATACAAGAAGAGGGCACAAGGCATGTTGCCAGGCCAGTGAAAAATCATGTGCGGCAAAAAAAAGAGCAGGAAAATAACAAAAATCTGCTTCCTATTTAAATGGGTAACGCGAATGAAAAAGGTAAACATAACAATATGAAATAATTAAGATTTGAATTTGAGAAGAGCAGAACTACTTAAAAAGAAGGAACGAAATCACTATACACAATTACATTATTGCCCATAGAGTAGTATTCTGCTTTGACAGATGAGGTCCGGGTTGAAAACTTCAAAAGCTTAGAAAATTAACAACCTTCCAACGAGAAGATGCTATCCAAAATGTAGGGAAGAAAAAAAAAGATAAAAGAGAGAAGAAGAGGAGGAAGAAGAAAAATCCTATTAAACATCTCGAGATGGAAGGCGCAGGCGGGGCCTGGGCGCGGCCCCCTGTGAATTGAGCATTATCGCATTCACGTTCAAGACACTACACTCCATCTCTCCCTCTCTCACTCTCTTTCTTCGGGTGTCGCGCTAAAAATATCGGTAAACGGCGAATAATTATAAAATTATGAAGATTTATTTACTTTCTGCATAATCTTGAGCTTTTTCTTCCAATAAAAGTGAAGAATATGAGCTCGCCAACGACTTAGCAGTCAAAACAGACTGAATGAAAAAGCGTACTGACCTTGACCCGACGGGGGCATAATAAGACTGGCGGGTCCCCCAGACACATAGGCGGACGCGTCTGGTTCCATTGCCTCACACGTTATACGACACACAGACGGGCGAGCGAACGAACGGGCGGACACGGGTGCGTTCCTTGGCTACACACGGGGCAATTCCCCGTCTAAACCAGGCACGCAAATATGACAATCAATCGATGATTTCTAATCAATTCTCCTTTGTCGATGGTTCAGAACCTCCGAAACTCTAGCCAACATTTATCCTCGGTGGTATCTTGGGTTCCAAAAATTCTTGCAACATTAGAAACACGAGAAAAAGCCAACGAATTGTGCACTACCCCTATGCGATTTCGGTTTATAGGTTTCGTATGTACTTGTACAATAATATTGCTCATACTAGCGGGCGAGGGGAGAGAGAGGGAGAGAGAGAGAGAGAGAGGAGGGAAAAAAAAACCGTAGTAGGCATGCACGCGAGGAGTTGAACGTGATGAGAAAATCGTACTGCGCAAGTCCGAAAATCGGCACTGCATATTCATGATATGTAAATTGACCTTAGTCACGTTCGCATACATAACGAGTTCGGGTAATGTGACGTCGTCGCTGATTGGTCGATGAGCGAACTCTCAGCTTCTCCACTGATCTTTTCTCCAATCAGAGATGGGTTAAGGGAGAAGTGTAAGAATGACTGAACACAACAAACCCTGGAGGAACACTATCTTCCGGAATAAATACACTAGCACGCGTACGTGAAATCATGCCGCTGGTTTAGACATGCGCAACGCAAAGTACAGGCAAACTCTATCGCGGCAATAAGCCAGTGTAGGCTGCTACGGTCAAAAACTTTTGACAAAATACAGAAATAAATGAGTAAAATCTGATGTAATTAACGGAAAAACGAACAAAATAGGTAATATCAATGCTACTACAAGCTGCTTATAATTAGACATGCAAATTAAAGTCATTTTACTTCGCATAGATTACTTTATTAAAATTTTAACACTGTTTAAGAATTAATTATATTCCTTTTTTTCACGTTAGAACAAAATGAAATATATTTCAACATGATCAATGTCGACTGGCGTCGAAGATGAATTATAATCATGCTGATTAGAATTTAAAACTACCATTCCTGATTAATCTGAGCGCAAAAGAAATAAGTTAGCAGTATCTTTCGAAACTTACTTTTTATCGTATCCAAAGGAATTTCCCCATATTCATCCATGGAATATGACCCAGCACATGGGAATAAGTACTCGGCATGGTCCGGCAACATCGGCATATTGTAGCGATGATGATACGCGTTGTAATCCCTGTAATTCGCAATTTTAACGTCTGTCTGTTCCCGATTCATGAATAAAAATATATCGTCCAGTCGACACGAGTCGACACACCGTAGGTGACCGCACCGTCAACGATAAACAAGCGACAGGAGAACACCTTGTCGACTTTTTAAAAAAAGTCCTAAAATGGGAATTCGAGCTTTAAAAGCTGAATTCTTCGACGCAAAATCAAAATTCAACGGGTACACAGAGAAAGATACTTCCAAATTGTTGGCGAGAGAGTGAAACTTTCTTTTCTTGTTTGTTAGATAAACGTGTAGAAAACGTGTGGCGAAAGTTGCGGCAGCATCTCGCAAAAAGTCAGAAACGGGGTGACAATCAAGCACACAGTACGTAAACCATTGAGTGTAATGTTCCATGAGGTCTATGATTGGCTTTATACAGAAACATTAGAGGCAGACAGTTTTTACCAAGGGTACGTGCAGACAACAGACCAACTACGCATGCGCCAACTCAGACACAACTCCTCGCCATAGCATGCATGCAAGAGTTGTATACTAGCGTTTCTTCTCCACGTAATATTACGTCGTGCGCGAGTGTGTGTGGGTCTGCCTGTGTATTTGTGCGTGAATATAAATCTATAAATATGTTTATGAATGTCCTCAGAAGAACACATCACGTTCGCATTTTCTTGTTGATTATGACAATTCGGACACTGTCTAGTCCGACTTCATGGCTACCCCGACTTACTTTTATCTGACATTATTTTTTTCGAACCCCAAGCTGGTCTGGATGCAGCTGAAGCAAGCACCTCGTCGAGTAGGCGGGGAAAATGACGGGGGCACATGTAAGGAACCGAGACGAGCGACACTCCCGATTTTTATTGTTCTGTTATTTTGAAAATGCTTTATTATTGCCTACACCCCCCCCCTCCAATGGAGAAAAAAGAAAGAAAAGGAAAATAAAATAAAATAAAATGAAATTGAAATACCAATCATTTCCTTTCTTCAAGTTAGCATATTTAAATTCTCCCAGGATTGCGAAATGGTATCATTTTGTCTTGCAGACGACATCATTTTTATGCCTGTTTTCTGCTACAGAAAATTAAAATTGCTTTTAAAAATGAAAAACAAAAAAAAAAGAAGCAAATTTGGGGCACAATGGTATAAAAGGATGGCTGTGAACATAATAAAGGAACCTGAATGTACTAATAATACTTTGAAAAGTTTAAATCTTTCAAAGAAGTTATAACAGACTGTGATTAGGTTCTGCAAACACAGGGGCGTATCCGGGGGGGGGGGTGTGCTAAATCTATCTCGGTGGTGGTGTATAGTGGGGCTGCCTGCCCCACGTTTCGTTTAGATAAACTGGGAATGGTATTGATTTTTTCTAGACATTCCAACGAGGTGTGGGCGTATACGCCGGCGTTAGCCTGTGCTGGATACGCTAATGCAAAAAATTGAAGGTGGCTACCCCTCCCAATATCTCTCTGGAAAATACGGGTGGGAAGGGGAGCAAGAACAGCACTGGATACGATAGATGTAAACAAAATATGCTCTAGTAATTTTCATGGATCCGATGGAATAAAATTCGTTATCTAGACACATGGCTTTATATCAATAAGGTATATTCGACAACAGTAATTATACTAGAATAAAATTAGGATTTGAAAAAAAGACAGATTTTCAAAATACATGCAGTTTTATAGGCTCCTTTTCCGTTGACATGATTGATTGATAAGGTTTCGTTCAGAGAATCTGTGTTCTGGACCCTCTTGCATAAAAAGTTGCGATTAAACGCAACTCAAAAAATTAAACGCAAGTCCAAAATACGCGATCCTGATTGGTCGAAAATCAAGTTGCGTTTAATTTTTTGAGTTGCGTTTAATCGCAACTTTTTATGCAAGAGGGCCCTGTTGTGCTCTAAAGAAAAAAAATGAAATGTTATTTGATGAATCAAAGAGACCCTTGTAAAAGATTAAATTTCAACGATGCACTATGTCTTTCGATTCCCAGAGCAGCATGCATGATAAATATAACTAATTTATTTAAAAAAAAAAACATAATTGTAGAGTTGAAATATTAATGAATATTATCACTGGCTTAACATTTTTAATTTTTATAGGTAATGTTATATAAAGTTAAGATGATAAACCGAAAATGTTTTATTTCTTTTTGAGATATACTGAATTATTTAGCACTGATTTTGATGTGAGTTATTTTTTCTTTCGATTTCTAAATTTAAAACCTTAATCCATCATTCAACTATCTCGTATTTGTTTACGAAAATATGAATCGAGATGGACTGGACTTAACAGCAACTAATTAGTCCGAATTCGTTCCGTTTTTGCAACCTGGGGGTGTTTCATAAAGCTGTTCGTAAAGTTACGCATGACTTTACGAACGACTTAAATATGACAAGCCAAATTGGACGCTCAGTCATATTTAACTGCATCAACTACAGATGAACTGTGCAGATGTAGATTAACATTCTTATTATAACAAACATTTTTAATGCAAAATATAATTTTTGCCATAATTTAATTGAGGTTATTGGAAAATACAGTCACACTTTGTTAAAACTTCCTATCTGGCACTTCATATTCAAGTCGTTCGTAAAGTCATGCGTAACTTTACGAACAGCTTTATGTAACACCCCCTGGACAGTTCCTTCAGATCAACAATGAGTTTTAGTGCTTTCGGCGAATTGAGAGGAAAAGGGTATGCATGGTAAATATCTTATCTAACATGTGCCCTGTACTGAAAAACAGAAACCCTCATACTTTATCGATTAATGTGCAAAAAATACACTCTCATAAATCAACATCAGCATCATTGACACCTGCAAGGTCGTTTTTCATTGTGAGTGGAATAAATTTAATATATAGAGACAAAAAAAAAATGATTGCATCGATAATCATCATTTTTCTCTGTGGGTTTTCTCGACGAAAAACGTTGCTGCTCTAGAGCAATGGAGACACCACAAATGAAAAACAACTCATTAAAAAACAGGTAGGTATAAAGGACACAGGTCTGAGACCTTGGTAATATTATGCATACATCTAAACTCTTTTTGAAATGAAATTCAGCAAGTCACTTTCACAGAGGTAAAACAAAACAGAAACTACACAGCAACATTACATCACATCATTGTGTCAGTAAATTGATGATTTTTCAAACCATGCAAACAGATATATGATAATGGGAGAGCAATTGTAACAATACATTCATACTTCCTAGGGATATATGTGGTGATATACCCTGTATGAATATTAAGGATCGTGCATTCAAAATCATTTATACTTTCATTGTGCATTGCATAATACACCTGTTCGGAGTATAATAATACCACTTGGGTAAGAAATTAATCCTCAAATACCACGTCCTTCAGATAGGACTTGAAGTCATAGGTAACCGTAGGCTAAGGTTAAATAAGATTAATTCAGTTTCTCGTACCCCTCCTCCTTCCGTTTTTGGACCCTCCTCAGGGTTTTTTTTTTTTTTTTTTTTTTTTGTTATTTGATATTTTTTGTTCTGAAATTGAATATACAAGATTGTGAGGACATATCTAGACAATGAGTAAAAAAAAAAAAAAAAAAAAAAAACCTCTGAAGTGCACTGAGCAAATAAAGTTGAATGAAGAAAATTTGTATAGAATTTGACCAAATACCATTTTCATGAACAGGAAAAAATATATCAAATATTGAATAACATGGATCCCCTACTCCTCTTTTTCAAAAGATCTTGACGAGAAACTAGGAATCAATTTTACTTGGCCTGATGCATTTCACAATGTGATGGTGGGAGTACCCTTTCCCCTCTCAAAAGTCGCAACCAAGCTCCTCATCTTACTTATTGCCCATATATTTATAAGACACCATGGTCCAGACCTTATTAAAACCTGTTGTTCCCTTTACTCATTTAAAGCCAAAGTTAAAACGATGTTACTATCAGAATATACAAGGTAAAATTTTAATATCAATTTAATCATTACCGATATCATCATCATCATCATCATCATCATTTCATCATCAACATCATCGTCATTATGCGTTTAATTTAGGATTTCATTTATTTATCCATTCTGCTTATTAAACATGTTTAGCTGTTTCATAATATTTGTTTGGGGCTGCCATATTTTCAAGCAAATCGCTTACAATGGCGGTCCTTCTTCTGCAAATGATTTTATATTCGATGACTACAATAATCTGACAATTTATCATTTCGTGTTTATTTTTGAAAAATGATTGTTACATATACTTGTTTATTTATGATTCATTGTCAAAAAGTACTTTTTTATTACATATTATATACGTTACCGCAAAATGTTGTACTTATGAATAGAAGAAGAAAAAAAAATGATCTAACTAGCACAGGATGGGATCATTTTGGGCAGTGGCCTATCGTGGCTCGACGGCATTACGGGGGGGGGGGGGGAGGGGTCATCGGTCTTACTCGGTGGATGAAATGCAAATTAATAAATTGGGAGGGTGCAGGAGGGTCTTTTCATGTTCGCTTTCCCATCCATCTTTTCTCTCCTTTCTCTCTCTTTTTTTTTCTTCCCATTTTTTCACCATTTAGTGGGGAGGGGGGGGGGGGGGGTGGCACGTGCCACTTTGTCCCTCGTATCTACGCCACTGGTTTTGGATGTTGGGCTAAGACCTGAATAAATTCTGCTTACGACGAAATAGATAAAACTGGAAGCAGACGACACAAGGCGACGAGTAAAAAAGAAAACAATGTAGGTCGCCGGAAGAGGGCGGACAACTGAAATAGCTTATCCCGTCTTTCATCCATGGTTCACTCCGCATTATTTCTCATCATCCACTCTGCTGATTTTTCATCCACTAGCGATTTTTTGTTGTTGGTGGGGGGGGGGGGGGGGGATGGGGGCTACGACCAGCCGATGCCTTTATTATGAAACTCAAGTCGCCTTTCTTATGGACCAGAACTCCAAAAATGTGCCCCTCCTTTCAAATTTTTGACCCAAAAGGCAGCTATAATACAAGTAATTTATTTGATAACTCTTGTCAGAAAAAAAAATTGGGATTTGCCCCCCCCCCACCCCTTAAAAAAAACTCAAGAAAATTCTGGATCCGCCCCTGATTTAGTCTATGGGATTATATCTATAAATCATCTTTAAAGTACTAATATTCAGTTTAAGTATTCCAAAAATAGATATGACAAAACCACGGAGAGCATTGTTCTTTTAATCAATGCAGTATAAACATTCTACTTCCACGTGGAGGCTATAACGAGGAAAACGATACAAAACATGTTTATAAGCATGAAAGATAGTTTATATTAATGCATACTCCAAAGGAAATATTTGAATAAAATGGCTTTTTGAGAAAAATCAGATGAAAGATACAAAATCATGCATTTGGAAAGTCAACTTAGTAGACTCTCATGCACGTATTAGAGATTTTAGTCGGAGAGAATTCTTGATTTAAAAAAATGATATTTTAAGGCACACGAAGTACCCAAATTATCCCCATTCTGATATGTTATATGTATTCTGCAAGAGTCTCCAAAGATCCTTCCCCTTTCGCCTGAATCCCTCTTTCTCAATCACTCCCCACTTCCTTTCTCTTTCTTTTTTCTTGTTCACTTCTCTCTCCGCTTGTTTCTCGATCCTTCCAAAGTTGATTTCTTTAATGACACTGTCTCCCTGTCTCCCTATTTTTTCCTGCTTCTTTCCTTCGAAGTTAAGTATGTGATCTCCAAAGATTCTTCTCTTTTCGCCTCTCTCTCTCTCTTAATCTCTCCCTTTCGTTTTACTCAATCTCTCCTCTTCCTGTTCTCTTGTTTCTTTCTACATGTATTGCTCTCCAAGAATACTACCTTTATACCTCCTCTCTCTCTCAATGTCTCTCCTTTAAAAAAATGTTTTATTGAATCAATAGAAAGCAATCACATAATATCTCTCCTTCTTTTCTCTTGCTTATTAACTACTGACTCATATATTTATGATGTAAATTTAAGTGCAATATCCCTAGAGAGAGTTGTGATGTGTGTTTTATTATTGTATTGTTATGTTGCGTTGTATGTTAGGAAGCTGAATGCCTAAGGGCAACAATGATTAGATTCACTATTTCAGTTCCCGTCAAACATTGCACATTTAAAAAAAATTAACTTGTGTAGATTTGACAAATAAAATGATAATAATAGTAATGGTCACGGGAGGGTTCACATTATATTACCCGTCAACAATTGATATTTGGAGAACTTTATGAATACACAGAACAAAAAGGGGGAGTGTTTCGAGTGTGACACCAAGACCACATTGCCAGCTGAAGATTCCTTCCTTATCGTCATATGTCGTCATAAAAGAAAAGAAAAGAAAGAAAAAAAACCCCCAACTTTTTATAAATCCTTTGCCCGATTTTTCTCGAAGTTTCACTAATCACTTGGTTTGATTTTTATGCTTACATTATTACAAGGCATCAATTCAGCATTATTCTACATGCAGTTGCTATTACAGACCTGGAACAGTACAAACTTTTGGAAGTTTATATATAATATCTCACAACATAAAAGTTTAATGTCCGTAACCATGGTAACTAGACCATCTTTTGTGTATTACGTGCAGGAAACAGAATGTTTATAGCAACAAAAAAAAATCAACACCAAAAAAAACCTTGTTATTATAAGCAATTGTAGTTTTGACTGATGCTTAGGAAATGAGAATATAATCTGTTTCCTGTTTGAGGTGTGTTTTCTAGGTGTTGAAGGAACAGTTTCAGAATAATTCCGTAAAAGAATGATTCTTTATTCCCTACAAACTGTTTGTAAATCATATCAAGGAATTGATCCACCCTGCATACACCTGCACGTGTACTACTAATAGTTGAGATATATCTCAGCTATTAGTAGTACATTGAAAAAACTCCATGTAAAATTTTAACACAAAAAGTGTTATACTCTACCAGAGTTCCGGGTTGACCGATAGCCAACAAAAACTGGTAATTTTTACCCCGTTGCCTGGTTATTTTGTCATTTCAAGCGCATCTTCTCTGATCAAATTACCAAATTCCAGGTAAAACAATGCGATTATACATGGAACATTTTGAACCAGGCGTTTTCTCTGCGCAGTCATTTATTGCGAGGGGAACAATGTTTAACAAAAAAAAATTTCCTTGCCTTGACAGTAGTCAGTCAATCTTTATCTGTTTATATAGCCACATGCAGATAAAATCAGGAAAACTTTACAATACAGGCTATTACATCCGGACAACTTCTACCCCTGGACAACAAACCCCGGGATAGATGCACCTAGGACAACTAGCTCTGAGACAATTAAGCCCCGGACAACTTCCCCTCAGGAGGACTGTACCCCAATTACTCCATTGTAAATTTTACACATATAATTATGTTAGTTGTCCGAGGCTAATGATTTGTCCGGGGGTAATTTTCCTTAGGGATATTATGCTAGGGGATAATTGTCCGGGGTAGGCCTAGTTGTCTGGGGCGTGTCTGGGGTGAAAGAAAGGGGTATGCGTCCTGATACTCTCCTTTTATTTTATTTTTATTATTATCATTATTATTATTATAACTATTAATATAACTATTATCGTTATTATCTTTATTATTATCATTATTACTGCTATTATTATAATTTTTATTATTATCATCATCATCAATACCATTTTGATGCTCCTATACATTAAATCAAGTATGATGAATCGATTCTAATTCAAATTCTATTATCATGATAAATAGACTGAAACCTCGTCATTAATAATAAACTGTCCTCCTTGAAAATTAAAGATTTCCTGATACTAGTGTACTGGAAAACCTACAACCTTAAGTTGTCATATTTATTTGAGTTTAGTTCATAAGTAGAAAGATTCAAATAATTCTACAGTCTTGTCAAACCGGAATTACAAGCTAACTTACAAGCTATCATCGCAAATTTCTTTTTATCTCTGCTGAATGTTTACGTGGCCGATATCAGGTAAGTGACTGATTTCTAGCATTTGTCTAAAATTGTAAACAGATTGTTTTCATATTTTCTGATACATTGTTGTTATCACTGATATTATCCTTGTGTCATTTCAAAGAATGTAATTCTACGAATAATAATAATATGATTGCTGCAAATAATACACAGCAAATCTAATGCGCATAAATACAAAGTATCATTTTCTTTGCTTTAGGAGTTTAGCCGAACTGCTATATGATGCTCAAGCATTAAAGAAATTTCTTTCTACCGGGTAGCTATTTACTTCACCTGGGTGGGGAGTGGCAAATATAGATCATCGCATTGCCAAATGACTTTCAAAACGTGGTGGGGATTCGAACCACGTACCACGTGGTCCATAGTATACGCTTAGCCACTAGACCACCGCCTATATCAAACGATGTTGACTTCGAGTCCGCTTTGGTCAAAGCGAATTGGCTAAATGGATATCAGACATTTCTTTTCAAATTCCATCCATCTGAAATAGGGCTGACATGAAATTATAGAGTATCCTCATGGGTCAGGGAAGTCTTATTGATGCACTTTCTTGCTAATATTTGTGGCTTCGTAATGTTAGGAATTTGATCACGACGGGATTACTAAACAACAATAAAAAAGATAAGAATAATATCAGCCCGAAAGAAAATAATAATTCGCTAGCAGCTGCGCGGGGGCCGTGTGGGAAATAAAGTAACGAAATACGAAGTTTCTGTTTTCCCCCACTTTATTCTGGAAACATTTAAGAAGGAAGATGTTCCTCTGGATGTTCATCCCTTTCCTTCGAGAGGGATTTAAAGCTAGTTTTATCAGAGCCTGGAATCAAGCTCCACCAGAATATTTTAAGCCCTACGCGTTTCGAGCGCAGGCCCACGGCCATTCGTCACAGCGTATGCAGCAGACGATTCGTCTCAATGAAGGGGGGAAAGGCGGGAAAGTTTTTGCTCGCAATGCCACGATAGCGCTCGGGTGAGGCGACCAATGACTGATGCCCATCAACAGATGTATGTTTTACAGAATGATATATATCTTGGGAGAAAAATTAAACAGAAACCATGATATAATCGGCTATATAAACATTTTGAAACCAGGTGTATAAAAAGAACGAATATCACATTCGCTGAGATTACTATCATATCCATACTCAAGGTCAAGACAAACTACGCTTACAACGAAACTGGTTTTCAAAACACTCGTGATTCGAATTAATGCTTAGTGATACTTCCATTCTTTGATCTCTTTATTGAAACTGGGTCATTATTATAAAATATTATGTGCATGTATGTTTTATTTGGATTGGTTTATTCAAATATGATTAGTTCTGAAAACGAATAAAAACTTCGATAATACTACCAATAATTCAAGCGTCTATTCATTTGAATGCTTAAAGATAATAAATCTTTTCAAATACTTTTTCGTTTTTATGAGTACAATTTTTAGGTGACATTATAGGCGAAATAACGAGTTTCGTTTACTGTTATGAGATACATAAAGTAAACACTTTAATTGCAAAATTACATTTTACATAACAGTTATCTTGTGTAATTAAAATTACTCTCTCTCTCTCTCTCTCTCTTTGTCCGTCTGTCTCTCCCTCTCTTCATAAATTGCATGCTCTCATGAATGATGAAGAGGTTTGCTTTTCAGAAAGTGACTGTCACTTTTTTTTTTTTAAACAATTGGGCCTCCTTGTGGCCTCGGACGGACAATGAGAAAGCATGAATGTGCAAAAGCGTGCATTATGTCTGCTATTACGTGCACGCGGCCAGCAAAACACGTGCGCTCAGGCAGAAGGGCGTGTTTGACGGGGCGTAGCCAGTTTGCCGGAAGATGTGGGAAGAGGCAGGCCCCCTTCAAAGCTATATCCCACTGTAATATAAAAGAACAACTATTTCTTTAGCTAGACTGAACACTTATTTCACGGCCTTATGCACATAAAATACATAAATACATCTATATAGATGTTTTTTTTTAAAAGAAGATATTTCTTTGTCAAATCACACATATGAATTTATATTGGATTGGTGTTGTTCCCCCAAGCAGGCGTGTAAAGCAAAATTGGAACCGCGTACATCGAGTCGGAAAAATATGGATTATAGTATTCTCTCTTACAAATATTTTATATTTTGAAAGCCTATAGGCCAGAGGATGATTTTGCTGGTGGCAATAAATAAATTTCTAAATGAAGACATTATTATAATCAGAAGCCAAGGCTATTAATGTCCTCAAATATATGGGTGTCGCTATCATTTTGATAGAAAGGAAAAGAGGTGTCAAACGAGCATTGCCGACAAGTTTAGATAACAATTTGAAGAAAGAAAAAAGAAAAAAGAAAAAAAAAAATCGGGGGGGGGGGGGTAAGAGAGATTTTCAAATTTGCTGAAAAGAGTAAAAAGAGGTCTTCTGATTATTTTACATTTTGCTGACAGGGTGTCACAGAAAAAAAAAATCCACGATGCAAAATTTTATCCACATAGAACTCCCCGAAAGAAATCCTATAGGCCAGAGGATGATTTTGCTGGTGGCAATAAATAAATTTCTAAATGAAGACATTATTATAATCAGAAGCCAAGGCTATTAATGTCCCCAAATATATGGGTGTCGCTATCATTTTGATAGAAAGGAAAAGAGGTGTCAAACGAGCATTGCCGACAAGTTTAGATAACAATTTGAAGAAAGAAAAAAGAAAAAAGAAAAAAAAATCGGGGGGGGGGGGGGGGGTAAGAGAGATTTTCAAATTTGCTGAAAGGAGTAAAAAGAGGTCTTCTGATTATTTTACATTTTGCTGACAGGGTGTCACAGAAAAAAAAATCCACGATGCAAAATTTTATCCACATAGAACTCCCTGAAAGAAATCCTCCAAGTTTGAACAACAATAACACATTTGCAGACAAAAATTTCGAAAGTGGAGAGACCCGGAGCACAAAATGTATGAAATCAACCTGACGGTGAATATCAGCCATGCAAAAACGTTGAATGGGAGGAGATTATCGATGCATATGTTGTTTCACCTTTCAATTATCTTTCTAATAAATGTTTATACATGTCCTGTCCTCTATCATAACCCAGAACCGAATATTTTGAAAGATCCCAATTCCATTATCAACATGATCAAGGCTCCGTTATATGGAATGTATTACTTCCTTCTTTACGGTCGTTAACCTCATTGGATTCGTTTAGAATTATAGCAAACTAATTTTCCTAACAAAGCAATAATGTATTTGATACTTACATGACTATGACTCTTTGAAATTACTCTGTTTCTTTCTTATTCGTTTTGTTTTCCTATTATTTTATGGGTTCGTCTTTTTAATCACCCTTTTCCTTTTTTTGCACCTTATATTATGTTCAATTCATATGACTGTTCATTGCTTATATTATGTGTTCATATGTTTTGTAAACATGGTAAATGTGTTTTTATTATTTTGATACAGGGAGCCTCGGTCGAGGAGTTTTCTCACAGGGCTACCCTGTTCAAATAAAACGACAAAGGAATAATCTATCGCAATGTATTCTGAAACTATGATTGCTGATTCTGCTGCTTCCTATGGAAAAAAATATTACGGTTATTCTTATTTATTTTATTTATTCATCTATTCATTTATTCATGCATGTTCATAATGTCATAATACAGATACAGAAGATACAAAATAGAGTACACAGAGCCACAGCATACATAATGAACACACAAAGGTGCTGCAACATAAGCTTATAAAGCTTGAGTAGTTGTAACACCTAGGCATGGATTAGTTTTTTGAGTTAAAAAAAAAGAGAAAGAGAGAGAAGTTTATTTACACTATATACAAAGGGAAAGCAGAAGCAGAAAAGAGGAATCAGGAAGGTGAAGGGGTGCCTTAATGTTGACTAATAATATATCAAGTCTTCGATAAGAATAGTAAATACTATACATAAAATATCGATTACAATGTAAACATAAATAAAAGCATCCTTTGAGTTATGTACCGTAGAGTTCATGCATCTTTAAAAGGAGAATTAGCTTTACGGCTTTACGGCCATCACATGCAAATTCCATTTCCCTTCTTTTCTTACTTTACTTTTTTCTTTTATGTTCAATGTTGTCTATAATGTAGGTGATAGTTAGACAATAAATTTAATTGTTTTCTATTCGTCTGAAACCAGTTGCTTGGAAATATTTCCCTTTACTTCCCCTTTTTATGTTTGATATTGTCTAAGTAAGTATTTTGTCAGACATGACACTTATTGTTGTTTGTTTGTGTAAAATATGTTCCTAGGAAATATTTTGGATTGAAGTGGAAAACAACAACTATTTTGCTCAAGAGCAGGAAAGGATCATTTCTACGTTAATACAATAATTATTAATTTTAAGCACTTTTGTGCTTCAGCAGATGCAGTAACATCTTGCTATAATGAGAACAATGATAATAATAATGATGATGATACTACTACTACTACTACTACTAATGATGATGATATAATAATAATAATAATAATAATAATAATAATAATAATAATAATAATAATAATAATAATAATAATAATAATAATAATAATAAAAAAAAAAAAAAAAAAAAAAAATAATAATAATAATAACAACAATAATAATAATAATAATAATAATAATCCTTTCTTGTATAGCACACATCACATTATGATATAACGTCTTTATGTGCTTCCAAAATGTCCAAAGGACTATGGAAATTATTACCTCTGCTGTAGCTCCAGCAACCGTAGCGCTCAGTTCATTCACGGAGTAAATCATATACCGGGATATAATACATATTCTAATAAGTAAAAATAATGCAAGTTATGTTAAAATACTAAATGCTATTCCCCCCAATATTATATTCACCAGAAGACGACTTACATCCCATTATCAGTTCGCATAGATTCTAAAATAGGTTGGGTAAAAATGCACCCAATATTGGGTAAAAGGGAACATGCTTAATTGTTTTCGAGTAAAATTAAACCCGCAATATTGAGTAAAATGTACTCAAATTGGGTAAAAATTACCCAGTATTGGGCAAGATTTTAACCCAGCAAACATGCATGTTCCCTTTTCACCCATTATTAGGTGCAAGTTTACCCGACCTTTAAATAAAAAAAAAGAAGAGTCTATTGAGTCTTGACAAAGATGGTTTCGTCTTAGTCAATACTAATCCATTTTCCCCCAGACCGCCTTACAAGGATATTAAATAATTATTGGAGGGCGTCCATAAATAGACACTATCATAACAGAGATTTGCGAAGACAAACAAAGCTTATTTTGTTAACCAGATAACATTTCGTACAAGAAAACTTGTATTGTACATGGGCCGCGGAACCGGGGGGAGGGGGGGGGGGGGGCTGCAGCCCTCACTTTTTTCAGTAGACACGTTACATAAAACCTTGGAAAAAAGGTGCGAAAATTGTCATTAATGAGGGAAATCAAATCAGCCCCCCCCCCACTTTCAAAAACGCTCCGTGTCCCCTGTTGTGTCCCCGTAACGATTATGTTTTAGCGCCAAAGTGATACTTTTTTCCAGGAGTTTTTGCCAAATTAGGGAGATTTGTAGCAAATTTCCCAAAATAAATATGTCACTCGACCTTATAGATGTTCAAACATTTCCAGTTCATTCGATGAAATTGGGTGGAACAGGATATGCACTGTTGTATTGTTTAAAAAAAACAAGGCACAGTGAAGAATATTAACAGGATTTGATATTTGGAGCGAGAAAGGCGTTAACTCTATAAAGTGATATCAGTTAATGCCCTTCTGGCTCCAAACAGACCTAAATAATTATGATAACAATGATACTGAATCAAAGATGTAGATAACTATATAACCAGCTTTATTTGGTGAAATTGGGAAGAGCATAAAAGTAAAATTCCCAGTCTTTGCAAACATAAACGAGAAAATAATATAATTTCGATTTGATATGTTACGAAAGAACTATGATTATACACCCTGTATGCTTATGGCGAGAAATGACATATGTAAAATTGAATGGGGATGATGATACAATAAATGAAATTTATTGCAGGTTAAAACTTACACTCTTTTATTTCCATATTAATCGATTGTATACAGGCAATTTAAATGCGATTTCTTCCGTCTAAGTTTGTCTATGTTAAGATATTTTACATTTCTGCACAACAACTTTTCGGTTGAATGGAAAGAGGTGACCCGCAAAACACAACACAAACATCCTATCAAAAACCATGCACATTTCATTCTCTGTTGCAGATCTAACTTTTGTATCATTATATGAAACTATCTGCCGGTGCACTGGACTGTACACTACATCACAATGGGTTGTCAAACTAAACTGAAAAAAGTGAAATATATCTATAAACAGAATCACCTAAGAAATATGGCATTCATAAAAAAACCTAACGTATACTTTAGACTTTGTGTTTGTGAATATGAAACAAAAACTCTTTACGGTAACATAATGTTTACAAGAAAGAGACGACCTTGATTCGTTTTCTTGCTTCAAAGGGATTACTTATGATCTCCACTTATTTACAGAGGCTAAGAATAAATGACAGCATTAGATCTGTATGTGTATAGATAAATACATGGGACATTTTCATTTTCTATTATATTTCGTATTTCTGTATTTCTATTTTCGACCCATTATATATTCTCATTCATGCTATAACACACTGGCATAAAAGTAAGGCGAAAGTAAGAAAAAAAAAGGGGGGGGGGGATCAGCACCAATTTCGGAGGAAATGTGCCTGTCGATTACTTAACGAATGAAATACAGCAATGCATGATTCCAATGAAATTATGTTTTTCATTACTGATGACAGTATTAATCAATTGGGGGTTTAAATAATGACTGTAAATAACATCAAAATAAACAACGTGCATTCGTGTTGCGATACTGACTCAAAAGATATAGGGGTCGATCTCTTAAAACGAAAAAAGGATAACCAAATATAAAAATTGTATTTTCCAATACACCTTTCAATGAGTTAAAACTATGAATGACACAAATGAAGCCATATACAGTATCAATTTAGTCCGTTTCAACGGACCATTACAGCTACAGGGCTGACTAATCACCGTCAATAATATTTGTAAATGATGAATAAAATCAACAGTTTAATTCATATTGACAACTGCCGTATCTGCTCGAACTATAGTCGTGATACAAAGGAAGGGAACTGTATTGGAAATTTAACAGCTAGATGTCACACAGCTGAAATTAAAATGATGGATTCTGAGAATGAAAGTTTATAGCATGCAAGGTTTTATTGAAGGTCATGCTCAAATCATACACGCACGTGTAAGAGATTAAAGTATATTTCCTCGAAATATCACTATCTATAAACTCTAATAGCCAGTATAATTATAGTAGACTATTTCATATTGATTTCATATCGATAATCAATAATATTGAAACCCATGGTCATACATTAGATAAAATAAACAAAAACACTCAAATACACCTCTTTTGATTTTTGACCAAAAATGCGCCAGAAAATGTGATAATTTGATTTTTTTTTTTGCTTGCTTGTCAGATATTTTTTTTGGTACTGTGCCCCTCTTTTTTTCCTCAAAAATTTGATCCGCCCCTTCTACGGCTGGCCTTCATTGCAATTCTGATTGACACCTCACTCGGACAATGTATAAAAATAATCTTAAAAGTAGGGAGTGGTAAGAACGTCAATTAAATTCACAACAAAGACACCAACAACTACAAAGACTTTGAAATGTAAAGCTCCCTTTCTCTTCGGCTATATGCAAATTGAAAAAAAGATAAAAACCTTGGGATTAATTTATCTTTAGTACCTTGATTGGCTATTCTTGCAGGGCGAGTCTAATTTTCTCCTTAAAATTAGCAACGCTATATCTTTCGTTGGTGACAAATAATGATCCGCTAACAAGGTAGATTAACGATATTATACTACCTGTCAATCAAGGCGTAATCTATCAACGATATTACATCCTTTACTGAAGCTACTGTTATCAAATATACTCATAATTGAAAGTGTCCAAAACACCAATATATATATATATATATATATATATATATATATATATATATATATATATATATATATATCTCTCCCAGAAAAGGTAATAAAGAATTTCGATTTCATATTTCAGCCTTGAGAAACAGTGCACTGCTTTTTTTGACCAAAGAAGTACTTAATGTAAGAAATTGTGACTGTATAATTATTTATGGCCCAAATAGTAGTAGTAGTAATAGTGATAATAATAATAATAATAGTAATAATGATAATAATAATAATAATAATAATATTGATAATAATAATAATAATAATAATAATAATAATAATAATAATAATAATAATAATAATAATAATAATAATAATAATAATAATAATAGTAATAATAATAATAATAATAATAATAATAATAATAATAATAATAATAATAATAATAATAATAATAATTATAATAATAATAATAAAAACAGTCATTATCATCATCATAACAATATTTAAAAAAAAACAATAACACTGAGAATTACTTTGTGACTTAATTTCCAAGTCGAACTGTATTTTGTATATTTTGTTCGTGGATCTCATTTTTTTTAAATCGAGAGGTGCTTTTTTTTGCTTTATTCTTTTTCCCATGAAAATCTCGAGCTATCATTTTGCCCCTCACTATTCCATATCATGTTTCATAATTTAGCATAACACGTATAACTCGTGACATACAATGGATCGATATTAATCAGACGATAAAAAAAAGTTGGGCAATAGGAGGCTGACGCACATTTGCGTGAAATCGACATCATTTTACGCGGGAAATCCACGGCAGATTTCAAGGCATGTTCCCCCGGCCAAGCTCGAATGTTAACGCAGTGTCATCTCACGCAGTGTAAACGTGCTCTTATTAAGTCATATTATACACGATTGTGACTTTCGCGTACCTTTCATAACTTTGCACACATAAATACATAAACGTATCTGATTATCAAATGTATGTTGACCCAAGAAAATTGTGAGAAGTCAGGACATGCTTTGCAAGTTCGGGAAGTCGCGAAGCTTTAGTGATTCAGAAAGAAGAGTTTTGAGCAGGGTATAAGATACGATTTCGTAGAAGGGCGACAAGCATGCAAAATGTCTCCTATTACTCATGCGTGCTCCGAGACACGTCATCACTATGTGAATTCGTGAGCATGGAAACGAGACACCCCCCCCCCCCCCCAATTAGCGGTTGAGATGCGTGTTGTTTTTACCTTTCAAATTTTCTATGTTTTGATTATTTTTCTGCCCCGGATTCCCGAGTTGTAGAATGTAGTTTTTCAGAAAATGTGTTCCATTTTCAGTTTCATATCTTTATCCACGCGTTGTGTTGTTTGTTAAATAAGTGTTTTGTTGATGTTTATTTTACTTAACTGCTAAGAAAGCGTGTATATTCTGGTAGTTGATAAACAAATGGACCGACGGTTTTCAGTCCTATCCGAGGGACTAGGAAACTACAGATTAATGGTAAGTTCACAGACTGGGTTTCGAACCACTGAGAAAACTGCTCTACCACCGAGACATAATACCTCTTTTATGGTAGAGTTTTACACAACAAACACAGCGGCAAAAATAATACACAGTCGAATAAACCGCCCTAAATATAAATAATTCAAATAAGCGTCTTTCTGGATAAATCAGAGATGTAATTTTAACATATTCGTTCTCAAGCTTATATTTCTGTACATGTATTTATTTTATCATTTTCCTTTGAAAGGGCCGAGAAGTCGGGGGGGGGGGGGGTCTTCCAGATGTGCGTATATATACTGTACAGTAATCTGTGATGGAAGTTTTGCGAGTTAATACACACATTAATTATAACATCATTACCAATCTATCTATATTCAGTTATCCAACTTTTTTAATGAATGCACTTTCCCCATGCAGTCACAGTCATCAGCTCTCCGTCTGCTCCTCATCCTTCTCCTCCTTGTCTTTCTTACTATCCTACTCCTCCTCGTCTTCCTCTTCTTCTTCTTCTTCTTCTTCTTCTTCTTCTTCTTCTTCTTCTTCTTCTTCTTTCTCCATATAATTCTCCTACTTCTCCTCCTTCATCTCGTCCTCTTTTTCTTTTTTCTCCCTCTCCCTCTTCTCCTCCTTCCCCCTTCCTCTTCCCTCTCATCATGACCATCATAACCATCTTCATCAGATTATAGATTTCAAAGTGATTTTGACCTATTGATAACATATCTTCCTAATGCGTTCACGTATGTTAAGTAATGTAACCAGTGAAACGTTACATTGACATAAATAGTGATTAATATGATTCAACATGACTAGTGCAAATACACGATTTGTTTTTGTCATTATTCCAAAAATTAATCCCAGTTCCATATTCAACCGCAAATCCAATAAAAGATATTACTGCAAAACCACACAAACCGAGCAACGTCACTATTTCATTCATAGATTCATATTGCAACTTAAGCTGACAGTAATTATACGGAAATAGAAGATACTATATACCGAAGCATATTAAGAAATAACAAGCGATCAATAGTCATTGATTTTTAACATTATCAATTCATTATGATTTTAATTTAATACCGCATAACAAGATTTTCGATCGTTCATAGACGTTATGCTGAATCAAATTAATGGTGATAGGACCATACACAATACCTTTGTCAAGAAAAATATATTGATATTTATGTTTTGTAATTGTTGGTCATGCGCATCCTTTGTACGCTGTCGTTTGTTGTTTATATGTTTGTATTTTTTTTTTTGCGGGGGGGGGGGGGTCTTTACTAATAAATACTTTCATTCACACTGTGGCATGTGTATCAGAGGTAAAAAGTTGTATTTACTTTTCTCAGTATAATTTTCCTAAGAATTCCATTTATCAATACTACCGTTACACCAATTCAGTGAACACTATGACGAATAACCTGAGACATACATGCCTTATGCAAATTTATTCACTGAGGGAAAACTTGTAAACGTATTCTCAGTATTACAACTTTGCGATTGTAGCAACTTTTGGGTATCGAACAGTGACCTAAAATATTTTTGATCTACAACGAATAGACACAGACGTGCATGAAAGTTCGTTGGAAGTACAGAAAATATTTTCATTTATTCCTTTCATTATGATAGCGCTTGTCAGATCAACTGAAAATGAGATTTCACTCGCGTTGTCCTACTTTTTGCTCCAAAATGTCAGCACGGATCTTGCCTTGCGTGTCGGCTGAGGCCAATGATATCTTTGTGAGGCGCTTCGCATCTCAAGTTTCAAAAAACTTCCGGCTAGATAAAATAGTAGCATTATAACATGCACCAGTGTTCATCATCTAAAAGCGAACAAATCATTCAATTTTACACCTATAAAATAATTAAGAAAATATACTATATTAATTGCCGTGAATGTATTTCCACGACAATTACTGTACTAGATAAAATGATGGCGCTAAGATTGACTTACGTAAGAAACTGTTAGATTTATTCTTTAGATTTAACAACAGCGTCCCAAAAAGTTCCTATTGGGATAGCCCGAATTTCGTGTTTACAAAGCAATGAACTCTTGCGTGAAAAGTAGAACAAGATGTGGGTAGAATTTGATACTTTTTCCACTATTAATATACACGCGACAGAATGATAAGAGGCGCAAACTCTTACCGGTCACATGTGCTGGTTCTGGACTACATTTTAAATAGGCCAAGTACTGTGATGTAACATGGGATGGTCAACTTATGTCTGGTTTCTTCAAAGGCAAGGCATCTGGATTTGTGTTCCTGATTCAACTTGGAGTCTGCGTATGTAGACTAACACAATGAGGTCATATTACATGTATAATCATTTTCATGTTTCAGCTTTGGGGTTGTGCGAGTAGACTATCGTACCTTAATAGCAAGTTGCTTTGAAAGAAAGAGGAAAAATCAGAGAAGCAGATTGGTGAAAGTTTGAACGAAATCGGACAAGCAATAAGAAAGTTATGAATTTTTGAAAGTTGTAATCACTATGCTTATGGGAATTTCAAATTGGCCGAATAGGTAATGTCACTGTGATGTAGCGGTGGACAACTCCCCCATTCGCTCTAACACACAAAATGACTAAAATGTCATTTTTTTTCAAAATGCATTACTCAGTAGGATCTTTTCGTTCATGAAGACCTATAATAATATGCTATCTCCAATATATTTTGAGTACAGCCCCGAGGGTTAAAGCGCCTCGAAGAAAACCGCAAATTAATGATATTTTTGTGTACGACAAATGGGAGAGTTGTCCACAAAAATGTCACTATTGACTCACCAAATTGCCAATTTGAGATTCGCATAGATGTAGTGATCTCATTTTTCAAACATCCATAACTTCCTTAGTCCTTGTCCGATTTCTTTCAAACTTTCACCATCCTGTTTTTCTTATTTTTCTGCTGTCACACAAATCATCTTATTACCAAGGTTGGATTGCCCTTTAAACATTATGTTCTCGTTTCAATTTTGAGTCAGTCCATATATTGAAGACTAACATAATGATAATGATATCAGATAATCATTATGCATGACAATCATGACAATGAAGCTTGTGGTCCGTTGGTCTGGATCTTGGGACATGATGCAGGAGATAGCGGGATCAAATCTCTCTTAATATGCATCATCAGTGACACCCACAATTCCAAATTACTGTCATCATGAATAAAACAGTTATGTTTTTGCAACAGTAACTTTTTATCATCACTATTTAATTTAGGCCTCTCTTGAGTAAAAACGTAAAATGTTCTATAAGATTTCTCTTGTTTGTGTAAAGTTACCCTTCAAATGTAAAATTCGATAATAACGTTTGGTAAATTTACGCAAACTTGTTTTTGAAGTTCCTGTTTACGTAACGTAAAGTGTTCCTTTTTAAAAACTGTACATCTAGCTATTTCAGAATAAAACACAGATCTATTACCCCCCCCCCCCAAAAAAAAAAGCAAATCACAAAAGGATGATTTGCAAAAGTTATGCTTATAATTCAGGCTCAAAATGTGGTTTGTAATTTCTTGATCGAGAAAACCACAACCATAACAGTGACGACAAGATAAGACGGCGCAAAGACCATGCAACACCTCGAGAAAAGATCAAGCGCAGAAAATTCATTAGAACGGATCTAGATGCTTTGAAACAGGGCCCTCAAAAATTAAGCCAACATGACATGTTTTCACACGGTATGCATGTTCATTTACGGCACAAAATACCGGCCTCGTGCCAACACATTTTACGATGATGTCAAAACATGATCTACAGGCAACATAAGGCTGGCTCGTAGAGTCAGTTGACTCATTGTTTATTGTTAGTAGTTGGAAAAGAGCTTCTTCTTTTCAATCGTTTGTTAAAAGTTGAACAGTTTGATTTGCCAGTAATCTTGATAGTAAACATATTCTCTCATCGTATACTATTCTATTCTAAACGCAAAAAAAAGAAAAGAAAAGAAAAAGAAGTGATATTTCATTAGAAACGGTAGAAAATTCTACATTTCCATAAACTTTCATCGAATGTACTTGTCATCTTTTACTTTGAAATTGTGTAGAGATAATTAAAATGTAACGGGGTTTCACATCTCACTCATTTTCTTTCTCGTCACTCATTTTCTTTCTCGTCACAACTTTAGAAGTGAATTATTTTGGACTTGATGCACCTTGAAAATTATTTATGAAATGATGAAGTAACTGTAAAATGCTTTCAAATATGAAGTATTGGAAAAATATGAATGACAGTGAGTGTAGTGTCATTACTATGATTATGTTTTAACGAGTAACTTTCATTTAACTAGATCAATTTAAATTCACTTTCAATTTTATAGTCCAATGGAAATTTGCTTTGCTCACATCTTACACACAGATACCATAAAACTTTACATAATAAATGTCAACAGTTCTTTAAAGAAGGTCTCAAAGCGCTCAGGAAAAGGTGAGAGAGAAGGATAAATTTTCTAGAAAAAACTACATTGACAAACATTGTAACAAGAAAAGAAGAGTATACAACTCGCGCATAATCTCCATCCCTTTGTTCCAATTTAGAAACTAATTAATAGGCACATTTTCAAAGTTTGTAATAATGATACTTTATCATGTCAGTACAACCATCATAATTTACTTTTGATTTCACACAACATCTGAAACTAAAACTAAAAGGTATGATGTCGAAAAGCGATGAAAACAAACCAAACTGGATATTATTCACCATCATCTCATAATAATATTGTAAAATAGTATTTTAAGAGGGCATTCATTTTATAACGATTGAAAAGTACTTTCTTTTTAGCGGTAATTATTGACTGTAATCATGCTAATGGTTAATTATCTCACTTCGAAACCATTCTCGTATTATCCCATAGGAAAGCCATTAAAAACATCACAATATATAAATGTTTGTTTTTCAGCTAAAAAGCTTCAGAACCTTAATTGATATACTCTCTTAACAGAGCATGATATTTGCCCAAATTCAAAAGAGGTAACTATTGCATTTGGAAGGCATTCAAATTATGTATTCTCTGAAACAATATACGTATATAAAGACTCAAGTAACCTTTATACCTTCTTTAAATCTTGGCAATGTCTATGAGTAAAACAATCACCTCGAGTAGACTTGAGAGGCACAAAGGGAGAAGAAAGATATCATTTCTAAATCCCATTCCAATTTATTTTGACGTTTCTGTGATCCGTGTCCAACTTTCCCGACAATCATTCTGTCGGTGCCATAAAATCATTTTGACGAAGTGACACATTTTCCTATATACCTTTGAACTACTGTAACTTGTCACAAGTGAATTAATCATTCTTGGATTCCTAAATTGCAAGGGCAGGGTGGTAAAATCAAGTTTGAATTACAAATTTTGGAATCGCACTACCAACGTAAATTCATTTCCTTTGTGGCAAAAAATAAAATTTGACTGTGATAACTTCTCATCAATATTCATATTTTCATGAAACAATAAAATTATTCCAGATGTTTTGTATAACTATTTCATGTTTTCCCCTTGGTGACTGCACTGCCTTTAGAGCCCAATAAAACTATCGTGCGTCATTTTATTAGAAATTTTAAAATTTCTAGGTATAAATCCGCCTTATTACACAACGACAGCTTTATTACACCAGAAGCAACATTTTCTTTTGTTTCCTTAGCAACAACAACAAAAAAACAAAACAAAAAAAAAAAAAACAACAACAAACAAACAATTACCAACAAATAAACACATTTTGAATATATTTTTGTCATTATTTATCTTTATTTATCCTCATTCAACCGAATAGATGTCATTCACGAGGTAAACTCTTCACAGCAAGAAAGAAAAGGGTTATAATTAGTTGCATCAACAGGCAGAGTTCAACGGTTTAAGCGAACTATTTCATCAATCAAAAAACTCTTCCACCTGACCTAAATCATTAGCCCTGACTTTGACAAGAAACTCAACCGCATAAATCGAAACAAAGCAGGATAAATAATCAACGACAATACAAGAAATTGAGAGTGAAATGAAAAAAAAAAAAAAAAAAAAAAAACTGAATGACCGTTGGATGGCAATGACCTAGTTGCCGTCTCGAGATAGAACGAACGTGGTACTAATTAATTGGATTCATTGGGTATAACCTTAATGCACGAGTTTTTGTTCAGGAATTAATTAATCGGACGATCCATATATACAGAGAAAGAAAGGAATTTAAACAAAAAATCGTGCTACAAAGAGTGACGGATTGTCGTGGTAATGCATTCTGGGCATTTTCACGTATTCGATGCTGGATAAATATTAAGCAGATTGGGTGAATTTTTTTTTTTATCATTAAGAATAAATCATAATTAGTTTGTTGAGAAGAGCTGGAATGACTATTCTTTTCGGAGGAGAAATGGTTCAATTATTTAGAAATGTACGAAATATTTTGCATTTATTATCAAAAAATTATTGCTCTTGCTTTGGAAGCCTGCATTGGAAAAATTATATTTTACATTATCATTCATTCATTTATTTTTCATTATGTTCGTATGTTTATTTTCTGTTATTATTGCCTTAAGATATTCATAACACATGATTTTTTTTTCTCCGTTGGTTTTTGGTTTATATAGGATCATATCGTTTGTAAAAATCTTAAGTTAAATATCATATCATTTTACATTGACGAATATATGAATTAAATTAGATAGAATTAAAAGACGTATGTTTGTCTGTTGTTTGGTTGTCTGTGTTTGTTTGTTTGTTTTACATTTGATCGCATTATTCATTCATGTATGAATGTGAGTTTTCTAATAATCATTTTCTTAAAGATTCAAATTGGTCTGTATCTTGCTTGTTTGTTTGTAGATTCATGGACAGGGTTTCATAAACAGAATTTCAAGTTCAAATCTATTTTTAGTCAATGCCAATCCTAATGTTCAAAGGTTGCCAACATCATTAACTTTCCATATAGGCTCAGAAAAATAAGTAATTTACAAATGCATGCACTGCAAAATACACAATCCTGTATGATACAAACAATTTCATCACATGTTATGTTTTTTGCACAATAAAAAATCAAAACAACATGGAACAAATTGAAGTGCATTATTAACTCCCCTTTTTACTCTAGCCCCTCGTCCCCCACCCCCACACACCTATAGACCTACAAAATAATAATAATAATGACAAAAAATGTTGCACCACTGTGGCACACTGGCACTATTGGTGGTAAATTTCACCCTAGACTCCTCCATTCTTTTTTTTTTATAAGCTCAATCTGTTGTAGTCTCTTACAATAGAACTCGTGTTTGTTTGGACCATTTATTTTTTGAAAAAATTGTGAAATGTGAAATATGAAACAATATACTGAAACAATATACTGAAACAATATACTGAAATGCATTTCGAGGTAATTAGAGCCCCCCCCCCCCCCATTTCTGATGAATAAAGGACCCCCGCCCCTCTATGTAAGAATGTGGCAAAAGTACATTCAGCTGAACTATCAATAGTCAAATGCCAATAATTATTTCGTCATTGGATTACAAAAAGCTTGCACTTGATTGTGTAAAAACACTTCCGACGACAAAACAAGTCTAAAGCTTGGACCACACGAGGGCGCCATTTCGATTGCGTCAGTACCGTGCGCTAAATAATCGAGCATGTGAAGGTAATCAACCCATACGTCAGTTATTAAAAGTAATGTTTGCACTCTTCATTTTGCAATCACTTTTTAAACGACATCACTCTTTCATACGTCGCGCAAAAGACCGTACAACTTACAAGTCACCAACGCGGTCCTCAACGTCAGCAAAATGACACCTCGAGTTCTGGGAAAGGTAAAAAATAATTTGTGAGCTTTCTCATTCTTATTATGTTAGTTTGGAAGATTATCATAGTAGATATGTCCCCTGAAAAGGATTGCTCTTCAAATGCCCTCACATTAAAAATATGACAAGAAACAGCTGAAATGTTCGGGCCGAACACTTGTGTGTAGTTCCATATACATATTTCTGTGTGCAGTGCATGTGAATCTCAGCAGGATTGAGTCAATTTAAAAAAAATAATTTTGGTGATTCCAAAACCTTACAGCATACACCAATTTTTATGTGCTATATATAATAAACCTTTCCCAGTTGCTTTGAGACAGTTTCTTTCACAATCCAGTCTCGTGACCAGAACTCAACTTTATCTTCAATGCCAGTTTCACACGAGGGGTCTTTTCGCTTGCATTGTTACCTACGTTAATCAAGCCTCTGAAGACGATTAGGTCCATATGCCAGTATTTCAACCTTGTGTTAGTAATGTTCATTTTGCATTCACTTTCAAACGATTTCACTCTGTCATGACGCGCATAAGTCACTGACGCTCTCCTTACGTCAGCAAAATTTATGACGCCTCGCGTGAGACGGGTTTTATTGCCCCCTCCCATCCGAAAAAAACATGTTATTTTTGACACAATTTATTGAGCAAAAGGTCACTAAAGGAGTCATGGCCTTGACTGCATCAAAAATCTTGATATTATTCGTATTTCGGTAAACGAAAACTTGAACTCAGTAATAGTATCATTTGCAAGCAAACGTAGACCAGTGAAGAAATTTTATACGAAGATGATGGCATTGTCTGAGTCTTAACATCTTGAACCTCAACTACTTGATCAATACGGGAGGGTATCGCTTTCAAAAATATTGGCGGTTTATGTACTCACACGCTTCGCGCCACTGCTTTTATCGATCGCCTGCACGTGGCGCTTTGACACACACATAAGTCCATTTTGAGGTGGAAATTGCAGGGTCGCGATGCGACTATCCCCTAAAAAGTACGTATGGTGTAAAAAGACCGTGGCGCCAAGTCAAAGTACATATCCTGCATAAGTTGAAAAATGATACGGAAAGAGGATCTGACCCACAATACACGAATCATTGGTAATAGTGCCAGAGTACTTTTTAATTGATCACTGGAAACAAAAGAAGAAGAGGGAAAGAGAAATAAACAGATTGGCCATATGGGTGGTTGGGAAGTTCCGTCCGGTGACCAAACCAAACGCAAACGTAAATATAACAAGAGAGAGAATATTTAGAAGAGAACGAGAGAGAGAGAGAGAGAGAGAGAGAGAAAGTAGTAGTAGTAGTAGTAGTAGTAGTAGTAGTAGTAGTAGTAGTAGTAGTAGTAGTAGTAGTAGTAGTAGTATAGTAGTAGTAGTAGAGAGAGAGAGAAAGTAGAGATTGAGGAAGAGAGAGAGAGTGTGTGACAAAGTTAGGATAAGATAGGAACAAAAGAGGGAGAGAGAGAGAGAGAGAGAGAGAGAGAGAGAGAGAGAGAGAGAGGGGGGGGGGGGAGGAGAGAAGAGAGAGAAAAGAAAAGAGTGACTGTATAGTCGTATGCATGTGAATAACAACATTGTACATGCAGTCATAAATAGTACACATGCGTACATGTTGTAGGCCTACCAAAGTTAGGGGGGGGGGGTAGTTGGACGGAGGGGAGACAATCCATGGAGTCCATAATCTGGCACATCTTCAAGCGGTAATCAACCAGTAAATATCTTCGAAACAGAACAATCACAAAATATATATAAAAAAATAATAGTGGCCAAAGGAAGGTCGAAACAACAAGAAAATATTAAAATTAAAAATTAACCATTTCAATCCCTTTATCCAAATAGCTCATTTAAAATAAATAGATATATAAATAAATAAATAAATAAAAAAATTATATATTCAAAATCATGAAAGCGATTTCTGCTAGTGTGCATCATTAAAGGGAAATCCCACCTTAATGGCAAGTTGCTCTGAAAGAAAGAGGAAAAATCAGAGAAGCAGATTGGTGAAAGTTTGAACGAAATCGGACAAGCAATACGAAAGTTATGAATTTTGGATAGTTGTAATCACATATGGGAATTTCATATATTTCCTTACTTTTTTTTTAGAACAATAGTCAGAATTTTGCGTTATTCTTATAATAATACTACGTGATTCGTGAGATATTTGAAAAACACGTGGGCTACTTTCAAAGAATAATAACGTACTTATTTTTTCAAAAGTTTCTAATACTTAAGGTTGTTTGAATCAAACTTTATTTAAAAAAAAAACACAAAACCTGAAATTCGGAAGATTTATCTTTCCTAATTTTTTTTTTCTGGAGCAATGATCAAGATATGCATTTTTCTTATAACCAGTGTACGTGACATATTTGAAAACACGCGTGGGCTCCTATGAATGCATCGGAGCGCACGTATTTCTTCTTTTATTTCATTAAAAAGAAGGAAGAATATCCGATGCTAATGGTTGTTTGTATTTATCATTGCATGAACTTGGAGTAAACTAAAAACAAACATGTGTTTAGAGGGTGTACTAATCTCCGAGCCCGCCAGGCTGTGCCCGCTGACTGACGATACAAGCTTCGAAAACAAACGCGAAGATTAACATCAATGCCAAAGTGTCATTCATATATTCTCAGGGTCAAGTCTCTCTTCAGTTTTATTTTCGGCGTTTATAGAGTATTTTCTTCTTCTTTTGTCCGTGATAATCTGTTCTGCCTTTGATTTGGGTTTGTGCCAACATGTCGGATCTGAGAAAAACATAATCCATCCATTAGGGGAGATAAGCTGAGGCTCTAAAGTTGAAAAGGAAAGGATTTGCATTTTAAACATGTTAAACGTTTATATTCTTTCACTGGGGCGGGGGCAGGGGCGTCGATCCTGAGGGGGGGGGGGCAGTTGCCACCCTCCCACGAAAATATTGAGGGGGTGGCAAACATATCGTTATGCCCTCTCAGTAAATCCGGAGGTGTAAATTAAAATGATGCAAAACTCGAGAAATGAAACCTTCCAAACAATGAAATCAAAAAAGCTATTACACGATCAGACTTTAATTTTGCCACGCGCTTCGTGCGCAAATTCTTTAATTTTCCCTGCTTCATATAACCGTGGAGAAGCTGGTAATTAAGAGCGGTTAAAAAAAAATCATGAAGTTCGTTAAGTTAAGTTTTCTTTCCCCCTCCCATCCGAAACCCCCCCCCCCCCAAAAAAAAAAAAAAAAAACGGATCGAAGCCCCTGGCCGGGGGAGGGCAAAGAAAGAGAAAGAGATATTTAACAATTTTGATTCGCGTTTTAAAAAATTTAATTCTGTATTCTACTAACAAATCCTATACATGTGAAAGCAAAAGTGCAATGTTCAAAAAAAGAGAGAGAGGAAAAACAAAAAACCAATAAAAAACCGCACAAGTCTGTATACTTCTAAAAAGTGCCACCTTTTAAAATTCTCAAATCATTTAAATCACTGTTTAATTCCTATACCTTGGTTTCATTTGCAATCGAGTCAGCATGGTCAGTCACCGTATTTCCTGTATTACAGCTTGAGT
>CM046848.1:18364472-18681972 GCA_025618425.1 Heliocidaris tuberculata
CGTAAATGAATTCATAAGTATGTGCGCCTGAATATTATCATCCATGCACTGATATGAATTATGTGTTATTAATTTGATCATTAGAATAATGACTGGCGAAAAAAGCGGTGAGGGAGAAAGAGATTGACAGGTCGAGAGGAGAGAAAAAGAAAGAGAGAAAGAGAGACACAGACAGAGAAACAGAGGACACATAGAGACAGACAGAGAGAGAGAGAGAAAGAAAGATGGAAGGAGAAAAACAGATAGATAAAAGACAGACACAGGGAAAGAGAGAGAAGGAGAGAAGAAAAAGAAAGAAAAAAGAGAGGCAAAAGAAAAAGAGAGGCAGAAGAGAAAGAGAGAGAGAGAGAGAGAGAGAGAGAGAGACAGAGAGGGAGGGGGGAACGAAAGACATATAAAGAGAAAAAGAGAGGCAGACGAGAAAGGGAGGGAGAGATAGCACACTGTGCAAGGAGAGGAAGAAAGAGACAGCGCGTTGCCAACGCTCGACAACAGAAATCGGTATCCGAACTAACCCGGCGTAGGCCCGGTTGCGCATGACGACATTGGCCTTGACGTGTGCTCCGCCTTCCGGACACACTTGACAAATCATTCGGATCCGATTTGGCGATTGCAACGCGTTATCGCATGGAAGTGTTGAATAAAATATAGCAGCGTGGACGCAAACGGGTGCACCTCTTTTCAATACCCTTTACTATTTCAGACGGAAATCTCTCAGCTTGTATTGTCTTTTCACGTCCATCATTTTTTAGCCATTTTTTTTTTTTAAGTTTTCCTTTTCTCTCTCTCTCTCTCGATGCCCTTGCGGTTTCAAGGTTGCTTGCTTAATGATAATGAACGCAGAATGTGGGTTAAAGGTACGGACCTATAATTACACACATGCAGGAATATGTTAAATGTTTAACAGATTACCACAGATAAGTGGAAAAAGAATACAATGCATCACAGTGCGTGGGATGGGTTTGATCGCTTCCCTGCGTTGCGTCAACGTGTCTCCAATAATGAACCGATAATGAATTTCACAATCATTTGATATATTTCAAACAAAGTGATTGATTTGAAACGAATTGAAATAGAAAATCAATTTCAGTCACCATTGGATCATCACCTAGAGATATATATGACATAATATGTGTCGTCACCTTTTCCGGTGTTTGCTCTTTAATCTAATTTTTAATTCTAGGAATGCTCGAGGAAAATGATTATTGAAGAGTTAGAAAGAATGATAATAAACATTATGTCAAGTGTAACAGGCTATATTGAAAGATGAATGAACGGGAAAATTATTAAAAAATTATAAAAAAATTATAAAGCAAAAGAGAAAGACGGAAGGGGCAATTAAAGAAAGAAACAGACTGAGCAGATATGATTAATTAAAAAGACATTCAAAAAGGACTAGAAGCCTCGGAACTTCAAATTCTAAGTAATATTTTCACGTTGAATTTCGAATAATAAAAATAGATAAAATACTCTTTCAAAAACAAATATATAAAATCAAGAAACGTCATTTGGACAACATGTAAAAAGTCACAAAAAAGGAGGAGAAGAAGAAGAAGAAGAAGAAGAAGAAGAAGAAGAAGAAGAAGAAGAAAAAGAAGAAGAAAAAGAAAGAAAAACGTTCAGAACCAGATAAAAATAGACTTGCGGAAATTTTGCGGGATCAAGGGAAGTCTAGGAGGAAACCTAAAAGATGGATGCCATTAGGAAGAATTATGATAAAGTAAATGATTACCATGAGAGAGAGAGAGAGAGAGAGAGAGAGAGAGAGAGAGAGAGAGGGGGGGGGGGGGAAAGAGAGGGGGGGGGGGAGGAGGGGGGGGGGGAGAGAGGGGGGGGGGGGAGAGAAAGAGATAGACACAGAGACAGACAGAGCAAGTCAGATATACAGAGAGAGAGAGAGAGAGAGAGAGCAATTGATGAAGATATAGTTTTATATATGTATATATATATATATATATATATATATATATATATATATATTATATATATATATATATATATATATATATATATATATATTATATATACATATATATATATATATATATATATATATATATATATATATATATATTATTATACATATATATATATATATATATATATATATATATATATATATATATATATATATATATATATATATATATTAAAGAGAGAGAGAGAGAGAGAGCGAAGAGACAGAGAAATAACGAGAGAGGCAGAGAAATAAATAAGACAGATAGTGTTATACACAGAGAAAGAGAGTGATAAAGATAGACAGACAGATAGATAAAGACATTATAGAGAGCAAGAGAGAGAGAGAGAGAGAGAGAGAGAGAGATTGGGTATGACATTACCTTCATGGTCACTTTGCAAAACAAAGCAAAGTTTTCCCATATCATGTGAGATATAAAAAAATCACAAATTTCTATTCTCTGTCAAGTTGTTTATGAATCCAAATGTCTCTGATTTGTTTTTTCTGATTTTCTGCTTTTTGCCAAGGCAACTTTACATGAATGGATAATTCACTTTCTTTTTCTTTTAGTACATTAGTTACATTGTTTTGAAACGCAGGTTCAAAACAGAATTCCTCGTGTTTATATGCAATGAATGAATTATCAAGCTATGAGTATTATTTAAAGAAAATACTTGGAACAATACACACGCACTGAAGCTTTCTATCTTCAACTGAACAATGCAGTGATATGTATTTAAAAGATGTTTTTATTCAATCTCAGTAAAATTTTAATAAGACAAATTATCATTCGGTTATTGAATGCGTTAAAAGCTATAGATGCTTCTAGTAGGGACAAAGTATATATATTTCATAGAATGCAGAATATATTATGTTGGTAGAAGCTAGGTCGGGGCAAAACTCGGACAAACGTTGAATGTTGCCTAAAGTTATATAGCTTTAGCACGTTAAGAGGAAATTGCTTAAAGTGTGAATATACATCGAAAATTGGGAGAAACATCAATTATTTAAGAAATATAAGTACTTCACTTTCATTTCAAATAAACAACATCAAAACAGCAGCGGAAGTCCGCCAAAAATGATAACAAGGCGCCAACACTTCCGATTGCGATACTGTAATCGATTAAATTGATACCTGTCGATCAAAAATACTAAACAGTATGACAATGAGGCACAATTATTTGCTGTTTATCACGAGTGGGTGCATTGACCTTAACGGTATGAAGTGACTAAAAATACCTGGGCGTTATGAAAACTATACCACTTTCAATTGCAGCAATAATTATTCACCAAGACTGGACATAACCGACATTGAATTCAGATAAGGTTTCCAATTAGAATTGAAAGCCTATTGATCAAAATCCCAAAGACAAAAGGGTGTTGTCGCCCGGCACGGTACACCATCAATTAATTAAGGAGAATAATATTTCTCCCCGGCAGATATAACATATTCGGACACTCGCGTAGCAACTGCATGAATTAATATTTAATAAGAGATGATGTATTAAAAGGTGACAAATCCATTTCGCAATTATTATTATTATTTTTTTTTTCTTTTAGAACAGTTGGATCTTCTGATATGACTGATAAGAATATATCATTTCAGGAACAATCACACTCGCAAAGACTTTCAACATGTTCAAGAAATTGACTCAAGGGAAATTTCAATATCCTATAGTAATTCCTGCTAAATTCATGTTCGGATTGCGTAATCAGGTAATATGGTACTCTATTGTTCGGTCATTTCAAAAGGTAATGCACAGGGTTAATGAAATTGCTTTTAAGTCGATTTTTTTTTAATCGTGACCAGGGGGGTTTTCACAAAGCTGTTAGTAAAGTTACGCATGACCTTACGAACGACTTGACTATGAAGTGCCAGATAGGATGCTAAAAGTATTACCTGATTACCTGTATTTCCAATAACCTCAATTAAATTATGGCAAAAAATATACTTTGCATTAAAAAATGTTTGTTATAATGAGAATGTTAATCTACATCTGCACAGTTCAACTTTAGTTGATGCAGTTAAAAATGATTGAAAATCCCATTTGGCTTGTCATATTTAAGTCATTCGTAAAGTCATGGGTAACTTTACGAACAGCTTTATGAAACACCCCCGGGTCGTATTATTATCATATGGATCCTTATTCATTCATTGTAATAAGTTCCGATGAGTATTGTAATTCACGTTTGAACTTTTTTTTCCTCCAAAAATGTAAGACATCTTCATTGCACTGTCTTCCATATACCGTCCAACAATTCTTTTATTTTAAACTTGATTAATAGAGCACAGAGAAGGTTTTGTTAAAAAAAGGTGAGTTACCACCTTTTGGCAGCAACACCATTCGGAATGCATAAATAGCGCTGTTTCTATTTTTTCTCCACATAAACCAAATCTTCCGCAATCGTAATAAATGGTTATTGCACCATGCGTACAACAAACTCGATCAAATAAATATGAATAATAATGATTGACGGTGGAACGACAAAAAACAGATAGCACCTAAAGCAATATATATATATATATATATATATATATATATATATATATATATATATATATATATATATATAATTGTGATTAGAATGACGTCATACCAGCAGTAACAGGCAACGACTTGCTCGATAGATTAAAGATAAAGTTGAGTTCTGGTCATGAGACTGAATTGTGAAAGAAACTGTCTCAAAGCAATTGGGAAAGCTTGATTACATAGCATATAAGAATTGGTGTATGCTGTAAGGTTCTGGATTCACCAAAATGATAAGAAATTGACTCAGTCCTGCCAGGGAACCCTGGTCCTGCTGAGAGTCACATGCACTGCACACAGAAATGTGTATATGGGACTACACACAAATGTTCGGCCGAACATTTCAGCTGTGTCTCGTCATATTTTGAATGTTAGAGCATTTGAAGAGCAATCCTTTTTAGGGGACATAATTATCTACTATGATAATCTTCCAAACTAACATAAAAAGAATGAGAAAGCTCACAAATTATATTTTACCTTTCCCAGATCTCAAGCTTCCCTTTAAAGTGTACCAGTCACCTGAAAAAATAATTTGTGTACAGCTAGAAAATATAAAATCAACCTCAAAGAACTTTGTCCGGTATTCTATAGGTCAACAGTTAATAAGTATGAAGGAAATAGACGATAACATGAAAATGCTCGCGCGGAACAGAACTCCGAGTTTGGTTCCGCGCGAGCCTTTATCTTGGCGAGCGCGTACGGGTGCGTAGAGTAGTCTACTCACGAGTCATTTTAATGCTTATAGAGAGTGTAATTAAAATTGCAATAAATTATCTCTTTACAGAATTAATATTTGAAGCCCATATTTTGAATATAGTATAACGACATGAAACTTCTAACATACAGAGCAAAATTATTTTTGGTGATTGATACCCTTTAAGAGCATTGTTATGTAAAAAATAATGAAATAATATGGCGGAGATGCGGTAATTGGATATTCTTGTAAAAACCAGTGTTTTAACCACTGACGGAGCCACCATTATGAAAAAAAAAATGGAACAAATGAATAGATGAATAAAAACAAACGAACGAACAAACAAAACGAATGAATAGGTAATTCTGATTGTATGGGAAATAGTGCATAAACGTATTTTTATCAGCAGAACTGAAGATTTTCTAAATTGTTATTCAAATTATAAACAAAAGCAGAAATGAAAAATTCGGGAGTTTTCCTATTGAGAATTTAGGCCGAAATGTCAAATGACGAAGGAAGGGCTAACGGCCTTTTGAATGTGTTTTTAATGCAAATTATAATCACGCGCAAACATGAATAATAAACCTCCTGTTTTTCATGTAAAATGACATGTACCATACATGATTTTGATAGGATAAATAAACGATTATTGAACTTCATTGAATTGAAAAAAATGTGTTAAAAACCTTTTTAAATTATATTTTAAAAAAAGTCTGGGTCTGTAAACTGTATAGATCTCAGAAAAACAGAAAAAAGAGAAAGAGAGAAGGAAGAAAAGAAGAAGAAGAAGAAGAAGAAGAAGAAGAAGAAGAAGAAGAAGAAGAAGAAGAAGAAGAGAAAGAAAAAGAAGAAAGGAAAGAGGTGGAGCACTATACACAGCAAGAGTTTTTGATGAAAGAGTGACAAAAAAATGGGCGAAGAAATGAAACAGGCAAGAAAACTTCACGGACTAAACAAATATAACCTTAAAAAGTAGATCTAAATTTGATGGAAAGGAAAGGATTGCATAAGCCTAATTAAAATCGAAGCACATTCAACACTTGCGTTTCTGTGCAATATACTGTAAACCCATGCGACCCTAGACGACCTTGGCTTGGGCTAGCACTATACACAGCCCCCCCCCCCCCCACCCCCACCCCAACCGGTGTGCGCCAGTGTGCTCAGGGCTAAATCTTTCGTGCTTGTGTATCTTTTATCATCCACATCATGCTCCGCAGTAACAACAGCTGAGCCTGTGTGACACATAATGGTCATTATGTGCTTGGGCTGGTTTTATCTATTGGTAACGGCGATCTGAGGAGGCAGCCCCCGCGCAGTATAAATATCCCCAGGCCAGTGTCCGCGCAAGAGGTCCAGACACTGTCTGGCTTTTTTTGAGCTCGCTGGACATTCGTCGAGAAAGAGAGAGAGAGAGAGAGAGAGAGAGAGAGAGAGAGAGAGAGAGAAAGAAGGGCCTAGGAGTAGAAATGTATCAAGGCCGCCATGTCTGGAACATTTATGTTGTCTGAAGGCCTGGCATTTTCTTGTTGGTCACCTTTTGTGATGACCGGAATGTGCAACGTGTGCGGTGAATACATGGCGGGATTTTTTTTTCTTCTTTATTTTTGATGGCGCGACTCCGTGGAATGGTTCTGGTGGTATGGGAGGGGTTGAGTAGGCGGGAAGTGGAAGAAGACAAGTATATATGGTAAATGTTAGAATTTGAAACATTGCAGAGCCCTAAAGATATATTTGTAAATGTAAGGTCTATAATGAGGTGGTGGCCGGGATTTAATTATGTAGTGAAAATGAAAGGCTGCATAGTGGATTAGAAATCGGAAAGTTAGATAGTTAGAAAAAGAGTTTATGAAGTAGTTCACGTAAAGAAAGAAAGAAAGAAAAAAAAAACCCGTAAGGAGGGCATGATTTGGTTGACCATCGTAATAGACTATGCAGGAGAAGGAATAAGGGTGTGGAAAGATCCATTTTGAACCAACATGATCAAGAGAGCATGAAAAGACGAATGAAGTCTTAACCCATCGACTGCCGTTGGTTTATGATAAGACCCGAAAAAATATACTTTTGAAGCTATCACCTTGAATAAACTCTATTAGATATATTGTTAGTAAATAATGATCCTTATAATACATGTACATATAAGACAGCTATGCAAAACTATTCAACATCTTAATCATTAATTAGGAATTTATTAAAATGGCCAAAATGGTTATTTTCTAAATACTACTTCAAGTAGTTACTAAGGGTATATTTTCGAATAGTCTCTGTGAAAAGGTAATTCATATTGTGTGAGCAGTAAACGGGTGAACAGACAAACGAGAAAAAAATGAGGGGTATCCCACAATTCAACACGCACGAACTGTGCTCTCAGTCAATCATGATTGTATAGTTTGTAAGAAAAACATCTCTTTTCATGTCATCACTTTTTTGTTTTTGAAATCACATGAAAAAATTTCGGAGAATATATCTCACTCTGTATCACTAATTTGTTTCTTCGAAAAAATGTTCCGTGACTTTTTCTTTGTTCTTGCTGCCCTTCAGTCCCTCTCTTTAAATCCAAATTTCGAGATATCTTATTTTATTTATCTATTCTTTTTTACTTTTTATGTATATATGTATATATATATATATTTTTGCTTACTAGAGTGAAAAATAAAAAGGACAAATCTGAAGTGGGTTTGAGCCGCCACCTCGCGAGGATAAGGGGGTAAGCTGGGTGCATTAATGGAAAATATGAGCAGGAAATATCGGGCATAACTATCTCGAGGAGAGCCAGTGAGAATGGAGGAGAAAGAGAGAAAGAGGGAGAGAGAGAGACAGAGAGAGAGAGACGGGGGGGGGGGGGGGGTAATGAAACGCAGAGGCAGAGATATTACATGAAAGACAGGAAAAGAAACAATTAAATATTTATTCAGAAGTGACTGCACATCAGTATTAGTACATCTACAGTATACAATTCATGTACTAAAGTGTATATCATGTACATTCGATTTTATGTATAGCACTACGACTACATATCGTTTCTGTTCATTCATGTTTATTTATTACTTTTTACTTTTTATGTATATGTATTCATGTAAGAATATTATTCGTTATTACATTGTCAGAAATTGTATGATTGTTCATATTATACTGTCATTTATGTGATGTGTTGTTCATAAATTCAACCAATCAATCAATCAGTCAATTGAAATGGAGAACATCAAAGAACAAGAGAAAGGGAAATTAAAGAGAGAGAGAGAGAGAGAGGAGAAAGATAATACTATAAAAGGTATAAAAAGATTGACGAGAAAGCGGAAGAGAAATAGAGATAGAGAAAGAGAGAGAGGAGAAAGATAAAACTATAAAAGGTATGAAAATTGATAAAAGATTGACGAGAAAGCGGAAGAGAGAGAGAGAGAGAGAGAGAGAGAGAGAGAGAGAGAGAGAAACGAGATCGCTACATCTCAATCAGAAAATCGCGAAAAGTAGTAAGACCTTGAATCTGTGAAATGTGCACGTTTTCCCTCAAAATAACTTAACCATTCAGTCACGTTTCTCTCTGGTCTGTTATTGGTCAAATGTCGGCTAGAAACTTTGCATTTTTTGTGACAACAATGAGTAAAGAATGTGGTGTGGGTGTTTGGATGTTGTAGTTGTTACTCGGGGGGGGGGGGGGGAGAGAAAGAAAGAATCAAAGAAAGAAAGAAAGAATTTGGTATATTTGTATGATAAATGTTATTTTCCATGAAACTACTTTCAAGGGCCTACACGTTTTTTTCTTTCCTCTAATTTTTGAGTGAGTGGAGTAGAAGATAACGATAGAATACGAGGCCAAGAAATCGTTCAAAGTTATTAGGAAATCATCTATTTTTAATTGTTTTCTTTGATATTACATTGCGGACACACTGAGTTTTTACAGATGCTCAAAACAATTGACATTGATATGTTTGGAATATTTTCAATTTTTCATAGTGATTTAATCGCGACATATCTTGCATCCAGCGATGAAACATGTCATAGTGTCGAAATGATCCCCAAAGCAAATGTTGAACGAAACATTAAAAATATATATAATATGGGTCTGAACTTTCGTTGTTAGAGAATGAATATTTAAATTGTCTAATTATCTAGTGCGAAGAGGCAAAAGTTCGGAGCACTGAAAGTGCCATGACATTGACATTCAGTAAGTATTTTGTTTGTGAAACACGTGAAACTATTGGCCTTTTGGTGAGAGAGAGAGAGAGAGAGAGAGAGAAAGGAGGAGTTGGAAGCAGATATAGAGTCACCGTTGCCATGGTTCCAAAACCTTATAGGTGCCTTTTTTGGTTATTATACACTGTATATACGACTGTTCAAACATAGCATCACAACGCTAACAAAACAAAGGTGAAAACTTTCTTTTTACAGTAATATGCACTTTGTATTTTTTTAAACAATCATGTGAGCCTACTTCATGAATATTTAGATTTGCAACATATCTCATATTTCTTTTTGCGTTATACCCTGAATAAAACGTACTACTATAGGACCACTACAGAATTTTTTGACGAATCGTGTAACAAACCTTCCAGGTTATCAAACTTTTCTAGAAATGTATAAAATGAATGACGTACAACAAGTTATACATAATATATAGAATACATAATGTATAATATATAATATATAATATATAATATATAATATATAATATATAATATATAATATATAATATATAATATATAATGTAATATAATCATATTTATAAATATTTTACAAAACATGCAATGTTATGTATCATATTTTTTTGTACATTGTATGACATATAATCATCATATACTATAAGTATCATGCTATGTTGTGTATTGTACACTATGTTATAAAGGCCTATACGGACAAACCACATGCACATTATCACACAAAGAACAAAGCGATGCTTTTTATATAAGGTCAAGAAAGTTAAGGCGTTAAAGATGGAGATAAATTGAAGGATAGAGACGTGAATTATCGGAGAAGGGGAATATGCGACCAGTTAACATCATAAGGGTGGGGGATGTTGGTAGGATCACGAAGACGCTTTGCCAAGACCTTTGCTACGACGTAAAATCTACCCAAGACTATTTGGATAACAAGAATAAGACCAAGGGAAAACGGGAATGTTTTTTCTGTAAAAATAAAAGAAGAAATTTGAGGATCATGGCTACGCGCGTCCGCCAAAATGTCAGAGGATACAGAGTAATATAAGAAGAAACAACCCTGTTAGTTATTCTTGCTATTCAAATTCACATACACACACACACGCACACACACAGACACACAGACAACCCCCCCCAAAAAAAAAAAAACAAACAACAACAAACAAACAAACAATTACCATTTTGATTGAAACTATTCGATACTTTTTCCAAACAGTTTTAGACTCGTTTATACACAATTCAACCACTTTATATATTTACCTTAAAAGATTAATACAGATACAAATAAGAGTTACAGTTGGATAACAGTGGCTGTAATACTGTAAAAATAGAGGAGAAAAAATATGAAGAAGAAGAAGAAGAAGAAGAAGAAGAAGAAGAAGAAGAAGAAGAAGAAAAAAGAAGAAGAAGAAAAAGAAAAAGAAGAAGAAGAAGAAGAAGAAGGATGAGGAGGAGGAGGAGGAAGAGGAGAAGAAGAAGAAGAAAAATAAGAAGATACAGAACGATGACAACAACCAAAACAACAACAAGAAACGTATTATTGTGAATACTGTAAGCACTGGAAACCAGCGGCAATCAAAGCAATTTGTGTAGCCAGCAAAATAAAATAGTATCTTATACAAGGTAACTTCATCCTCCATCCCATATATCTACCTCTCGTTTGTAAATTGATGAATGTGAAGATAGATTGGCGAGGACTTACGGAAATGTCCGAGCCTAACCGTGTCTACAATATTACGAGAACGAGGCGAAAAAACAGGGTAGCAAAAGAGTGATGGGGAAAAAAAGCGAGAGCCGTGGACACAATCAAAATAAAGTTAAAACGCCGCACGGTGATTGGTTAAGCTAGCTTTAGGGTGATAGTTTGCCGCGCTCTGATTGGCTAAAGCCGTTTAGTCAATGCCAAATTCATTGCGCAGACCACGGAGAATTCAATTTAGTTTATCCCATATACTCAACCAAGGACGACCGGGGAATTGCGTAAAGCCATTATAACTCTGTGATATTTTGTTCGTGCATGGAAATGATATTGATGAATAAACATTCTATAAGGAGTATAGTTTTCCATATTGTATTCGCAGAATGGATTGCCGTTTTCTTCTCCAGATTTGCTTGCCAAATTGTTTCGGTATCTCAATACGTACCTTTACTAGTATTGATAAGATGATTTTTCCATGAATATGAAAGTAAAATTCGGCCCCCATCGAATTGAACTTCGAAATTATTATGTAGAAGCTGACAGAACTCTGAACATGCTGAAGATCAAGAAACCTCTTATCGTAAATCTAAGGGGGGGGGGGTAGTTGTCCTGATGTGATTTTTCGGGGTAATGATCCTAGGGGGAACTCAGAATGGTGTAAAACCCTTTCTCATGCGTATCCTCGAATGCATTCCCCCCTCTTAAACTGAAATAAGTTGAACTCCTTATGAATATATACACTCTCATTGAAAGAGGATATCGAAGCAATGAGAACGACAATTCTACATGATTCTCCAAGAGTCTGCTGCATAAAAGTTACGATTAAACGAAACACCTCAAAAATGAAACACAACTTCGCTTTCAACCAATCAGAATCGCGTATTTAGGACTTGTGTTTCACTTTTTGGACTTGCGTTTAATCACAACTTTTAATGAAAGATGACCCCAGCCCCATCATTTTTATGGCGGGGGGGGGGGGGGGGTGAGGGAATCTCAATTTATTGGTCACGTCCAGATTATTCTTAGCAGACTTCAAAACAAACTGTGGTGTAAATGATTTCAATCATACCGTACTAGGGTACCAAGCTTTAATTAAGCCTTCATCCAACCACGACTAAATAAAAAAAAAAAAAATTGTGCAGCCGAAAAGGACAGAATTTTATCGTGACAATTTCCTCCTTTCCACTCATCCATGCTCTCTCTCCCTCCATGTCTGTCATGCCGCTTTGTATATTTCAATTTATCATTTTGTGTTCTACACATGCGCGTTTCATCGGAACGCCGTCGTAATATACCGGGGATGTGTCGGCAGCCGTGTTTTTTCGAGACCCGGCCCGGTGATGGCGATGAAGCTCCGTCAATCTCATGGTCATCCGAAGTCACGTTCCATTGAAGTCGAAAGGAAATCGTGTGCAGACGAAGTTCTCATAGTGAAGCCGCAGTCTCACTTCTCTCATAACTATAGCTGGAACTACCATTATAACGAGTATACATATACATGCACGCTGAACATTTTGTCGGAAATATCCATTCAGAGTGATTGGAATATCAAGACTCAAGATTCAGAATGCAAGACTCAAAACTCAAAATGCAAGATTCACGACTCATAATTCGAGACTCAAGATACAAGACTCATGATTCCATCATTCCAGACATAAGATTCGAAACTCAGCATTTCAGATTCGAGGTTCAAGACTCAAAATTCAAAATTCAAGACTCAAGCTTCAAGAATAATGATTCGAGACCAAAGATTCAAGACTCATGCATGATTCCAGACTCAAGATTCGAAACTCAGCATTTCAGATTCGAGGTCCAAGACTCAAGACTCAAAATTCAAAATTCAAGACTCAATATTCAAGAATAATGATTCGAGACCAAAGTTATGATTCGAGACTCATGATTCGAGACTCAAGATTGGGGACTCAATATTTAAGACTCAAAATTCAAGACTCAAGATTCGAAACTCAGGATTTCAGATTCAAGATTTAAGACTCATGTAGGTATAGGAAGGCACACAAATTTGAGAAACACTCGAAATGGCGGTCGCTACTGTGCAGCGCCCTCTAAAACCCTTTAAAAATAAAACAAACTCCTACTCCTAGACATCTAGTAGTATTTCTCTTCAAATATATGTCATTTGTTTTATCCCCCCTCTTCAAGTGCACAGAGAATACACAAGGAGCAAATTGTATCTTTTACCAGCAGTGTGAACGATAGTGTGGTGGCGAGTCTTTCTGATTTTCTTCCGACAGTTTTAAATTGATTACTTCCAGTGCACAATCATTCAACTACATTCAGGTTAAATTTTAAAAAGAATAAAATAGTACTAGGGTGTACCTTTAATTACAGATATAGTTATGGTTATATTTATTGGGAGGGTGAAACCTCTTCTTATGAGAGAAAAAGAATTGACGGGAAAATGATTACAAGTCCCGGAGGCTTCTCATGAGCGCTCAACCGAATCTGAATAGTCTGTGTTACCAGACAGAAAGTGATTTGACCCATTTTCATTAATTAAATAATTTAGGGGTAACGGGAGTGCAGCGTCAACGGTTATGTCAACTGCAGATCATGCATGATTCAAAATTCGTTTAGGCGGAAGAAATTACAGAGGGAGAGAAAAAAGTGAAATAGTTGTTGTATGATAGAGAGAGAGAAAAAAAAATAGACGAAAAATGAAAAACATAAAATTAGAATGACGAAGAGAATGCAAAAGAATAATAAATTAATAAAAGATAAATAGAAATGCAGTGCAAAAAGATGCTGGGAAGATAAGTATTTTAAAATGAAAGAGAATGATGTCGTTTTTCAGACCGGATTTACCTGTTGAATGAACAGGTGAAAACGAAGGAGACCATCTCTTAAAAAAAAAAAAGGGGGGGGGGGGACTGTTATCACTACATTTCTGCAGATTTTTCTAATCACACATATACTTTATTATACTTATTCATTTTCAATTATTTCTTCATTTTTGTCTTATCTCTTGATCAGGAGTTCTAATCTTTCAGGTCGACCAACTAGAATGACGTGCGTAAAATGTAATTCTAGGAGACTATAATTATATTTCTCATAGTCTCAATGAAGTATTTAAACTTTTTACTAATATCCACCAACCTCATCGTCCCCAGTCCCAATCACACGAAATTTTCAAGCAAGAACTATAACTGACACTAAAAAAAAAAAAAAAAAAAAAAGATAAATAAAACAAAATTGTGTCTTGAGTCAAGTATAATATTGAAGCTAAAAGATGGGCTGGATAATTCAGACCCTGTCATAAACGTTATGACTGACAAGAGGTTTGTGCCTGCAACTGGCCCCCACCCCCCCCCCCCCCAAGAAAATGCAGCTCCCCTCCTTCAGCAATACCCATTCACGTCCCAGAGATTGAAATTCTTCTTAGGTGTTCAAGTCACATCTCATGTCTGTTTCCTCCCCCAGTCTCGTCCGTCTACTGTAACTTCAATCATAAACTCTCTCTTTCTCCCCCTCTCTCTCTTCATCCACGTCGCTAAAGTCCGTTGACCTTCAAGCTAGGCACGCCTGATTGATGTGTGTCGGAGTCCTGATCGCCGTGCCTTTGATGTCGGTAATGCGTGGCCTTGGAGTTTGGACGTGCTCGTCCGAAGGGAGAAATATTGCGCAGAAAGTTCACTCCGCGCACACCCGGAATCTTCGAAACTTCATTTTTTTTTCTTTTCTTCAGGACATCTGTCTTCACGTAAAAGGAAGAAGAATGTCTAGAGACAATTTATAAGTGGGTGATGGGGGGGGGGGGGGGGGGGGCCGTGATATCCACTCTCTGTACTACTACTACTACTACTACTACTACTACTACTACTACTTCTTCTACTACCACCACCACCAAAATGAACCCTGTTCTAGCTGGGCTCCCCGATTTCGGTGCTCAATGCATTCAAGGAATTCCTTCCTACCGGTATGGGCGGAGAGTGGCAAATGTAGATTAGTGTCTTGTCAAAGGACACTAGTGCTGCACCGGAGTTTGAAGTTCGAACCCACGACCTTCACATCTCCAGTCCAGAATTCAAACCACTCGAGTACGACACCTATTTTCTCCGGTGAAATTCATAACTTCAGTCGTACCGCCAAACCGACTCTTCACTGATTCCAAACCGACCCATTCTTGACCATTCAGGGTAAAATTTTTTGTTCGATCTGGCCCCTGTTTCTTAAAACTTGTTATCAGTAACAACTGCCACATTTCTTTGAAAAAATTTGCTCTCAGCCAATCAGATGCAAGGATTTCAGTAGCTTATAACAACTATCGCAACTTGTTATTGATATTAACAAGTTTTATGAAAAGGGGGCCTGATGTCGGGCTTGTCTGTATGACTGGGGTATCCGGGACACGGTAATTATCTCAAGCAACAATTCGAAACTTTTTTTTTCTTTCTTCAAGTAAATCTGTCTTCACGTAGAAAAAGATGCGCGAGAGCCAATGTATAGACCTAGATGATGTCCATTCTCGCTTCTGTTCTTTGGTGATACTCAGGGACGCTGGTATTTATCTCAAGCAACAGTTTTTTTATTTTTTTATCTGTCTTTACGTAGAAGAAGAAGCCCAAGGACAGAGTTCAAGTATAGTAGATGTCCAATTTCGCTACTGTTCTTTAGAAACTATTTCCCCCAAGTACATCCTGTCTCTACGTAGAAGGAGCATCGCTAGTGCACGGTGTAGCTGATGTTCATCTTCCTTATTGCTCCTTTGGTTTTTCTCAGGGACACCGGCAATTTTCCAAAGCTGAAACTTCCCTGATTATTTGCCCACATAGACATCTTACAACATGCATGGAAGTCTCCTCAAATGGATTAGAGCAACCTTTCAAAAAGTGTTTTCCCAGAAAAAAACACAACTAGCACATCAATGATGTGGCGCTCATCCGGCATGCAGCAAAGAAATTGATGCAATTTGTACTTTGAACACAGTAGACATTGTAATGAATCGATGAAATGTACATGTATTGGTTACATGCATGTACAGATGATGAAGTGCCTATTGCAGATCTGGCTAAATGTGGTTTTGGAAGGAGACAGTGACATGTAGATATGAATGAAAGTCTGGAAATTGACAACTCAAGTTGCACGACTTCAGTTAAAAGATTTTGGGGAATGTAAATTTTAATAGTTTTACTGTGTGACAGAGAAATTTGAAATAAAGCATAAAGTTAGTCAAGGTGAGGTATCTTACCAACTGTGAAATCTTTATTGAGAGAGATTTGAAGGTTAAGATTTGTAATAAAAGAGAAAAGCACTGAATGACATAAGTTATGCTGGGACATTTAAGGGTGGCTTCAGTATTGTCCCTCACTGTTTCAGTCTTTATTAGCTCATAACCCGCTATTGTTGACCACTGTCACTTCTGGGTTCTCGGTTCTGTCGATGATGTCGACAGTTTTAGCCTTTGAAATAATCCAGCAGATGGGTTTCATAATGGACAGGGCAAAGATAAAATAAATTTTGTTTTCTAAGAAATTGCAGCAAAGCAATGGCAATTTATATTTACATTAAGATTATGTCTGCATAAATTTTTTTATTAAGCATCTCATGTAGAAAATGAAATGTTTCTTGATCTAAATATAAATGGCGTGTTCAACCTATGAAATTAAATCGAAATCCTAGCTCGTAAATCTGTTATCGAGTTTGTATGTTTCGAGTAAATTTACGCATCTGTTTCATGTACGTAATCATATGAAATTGAAGAGAAATTTGAATGCTTTTTATCTCTCACTTTTATCTTTATCATATTTCAGTTTCTGTTGGGATTCCCCTCAATAATTTAATATCTTTCATTTCATTAATTTCACTCTCCTTAGATCCTTTACAGCAAGAAAAGTTGATCTGAAAAAAAAAAAGGATATGTATAATATACATAATTCATACAAATGTAAAGAAGTAAAGCAAATTAAGAGAGTATAAGTATACGAATTGTGTACTGATTTTCGTCTGAAATTATTATAAGAAAGCAGGGTAAGTCAGTCTTTAGTACTATGCTCGCTTTCATTTTAAACATTAATTAATTTATTTTTAAACATTAAAGTGTAAGCAATGATGAATAATGTACAATATCCATTATTTATTTTTTTACATGCACATCCATTCTGTTATGTTTAATATTCGCATTTATTTTCACGCTTATCTGACAATGTAATGTTTGAAATGTATTTAATGTAATATTTGTGAAATGGACCTTGTGGCAGATTAGCTTTGTGTTAAAAAAGTTATCCAATAAGTATACTGCTACTACTACTGAATTATATGTATTGTCATTATCACAGTTATCGCATTTAAAATGTTGTATATTGGTGAATGCTCGAATGAGAATTCTCTTATTAAAAGGTGTTTGTCTTGAAAACGCCCCTACAAGAAAATGGCGAGACGCCCAAAACGAAAAAAAAAAAAAAAAAGGTTTCTTGCGCCTAAGCGCATCCTCCAATCCTTTATGTTGTGGCATTACAAAAAGTTGCGAGAGGGAGAGAGAGAGAGATAGGAATAGAGAAAGAGGGAGAGAGAGGGGGAAGAGAGAGAAGAGAGAGGGAGAGAGAGAGAGAGAGAGAGAGACGAAGAATATCTGGTCCTGGAAATGCTTGCAAATGTGTTTTCTACAAACCTTGTGTCTAAACAAGTACCTCCTTGATCTAAATATCAAAAAGCTGGTCTTGGAACATGAAAGGGTGCTAGCCATTTTCAAACCCTAAATCGACATTACCCTCCATCTTAAAAACAAACAAACAACAAAACAAAACAAAGCAAATAATAAAAAAACACACAGAAAAACATCAACAAACAAACAAAAAAAGGCCTGATGGACCACAATTACACTCTAAAAAAATAATGGGTAAACTATGCTGGGTAAATTGAAATTGGGTAAAGGTTGCGCAAATTTTTCTGTGATAAATATTTTTTCCCATTATTGGGGAAAACGGCTGATCCAAATATTCAATTGTGTAAACTATGAACACTAGGTAAAAGAAATGGGTAAGATTGTTCCAATTGCTTTGTTTCATGCATTTGCCCACTTTGTTTTATATCACTTTACCCAATATTGGGGAAAACACTTATATGAATATTCATGAATTTTTAGTAGCGTATGGTTTGGGGTTGCCCAATTTACTAACTGTCACCAAAAGCATAAAAAACTACAAGGGGTATATAGCAGATTGCACTAAATTGCACCATCCGGATAGGACAGGTCTAAGATGGGATAGATTAAGATATAGAATAGGATAGGTTAAGGTAGGATAAAATAGGAGTGATTTAGTTTTAAATCCAGACACGGGCAAAATTCTTTTTTTCTTCCTAAGTTTGAGGATAGAAAAAGGAAACAATTGGGCATCTGACTTTGCCAAACCACATAGCATTTATTACCCATCAGCTAGGCAAATAGAGGGTTGGGCAAAAATTGGTTGGGCAAGTATTGATGGGTAAATTATTATGGGTAAACTGAAATTGCCCAACAAAAGGGCAAATTCTGTATATGGTAAAGTTTACCCAAAATTTGGTCGGACACATAATTACCCTCAAGTTGGATAAATTTTGGTTAAAATTTTGCCCACTTTTTTAAAGAGTGTAGGCTTTTATGTATATTTTCATTCTGATCGATAGATCGATTGTTTTATTGATAGATAGATTGATTAATTTTTTTTCCCCGAAGAAATGTTTTACATAGCTAATAAAGACAGAAAAATAAGATTTTCTGCAGTCACGTTCGACGTTCTCATTAGAGAGAAGTTATAAATATATTATATATATTTTACATAATAAATGTATATGTGTGTGTGTGTGTGTGTATATATATATATATATTATGTAAAATGTGTTATGTAAAATGTATTATGTAAAATATTATGTAAAATGTGTTATGTAAAATATGTATATATATATATATATATATATATATATTACATAACTTATACATTACTTATAAAGACAGAAAGAAAAGAAAATTGCTGCAGTCATGCACGTTCGACCTTCCACTGTTGTTGTTGTTTTTGGTTTTTACCGCGCTGTCATTCAAAATATGAATATTTACGCCAAATGGAGAGAAGTTGGATGTACACATACACACACGCGCGCACACACGCACACACACACACACACACACACACATATATATATATATATATATATATATAAAGAAATAGTTACATTTTTATAACACATTAAGCATAATAACCTTCGGTTATTCCTACCATTAGCGCTCTGTAGGTCAAAAAACAAGACCAAAACAGATTCATATTCATTCTTATCCAAATAGGGATGTTACATTTATAATCATTAAGAGAAAAATTGAATCCATAAAATTTTACACTAGCGTGCAGACTTACAAGGATGAGTTGCGCGTCTTTCTTTCAACAAAAAAAAAAAAATCCTCATCATCTAAAGCGAAGTTTACGAAATATGAAATATTTCTAGGATTATTGCTGTGTTTCCACAATTAAAGGAATAATTTATTCATTTCATTTCATTTATTTCCATATTCAAATTCAAAAGATAAAAACAACATGAAAAATACAAACGAATAATGCATTTGATTTGGATGAGTCATCTGAAATATGTAGCAATGATTGTTTCTTTGTGGTCTATCTGACCGCTTTGGTGTGACGCTCATCAATGATAAATATATGTTATGGACTTTAGACACAATTCTTTTATCTAATTCTTGCAGAAATGTTGACGTCTATAAACTGACACAATTTGATATTCTTCTAATTCCCCATTGCCCTGCAGATCAAGTGTTATTTTTCATAAAGAAAACTAAACAATAATTCCCCTTTTAAACAAAATTCTTACCAAAAAATTGACTTTCAAACTGACACAAACTTTAATATCCTTCTTCTAATCCACACGGCCTTGCTGATCAAATGATGGAATCATCCATAAAGATAAATAAACAACAGCCCCCCTTTTAAGCCTACTTCTTGCAGAAAATTCAACGTTTATTAAACTGACACAGCTTTACATTCTTCTAATCACCCACTGCCCTGCAGATCAATTTATAGTGTTATTTTTCATAAAGCAAACTAAAAAATAATTCCCCTTTTAAACCAAATTCTTACAAAAGATTTCTTTTAAACATGACACAAATTTTAATGTATTCTTCTTCTAATCCGTACTGCCTTGAAGATCAATTGATGGAATCATCCTGTTTTTAAAATGGAGCTGTCGTTTATTTTTTCTTTATGGATCAACGACATCTCCACTTTAAAAACAAAATTCTTACAAAAGCGTAATTATCAAACCAGGGAACTGTAACATTTCTATAAAAGTTTCTTTTCTAAACTGACACAAAACTTCATTGTCTTCTTCTAATATCCACTGCCTTGATGATCAATTAATAGAATCATCTGTAAAGTAAACTAAACAATAATCCCCCTTTATAAACCTCAGCTCCACAACCTTGGTTGAAGCCTGAAGGGGTTCCCGGGTGAAATGACAGTATGAGTCATGGTTCTGGACTATTTATAGCTCGATCTCTATCAAGTGCGTGGACTATACAGAGAAAGATAAAATCAACTAAGATCAAAGTATTTGTCAAGCTATGGGCGTCGATTCCCATTTGTCTTGTGGGAGGGGGCCCCGTACTGAAATAAATTGACAAGCATTAATCCATCAGACCAGTTACGGTATTATGGTGAATAAACAGAAGATAATCAGTTTTCCAGCGCTCTTTTTGGCTGTAGATAATGGCAAGAGTTTGGCTTTCAAAATATGACACGCGTTCGTGGTGCATGTATTATTTTTAATTTTATCTAATTTTATTTATTTTTATTCTTCTATTTATTTATTTATTTTATTTTATTTTATTATATATATATATATATATATATATATATATTATTATTATTATTATTATTATTATTATTATTAATTAATTAACTAATTAATTTATTTATTTATTTATTTATTCATTTTTTATTTTTATTTATTTTTTATTTCTATTTTTTTTTTTTTTTGGGGGGGGGGGAGTGGCACTTGATATTGTTTCCTCACCTTTAAATAATTGTCAAGTGGGGCAACCCTGCTGCCCATAGAGGATTGGCCCCGTACAGACTACACACGTATATCTTGAAGCAAATATGCCGTTTGTTACACCAATCGATAAACTGGAAACATTATCTTCATTTCAAACACTGAACTAGGGATGAGTGTAGTAAGGGGAGTATAAATTGTGAAACTGGATTATTTACGTCTGGGGATCGAAATGTTAAGTCACCATTCGAATGAAGTGACTCAGTTTCGAACCGGGGTCCGTCAGAGTCGTTTTAAAGGCGAAGACAGCGAGCTTACCGCACCGCTAGACCAACCTCACAATGATTGTATTCCATGATAATATTCAGGTCTGTAAAACTTCTCTTCACTTCTTTGACCTCTTGAAGTCTTTCGAATTTCAATTTAGTTTCTGCATGAAATGCTTTCTTCTTTTCATATTTCATCTTCCTATGAATATTTTATAATCCATACATTATTGCCTTGTATAGATCTTGTTTATGTTTCTTGATCTTAATGCAAAGTAATTCTAAGTAACTATTGTCATGCTAGGTACACTCTAAAAACTAAAATGTTAAATCACTTCAATTATTTAAAAGGGCCGAGGAGTGACCGCTTTTTTTTCAGAAGGGTGAGATTAACACTTTTAACATGCTGGATTCAACACCATGAAGGCTGAATTCAGCAGGTTCAACCATTTTGAAAAAGTGGTCACTCCTCGGCCCTTTTAAATGGTGATTAACAATTTTCGTTTTTAGAGTGTAATACTAGGTAACATGACCTACGTTAATGCTAGGTAACATTAGGTAAATCGACCTACATATAGTCTAAAATTTCTGTTTCAACTTCTTCATCATTATATACTTTAGGCGTTGTTATTTTTTAAATTGATAAATGAGATACAATATTCAATCTAAACTCGATCAAAATATGTTTTTATTAAACCACAATGTTGTATGATAGCGGTTGTCTTTGTCTGGAGAATGTTTGCCAAATGAATATGATAAATTCGTACATTGAAAATGCAACCAAAAAAAAAAAAAAAAAAAAACCCAACAACAACAACAAACAAACAAACAAACAAAAAATCAAAATACGTGATCATGAAGCAGATGTAACCAAAATATTTGTACGACAGTGTTTGCCTTTGTCTGAAGACAACGTCTGCTAGTATACAAAATTAAAATTCATACGAGCACACTCCCAACTCGTGCTCAGACATGAGATAATATTCAATTGACGACGCTTCATTATATAACCACCGTTATTAATACACGAAGAAGGAGATAATTATGAGGGTATGTTTTAAATTCACCATACTGACTCATTTATATAAATCTCCGACGGTTTTTAGTTTTTCTCCTGGCTGTTGACTGGTCGAAGTTTTGATTGTCACAGTGGGAACCTTGGAATTACACGATTCAAGGCAAACCATATTGTATCGTGCGAATTAAAGATAAGTTCTATTCCATTGTTTTTCCTTCTTCGTTATCAAATATAAATCGCTAGTTGTAATTATCCGGTAATCAAAATGAGGGTTACTCCTTAGGATGCACTTTTCTTGCCTTCACTCATGTTAATTACCGCAGCTATGATGCTTTATCTCATTATTATCATCTTGGTTTACTAATCATGCCAATAGTAGTGCAATCCCCCCCCCCCCCCCCCCCAAAAAAAAAAAAAAAAAAAAAAAAAAACACATATAAAGGTGGACGAATCATCAAGGAAATATATATGAGAAAAGATGGCTTGTGAAGAGCGCTGCTCATTGTTGCCACAAAGTTACTTATTTCAAGTTACCGCATTCATTCTATACGGGATTGCAGAACATGTAAACAATCTTTAACGTTATACATGCAAGAAAAATCTCCTAAATATCTGAAAGCAAACAAACACAATTTTATGCACATCTTTTCCTGGTGCCAGATTTTGTTTTGACGGAGGGGGGGGGGGGGGGGGGGTGTTCCCCCTGTGCCCCTGTGCCCCTGTATCCGCCACTGGACGCGGATGAACTACCGGAGATCGGGAACGTGTTCCCACCGAGTTTGTCACCTTGGATAGGTAGAGGATAATAACGGCAATAACCCTGGAAGCAGGAAACAATATTAAATGTATGATCAAGAGCGCATCACAAGCTATATGGTCAGGCATCTCCCCTCTCTCGCTCGTCCACGGTAACCATTTACGTAAAATAGTTAACTTGAATGATGCATGATTTCATTTTTTCTATTTCCGTTTTTTGTTTTTCTTGTTTGCTTCCTCCCACGTTCCATTTCGTTTCACCTGCATGTTCCCCCCTCTCTCTCTCTCTCTCTCTCTCTCTCTCTCTCCTGGTCTTACTGTCGGAGTTCCTCCTAACTTTTTTCTGTCCTTCATGATTTTTCACTCTTTCCCTTTTTTTCACTTATCTTTTATCTTGAATTTCGAAATTCTGTTAAATAAATCATAGGTGCCATTTGGATCCACCCGGCTTGATATTTTAACTTTGAAATATTCTCTCTTCTCTTCTCTTTTCCTTTCATCTCTTCTCTTTTCTCTTCTCTCTTCTCTTTCTCTTCACTCCTATTTCTCTACATCTATTCAAATATCAAATATTTATAACTCTTCCTCCCCTCTCTCTCTCTCTCTCCTTCCCTCTCTCCTCCTCTCTTGCTATCTTGTCTCTCCTCAGTAATAATTATTCTAATTTATTTTCGTATTATAATAATTTTGACCTAATTCTCTATTCTTCCCTTCCCCCCTCATTTTTCAAGTGATCTGTTTCACTTCATCTCCCTTCCCTTGTTTCACATTTCTTATGTGGTTAATCTGATTTCACTCATGTCTCTCTATTTTGTTTTACACATTCCTTACACCAGGTCTCTCTCGCTCTCTTTATTTGGCTCAAGGACTTCTTTAACTACTTTCTACTCTGCTACATATTATATTTCGCAATATCAAGATACACCGCAATAACAGGGACTATATAATGCTTATGTAAATATAGAAAGTGAACATGAAACACTAATATAGAGGTAATAATATGTGAAGAAATCAGACATAAACAATTCATAGTAAACATTAAGATTATAATCAAATTAACAAAATAATTGTCTGGTGAGCACGCAAAAATGACAATTTCAATGAGTTTTTTTTTTAAAGGAAAAGCATCGCTCGCGAGGTGCTATAGTTAGAATATTGCATCATTCATTTTGTACAGACAGCCTTTTGAAAACTAATCATAATCTAAAATAATTATCAGCTTGTCATAAAATATTACCTGTCTAGACTTGAGAAAGATATAATATTCGCAAACATAATGAAGAAATTAGGAGAAGAGCATTATTTTGGTCTCTTTATATCCTTTTTTCATATTTAGTCAAATGTAATGTCTTCAACAACATTAACAACAACAACAACATGAATCATGAATAAACGAGAAGGTAAAGGACGTTCTTTGATCCATGTACATCTTAGTCATATTTTGTAAAAATATAAATATCTTTATGTTTTCTGTGTTTTTTTTTAGTGCTAATCGCGGCATGGGACATTTACACCTGCAAACAATTCGCGGCTTACACACAGCTTTACCAAAAAAATAAAAAAAATAAAAAATAAAATTAAATAAATAAATACATAAAATAAAATGTAAGTATTGGACGATGCTTGCAAGATAAGGTCGATAGAAATAGGCCTATCAACAACTACTAAAACACACTAAAACACAATGACAAAAAACAAACAAAGAAAAAAAAACCAACCTCCCCTCAAAAAAAAAAAAAAAAAAAATGCTTATTTTGATTTTTTGTGTGGGTATAATTCGGTAATTTTGTAAGAATGATAACAACCACCATTACATAAGGGGATACATTCCTGTTAGTCACTACTGGTTAGCAATATGCTATACTGAGCTGAACCTTCTTGTAAATATATATATATTTAAAAACGAATATTTCCATGTTAAATACGATATGTTGTTGCATAATACTGCATGGGCAAGGGCTACAGTGGCAATGCAAATTAAAAAGATACAAACATTCGCAACATACTACAAAGGAATTGAGATTTTTCCATCGTGAGAAAAAGGCAGATAGTTTGAGTGTAAAAAGCCGAACTAAGCATGTACGGTATAATAATGCATCAGCACTTTTACTGTCAAAAACAAAACAAAACATTGATTCATCCGGGTTACTGTACGCAAAAAAGGCAACATTTGCGTTTGAGTTTGCAGTGAACTAAGCGTAATTCGAAAACAGTTTTGTCATGAGAGAGAGAGGGAATGAACAAAAGAGCGAAAATGGAATAAAACACGAGGTACAGTAATGTTGGCCTACCTGGCGCCGCCATAAGCGAGACATTTGGCGGGTAGTGATCATCCAGCATAGACGATAGCCCAGCCGCGCCGGCGTGTCCGTGTGAAGGCGGAGGCGGCGCCGGCTGGTGGTGCGTGTTGAACATGTACATCGGTGAAGCTGTTGGACCGGGGAACTCTCCCGATGGGTATTGGCCTGTAACGCGGTGAAGGCAAGAGTGATGGCGTGTGGTTATTATGTGCATGGATTATATGACTTTAATTCAATTATTCCCTCTTTGTCTTTACCAATTCACTTCTCTTTGTCTCACCGTCTCTCCGTCTCTCTTTCTCCCTCTCTCTCTCACCTCTCCCCCTCTCTCTCTTTCTCTTCTCACTGAATTTCTCATGTTAAAAACGGCAGACCTATACTACCAGTAATTAATGCAATTTAATTAATCTCTTAATAGAATTTGATAAGGCGATGGGGTTTTTACCATTTCATATGTTCATTTTCCACATATGTAAATCACTTTGAGTAAGGATAGGCCCCTACTACGAGAAATACGAGAAAAAAACAGAAGGCTTTATAATTTGCATATGCTGGGTAAAGGGTAATAAAATATGAAACATTTGAATGTTCAATACCCTATTTGATAAAAGAAATTAGTATAACAGACCTAAGTAATACCTACCAATAATAATTAAGAGATTAATTATCATTTCATACTTGTACATGAAAAAATTTAAATTTTGCAAATTATGTCCGTATTACAAAAAAAAATCTGTCATCAACTGTCATCAGATTGCTCCTAATGAAAAAAGAGGCGCACAAAACACCCAAACGATGTCTAAAAGAAGCCCCCAATACATTATCACGCAAACTGCCTACAAACCAACTACGGCTGTTTCTATCATGTCTATGGACAGCCTTGTTGTGATGTAATGTATTCATGTATACTTTTCCTAAAGGAATGTGAATATATAGATTGTAATAACGGAAGAATCCTGTATATTAGATTGTATTTTGAGTGTTGCTGTTGTTAATGTATACCTTTATTTTCTTAATTCTCGGTTCTTCTCTGCATTATTTTAGTGTTATATATCATGAAAACTCACAATGACCCTGTATCTATGCGTGGGTTTCTATCAAAAAATATCAGCAGAACGGCAGAGACTAAAGGGCTCATTATTTTTCCACTATCAAACAATACATGAATGTCCTTCTCTATATGAAGATCAAATGAGCTTTTGTTGGTGTTCCGACCTTTGCTCCGCCGACAATCATTGCTCCAGTCTTTATTTCGACAGGGTTAGCGTTAGGGTTAGGTATAGTGTATGTTTGGTTCAGGGTTGGAGTTTAGAATTCGCTCAGTATACGGTATATGAAAATGACGAGGAGCAATATTGTCGCCGGGGCGTGTGTCGCGCAACCGCTTTTGTTACAAGGACTCTAAAACGAGTACTATCATGACTATGAGAGCATTCAAAAATTTGCATGTAATATTTGCACCTCTGTTATCACGATTACGAATTTCTAGAAAGCTTCGGATTGAAATAAAAAAAATTTTAAATACAATGAACTCGGCAAAGCCTAAAACAATCCCCAGGCCGGCCAATTCGAAAAAAAATAATTTAAAAATGGAGCTCTGTTTGATAAAGTAAAAGGATGTTACTGAAAATTCCATGCGGGATTTCTCGAAGGTTTCACACACCCCAAAACTTTTTTTTTCACATCTAAAATGAACTCAGCAAAGCCTAAAACAAAAATATATATGTAATTCTATACATTATGAAGTACAAGGGCGGTACAGAAACTTCATGGTACACTGATGATTGTGGTAAAACATTCATGTCAGGCCATTTAAAATACCAAGAAACCCAATGAGTAGGCAGTTTTGAAGGGCATTTGGAATTGGAGGGATTATATGCTCCATATATCATAGCTGATAATATTGTGAATGAGGTAGTGAACTGGAAAGAGACGTACCCATACGTTTATAAACTAGGTCATTTAATGGTATTAACACTATAGCTAATTAGGAGTATGCCCTAAAATATTGATACACTTTATTAAATTAGGTAATAAAAGAACGACTTTGTATAATAATCATGACTCATGAGCTGATAAAAATCTACGCATACGTCCATGTATTGGCATGATAGGTATACAAAATGTAAACTTGACGGCATGAAACAAAAAACAGACAATTTTGTTTCATGCCGTCAAGTTTACATTTTGTATACCTATCATGCCAATCAATGAACGTATATGCGTATAGAGTTTTATCGGCTCATGAGTCATAATTATTATACAAAGTCGTTCTCTTATTACCTAATTTAATAAAGTGTGTCAATGTTTTAGGGCATACTCGTAATTAGCTATGATGTTAATACCATTAAATGACCTAGTTTATAAACGTATGGATACGTCTCTTTCCAGTTGACTCATTCACAATATGACCAGCTATTGTCTGTTTTGTTTTCCAGAAATACTATTATCAGGGGCGGATCCAGGATTTTGTAAAAGGGGGGCACGGGCCGGAACTGCCCCCCTTAAATCCGTCACTGCTATTATGATACATGCATGTAGTTGGTGTCTTCAATAAAGACTGAAATGAGACTTATATAGGTTGGATCCCATATTATACTATCCCACAGTCATTATATATTATATTATATATCTTTATCACATCATATTTATATTATAATTATATCATGTTATTATCCCATATTATAATTATGTTCTGTAGGGCCTATAATATAAAGCTTAGCAGAAAATGAAAAAGAACATCAAAACATGAAGTGACAGAAAACCCTAGAATCAGGGAATATGATGTAAACTGACCGTTTAACTTTTTACTTAATGATATTAAGCCAGGTTAACGATATACTCTCAAAGTAATATGTTAACATTAACATGTTGCTCCAACTGAGATTGCCATTGTACTAGGTGTTAAAAGATATAGTATATATGAAATAGACACTTTTGATTCTTAATAACTCAAAAAATATACCCCGTTTCAGACTGACGCTTTTTACATTGTAAAGTTGAAAGATGTCAAATTTATTGGGAGCAAGTTTTATGACATTTCTCTGAATAATTTTCTTTAAATACTGCTCTGACTATTTAATGAGATTTTTCACTTTTTGAAAAATCAAGGCCACAAAATATGTGTGTATCAGAAATTAATTCAGAACACAACAGCTGTCAATGTGTGTTGCAGCTGAAATTCCAGAACACCTTTTTAACCCAGAGTCATGAATCATTAAAAACACTGGACAGCAAAAGGTTGGTAGAAATGACAGTTGCAACACATATTTGGCATTTGTATTCGGAATTAATTACTGTATGATACTCACAGATTTTGTGGCCTTGATTTTTTTAAAAAGTGAAAAATCTAATCAAATATTCAGAGCAATATTTAAAGAAAAGTATTCAGAGAAAGGTCATAAAACTTGCTCCCACTAAATTTTACATCCTTCAAAACTTTACAATGTAAAAACCTCAGTCTGATTTGAGGTATAGTTTTTGAGTTATTAACGATAAAAAGTGTCCACTGTTTTTTAACACATATCACATATATGTTAATAATGCTTGCTTGTTTCCACGAGTTTACACATGACTAAATAATTCAGATCCTTAACAAAGGTATAAGCTTCAACTTTAGGCTTACTCATATTTAATTTTTAACTTGGCCAGGTTTTTGATATATTCATCACTGCATATATTATTTGATGTTTTTATGTTTTACTTACACAAAATCACCTTTGTTATAAAAGTTCATAAAACATTGCCGCGTGACAGACCGCTCTGTTCCCTTCATGTTCTTGTAACTCATGATAAATCATTACAAAATTGATTTAACGATAAATGCTTTTTTTTTCCAGAAGTTGTTTACGTTGAAATGACGACCTCCAATACACTGAAAATACACTTAAAATAGTGTTAAACTTTACTAGAGTACCGGGTTGACCGGTAGCCAACACAAATCTGGTAATTTTTGCCTGGTTATTTCAAGCGCATCTTCTCTAATCAAATCACCAAATTCCTGGTGAACTAATGTGATTATACACGGAAAATAATTTACATGGAAAATTTTAAGCCAGGCATTTTCTGTGTGTATATAGTATAGATTCCAATCAACTTCAAGATATTTCTCATAACCATAATTATCTCATCGGCAAGCTGAAAATTTTCCTAGAGCTGTAATCATTTTGAAATATTACTTTGATCATGTTTGCTGTTATATGTGTATATAGTATAGATTCCAATCAACTTCAAGATATTTCTCATAACCATAATTATCTCATCGGCAAGCTGAACATTTTCCTAAAGCTTTACTTGAAAATCCGATATCTGATGACGCAAGATGTTAATCAACATGCATTGTTCCTCCAGTCTTGATTTTATTTTCTTCCATTTTTAAATAACAGGAGAAATAGTGGCAAAAGAAAGAGAGAAAAAAAAAAAGGACACAGATCCAACGAATAAGTATATAAACTAAAGGTGATTATTGACAGGTCATCACAATGTTATTTCATGTTCTCTTTACATTCCAGATCCTCCAATTATTTTCACGTTGAGATTTAAGCTTGACGAGATTTGAGTCATTCATTTTTATTCAAGACATTTTTTTACATGTTGTATGTCAGCAGAATATTATGGAGACACAGGTGTTTATTTCCATAATGATGTTATCCCTTAGATGCTTATTGCCTAAAAAATACAATCTGGCATCACAAAAGTAAAAGTTCTGGATGCCCATGGTGATCATATGACAGAATGATTCCCCTCTAGTATTGAATATCTATTATGATTATGATTATGATTATGATTATGATGATGATGATGATGATGATGATGATTATTATTATTATTATTATTATTATATTAATGTTATTATTATTATTATTATTATAAATGTTATTATTATTATTATTTTTATTATCATTATTATTATTGTTTTTGTTGATATTATTATTATCATCATTAACACAATTATTATAATTATTATCAATATTATCAATGATATAATTACTTGTTTTAGTGGTGATGATGTTGATGATGATTAATATTATCAATATCACTATCACCCATCATCATCATCATCATCATTTTCATTATCATCATCATCCGGTAAAGAAAAATATATAAAATAAACGATTGTGCTTCTTATAAATCGGATAATACACACATTGGAAAGTCAGGGACAGAAAAAAAAAATGAACTAAATAATGGCATCGAGCCTCCTTAGATCAAAATGTTCGGGATGAGTTAAATAAAATCAAATAACCGCTTGTAGATAAGCTCCATGTACTAGTAGTTTATCATGTTTATAATCAAAAACTTATGACGAACATAATTGAAGTTTATACTTGTTAATAATGAAAAGCAAAGGTAACATTCATAAGAATGTGTGCGCTCCAATGGCACAAAATCATCAAAGATCTACGATAAAAAACAGAGTTCATATCCTAATTGTGACTCAAAATATGATCATATCAAACATGAATAGTCATGTTGGACTAAAAATAGGTGTCTCGGTGCAAGCTGAATAAGGCCGACTAACAATTTTTGTCGAACTAAAGATGGTCAGAGTTGAAAAAACAGAAGAAGATTCAGCCAATGAGGAGACAGTCAAGTTTATGATTCAAAGTTCATGAGGGTCAAGTATGATCGAGGCCGACCTATTAAGACTTTCCATATTGGGTGAATATCACGCGTATAATTCGCGTATATGTATATGTCGGGTTGGGAGACATGAACGGGGGTGGGGCGAGAGCGGGGGGGGGGGGGGTGGCATGGGGTGCAAGGGGTGCATTAGAGTCGATACCACAGCGCGTGATCGTGGTATCATTGCAAAAAAAAAAAAAAAAAAAAAAAACATTGTCGTTCGTCATAACGATGATAATAGGCTATGCAAGTTATGATAAAGACGCTTACATGGACATCCAAGTTTGAATATAGATCTATATATATAATCTGGCGCTCAATATATATCCTGTGCATCTCGATCCCCACGTGGAAGTAAAAATAACCAGAAACATTCTATAAAAAAAAAATGATCTCATTGCCAAGGTGAATCAAAAAGAATAATTTACCTGGAAAGAACATGGAAAAAGCTAGCACCAGTTGAAGTCAGTGTGCCCCATACACTGTCACAAGTAAAAGAGGGAGGGTCCTACTTTCCGTGCCCGTAATGTTCCGGATATAAACGGTCACTACATGGCAACATGAAGGGTTCCGTAACATACATGAAAGGTGATACACATTTGAAAACGTCGTTAAAAATAAAGCCGGGCCGATGCGATAGTCTGGACATGAAATGACCAAAAAGAAAGCCCGTCGGAAACAGTTGAGTGTTTACCGTCACAAGTATACGCCCCATTTCGTTCTCTCTCTCTTCACAAAAATACATTTATATATGAGCAAAGTTCCGTTTCAAATTAAAATTTAGTATTGTAGCCATGTTGTAATAGTAAATTGTAATTCAAATGTAATATTTGTTATTTCAGTATTTTAGAATTAATGTAATGCAATAGATATATGTAGATGTATTTTTGTATGTATGATATTGTATTATTAAAGAAAAGGTATTCATAATATTGTTGTAATTCAAAGTAATAGAAATGTAAAGCACATTGAAATCTATTATGTAACGCGCTTTATAAATGTAACGTATTATTATTACTATCATGATTATTATTGACTGGATAGTCTTATATACTCTTCTTAATTGTGTTATCGAACTGAATCCATTTATTGTATGTATGATATTTGTTAAAACTCTGTAGACTTTAATGATGCCTTGTAATATTCCGTGTTTTTTAAATCCCTCACAAGAGTCCACCTGAAGGAACCATTGAAAGTATAGTATACGGGAAGGCTCTAGAAAGCTCCAAAGGAGCATTTTAGTTAAAAAAAAAAAAAAAAAAACAAAAAACAAAAAAACTAAAAGGCTCTCTGCCTAATACATAAATAGATTAATAAATAAACTAGGAAGTAGGCCAACACGAAATCACCGCGAGAAAATTTAGCCTTTACACAATCGAATTCCCATAAAACTTTCTGTTAACAAAACAAAAGGCATTGTTTCAACATATGTAGGCCTATAGTTACAATAAAATCATTTAATGTTGTTACAAAATACAGAGAACAATATGTAAGAATATATGGTAAATACTCTTTTCTGTTGATAAATCATTTAAACATTGTCAGAGTCATACATCATATCAACTCCAGCCTAAATGCTTATGACGTGAATACAATAAAATGATATTTCATCATCAAATCGCGGCATGAAAAATATGTTATTTCTGTTACATTTATTGCCTTTACCCCCCTGTGGACCGATCGACAAGAGAAACATAACTTTACATTCAGCGGTCCATCCTTGCCAGCAGCGCATGAAGCGAACCGTGTTTTGTCTTGCCCGATCCCTTCTCGACCCAGACGCTGTTACGTAATAATGACTGAAACTGTCTGGATCAAAATCAGCTCAGCAGATTACCTGATAGTGCACACAAACTTCTCCAATCTTTCAAGCGTTCCACTGGCTAAGCAAAAGATGACCATTTACAATCAAAATAGCTTTTAACAATTATTTTTAAGCTCCATGGTGATAACACAACAAAATTACGTAGTTTTTCCTATTTTCTCTTCTTTTTGTCTGTTGGCGTGAAAACCGTTCGAGTTACATTGTGTGGCGGTTGCAGTATATTACATTTCGAAGTAAACCGTGAAGAAGCTATTCTGAAAATTGATACCGTATTATTTTGTGGTTTCTGTATCTATCGAAATCATAATAATCTTAAGCACTGCAATTTGCAGAATATACTGCATACTTCTACTACTACTACTACTACTACTACTACACAGATATAGGCTAATGGGACTACACAAACGTTACGCTGGAGCGTAATTTATTGGGAGGAGAAAAAGAAACGTATAGGCCCTATCATGCCTAGATAATTATATAGGAATCTGGAAAACATATTCGGATTACGTTTGATTTCTTGTTTAGAAGAAGACTGGATTCGAAAAAAAAAATCACCTTCAAGAGATGATATAGGCCCTACATTGTTGATCAACGTCATTTATTTGGTGAAAATGTGCTCTCCTTCGTGAATCTTGATAACTAAACCGAGAATCATAATTATTTCTTCAGTGAGGACAATAAGTCGGAGATATCTGTCCGGCGAGACAAATCTGTTTTCTCCGTTGAATACACTATTTCGAGATTTATTAACATACATAGAAGCTGTGAATTGGAGATTGTAAATCAAAATTTTGCAATTTTTCCCGTTGCGAATAAAAAATATAAAAAAACTGAAAGAAAAAGAAAAAAGATAAATATTAGAAAATTACTTATACGAGTGAGTCTGTGGCTTGTTTTTGTGGAGTCCAGACGTGACGCTTTTACATGCTATGTCGTAACGCTGGTGTTACGACATGTTACGAAATAGCGTCAAAAAGGACAGGGCGTCACTAAACTATTTTAAAAGGGTGTCAGTCCAAAATTTCCAACAAATAAGCCGCACATTTCCTAACAAGAAATAGTTTTTAAATTTTTGTTTTTAGAATCCTCAACAGAAATTTATAATTTGAACACCTCTTCTTCTGGCTACGCCCCTGTGCAGGCATTTCTCATCAAGCTTTTTCTTATTTTGTTCATTTTTGATTTATATATGAGGTTCCTTATTTACTGGGTGATAAACTTTTTCCATTACTGTAATGCATAATATTAAAAAACAAAAACATTTCTATGCACCTGAATTCCTTCGATATTATGTCCCCATCCTCCTTCCCTCTTGTTTACGAAAAAAGAAAAAAAAAAAAAAAAAGAGAGGGCAATACAGCAAATTGAACCAAAGTGAAACAAATTGCATAAACCAAGCAGTATTGAGAGGGTGGCGCATTCAAAACGACACACACCATCTAGAAGATGTAAAGGTCTTCAAAATATAAAGAATAAAAGCTGGGGGCACAGTCCCCCCTAGCGAACTAAATATGGATGTCTTAAGTACACATTGAGTATAGAAACATTTGATGACCTTTTTTTTTCTTTTCTTTTGTTTTGTTTTTTGTTGTTGGTCCTAGAATTTTCAAGGGACATTACCTAAAAGATATTTTCCAGAACAGTCTGTACCTCGTTACATTATAAAGAACATTGTTATCACAAACTTGTTATAACAAGGTAATTTTGCTTGTTCTACATCTTCGAATTCTATTATTTTTAGCCCCGATATTACAAAGTTTAAATCAGTGGGCGTATTTAGTCCTTGGTGTGATAGGGGGGGGGGGGATATCCGAGCCAAATCAGCTAATGGTGATCCATATATTTGAGCAAGAAAATCACATTTTCCGGTCATAAGCACGGACGGGGGGGGGGGGGCAGGGCGACAAACGTTCCTCTTTCCTATCTCTCTTCTTAAGAAGATTCTAAATTCTAAATTTTATGTTTCTGACCTCGACATAATTATTTGCACAATAGTGTAGTGTCATGGTAACAGCGGTATTCAAAGAAAACGACCCCTCTTGCCCCTGCAAATCCCTTTTCGTTTTCAATATAACGAGTTATTTTCAGTGGTCCTAGGGAGTTTGTTTATAGGGCAACTCCACTGTGTATCCCATACGTTACCAAGTGAGTTGTAAACATGAATTGGCTTAATTTTACTTGATATTTTTGTACCCCGGATTCGAACCCCATACCTTGTGGTTCACAATCCGGGGACTTCTCCACTAGACCACAACACCTCTTTCAATTTATTTTGTCACATACGTTATACCGACCACATCTAAGATTTTTATATATCTGATGATTGTATCGAGCTGATAGTCCTCGAGCTTTTATCATACAAAAATATCAAGTAAAATTAAGCCAATTCATGTTCACAAATCCATAATTTAAGTACATTTGTCTGCATTGTAAGAAAAGGAAAGAAAATACAACACCACTGCATGTTCTCTTTTTTCTTTCCTTTTTTTATTTTCTGATTTATTTTGATTGGTCATTATTCATATACGTCCTCCATTCATTACCACAAATTATTTCACCGGGGCCTACAGCTTTACAAGCTTGCTTTCATGTAGGTCCCATCATATTTCTCTCAGTAAAATCACTGCATTATATTGACCATCTATCTTTATGTTATTTATGTATGTATTTATTTTTGAAATGTAAATGTAACATGAGAAATATGAAAATAAATGAAAATGAAATGAAAATGAAATACTTGGTAATGGGGTAACCTCGCTAGTCATAAGGACCGCTATCCATAACGCGTGACTAAATGAATAGCGGTTTTGTATGAATAGCGGTCCTTCTAAATAGCGAGCAAACCATAGACAAATTACCGCGCTATTCATAAAGACCTCCATTCATCAGGACCACTATTTATAACTATTCATAAGGACCGCTATTCATAACGCGTGTAAAATGAATAGCGATTTTCTATGAATAGCGGTCCTTATGAATAGCGAGCGGACCCCTCGAATCCCTGGCACAGCACTAATGTCTTTTGGCAAGACATTAATCTACATTTGCCACACTCGACCCAGGTGAGGTAAATGGGTACCTGGTGAGGTAAATGGGTACCTGGCAGGAAGTAATTCCTTGAAATGCTAGAGCGCCCTAAGAGCAGCCATGCTAAAGCCGGTGAAACAAGGTGTGGAGCGCCAGGAGTGTCAAGTCAAGGAGTTATTGGTCTGACAGACATGACTTTATGCGCTATACAACAACTCACCATTATTATACGAGGTTCTAACAAAAATAAAGAGACTCATTCGACACTTTTATTCAGGAGAGTAAGAGAAAGGACTTTATTCAGCTTTGTTTACCTATAACACAGATACATATACAAGTCCACATTATTTTCTTCTTTGTCATTCGAGACGCTTGTCAGCTGCAACACTTGTAAAGAATTCACTTTCGAACTTTCATTCGGAAGTTGTATTGCAAGTCCATGCTAAATCTAAATAGATATAAATCATACAAAAAAGGTCATCAATATCGTTATAAAAATCATGTAAAATTTATATTAAAATTTTGTTTAGTGCAGCTAAAAGTAGTGAACAAAGAAAAAAATTACATGACACTTAGGTCTTTATATATAGTATACCAAACATTTCATTTACAATTTTAATCAATCTTAACAATGTGTTTTGTGCTATAGAATCTTAATGCCAATAATCTGTATCAATTCACATTTAAATACACGAAAGTATATATTCGAAAAATTAATATTTGGAACAATTTCATGTTTCTTATTCTGCAAAACTGGCATAATTCATTTCAATTTATATGTATTATCAATATTCTTCATATTCTTTCATGAGCTCAAAATGCTATCGTTATATTTCACTAATAAAATGTGATATTAGCGATTTACAAAATTTAACTTATAGACAATACATCGCGAATCTGTCTAAACTTCATGATACTTCCGAATTTATGTCAAATTTCTAAAAAAAAAATAATAATTTGATAATACTAGAAATACAGAAATTTTCGTGCATAATTTTAAATATTTGGGAATTTCCCAAGATACATGACTGGGGATTTTCGTTGAGGGTCACCCCAAAACGCATCAGCATGCCTTTCATGGACAACAATGTACAATGTTTATCGCCGAATTACCTCAAGAAAGACGTTCTGTTATTTATAGAATAATCGAGAGAAATATTTTTGCATAATAATTACAATTCTTGTAAGATTCCTCCACACACAAACCTTCCAAGTACTTATATATAAACACCCAAAATGCAGCCAATGTGCTTCACGATAGCTCTGTGAGGTATATGTATTAATATCATCTACGACGACCTACTTGTGACATGCATTAGAAAACGTCGGTAGGTAATACCAAGAAAAAGGGGCTATTAAACGATTAGTATATACAGCTGCAAAATATAAAGCTGCATTGAGTTCGAAGGAACCAATAGGTACAATAGAAAGCAAGATAGAAATACAAAAACAAAAAACATTCCATACGACGTCTTTTCAAGATTTTGAAAGGATATCCTGACGGGCCTTCATGCTTACATGTTTGTACAGAATCTGAGACAGTCCGCTCAGGAGCTTTACGTTTTTTTTTTCTTAACTTGACAAGAATATATCAAAACTTGACAAAAATACATTAAATATATTGTAGTTGAATTGCATATTATACCGATATGCATATCAATTTTCCCGAAAAATTGAGCACACAAAGCGACATCGAATACAAGTAAAATTCCAACTGAGGACTGGTTTTGTTATAATCAAATTTGCGCTCCATTGAAACAATATCGAGTGTATTAAATCATTATTAAACAAAAAATAAAATTAAAGTATTCCTTAACAAGACACGGTTCTGTAAACTTAAGCTGATTCTACTATCTTTCAGAATTAACATATTCTTGAATATACAATGAAGATAGTGTTTCAAGACATAACGCTATTCCAATTTACACAAATGAAATTCTCAGAGCTGAATACCCGTGTTATATGCAGTACATTGCATTTAAGATAACGGTGTTTTTCTTCAAATACTTGATTAACTTCATTAAACACGATAAAAACTACTTTCGAAAAATCAACTGAAGGCAATTTCAATAGCCCTGTCTATCAACTTTAGAAATGTGCGAACATTACAATAGCGTATTACGTAATCCGAACCTGATTTCTATGGGCAGTACAATAGGCCTTTGAAATTGCCCTTGAGTTTATTTTTCGAAAGTAGTTTTTATCGTGTTATTACGAACGCGAAAGACGAACAAAAATGTACAATTTTGTTTATGCAGCTGCCAGTATATGTTTTTTCTAATTATTATTTATAGACGTTCGAGTTGAATTAACACACACACAAAGTACCAACGGGTGAAAGAAGAAAGAAGAGATTTTGAAGGTTAAAGAAAAGGATAAGATATAAAAACACAACATAATAATGCAGCTTCCACGTTTGGTATAAAAGCACACGTAAAAATAGAAAGACATCTATATATCTTTTAAAAAAGAATCAATCACCGATCTTAAAATGACATATTATGGTGAGAATGACCACATGTCGCTATACGGTCAACATCTTTAAAACACATAAACTCACATATTTTAATACTCAGCTTGGCGGAGTATGTTTCTTACTATTCTTTTTAGTAATAATGCTTTTTATCAAACGTCACGGTTGGGTGACTAATCTGATCATGCGCACAAGTGAAAAGTTATCAGAGTAGTATCTCTTCATTTTTAAAAATTTTGTGGAAAACCTGAAAAGATAAACGGAACGCTAGCATGAACTACGTCAGGGATGAAGATCCGTTCAGACAGGTTTTACTTTTCAGTGAAATATAACGGATCAGAATGAATAATTATAAAAAATGAGGTATTCATTTAATGAGCAGATGGCTTCAGTGAAGTAGAATTCCTACTATCAAAAATGGTTAAAATGGTTGACTTTATAGATAAAGTTGAGTTCTGGTCACGTGACATACATTGCGAAAGAAACTGCCTCAAATCTATCATGGCAATTGGGAAAGGTTAATCATGTCGACATAAGAATCGGTGCATACTGTGTGGTTTTGGAATCATCAAAACGATAAGAAATTGACCCAGTCTCTCTGAAAAGCACATGCACAGCACACAGAAATGGGTATACGGGACCGCACACACATGTGGCATGACTGTTCGGCCCGAACACTTTCAGTTATTTGTCGTCATATTTCAACTACGAGGGCACTTAAAAGAGCAATCCTTTTAGGGGACATAATTATTTTCTACTACATATATATTTTTCTTCCAAACCGACATAAAAGGAATGAGAAAGCTCACAAATTATTTTTCACCTCAGTCCCAGAACTTAACCTTCTCTTTAACCATTCACCAACTTTCACAAATGAACAAGTAAAATACGACTTTCACCCCACAAAAATTATAGCATCATCTACTTGATATACGCGGTTACTTAAAGTGATTTGGTAACTTTGTAGAGGCTTGATAAAATCTGAGCTGCCTGGCCTTACATGTTATCAGTGTATGTAATATGGTGTAAAAATGAAGCCCAGGAAAAAAAGCACTTCAAAATCATCATGCGCTTCACAAAAGTAAACATATGCAAGTGACCGGAAATGCCAGACTCATTTCCCCCCATAGACTCAGTGTTAGACTAAAGCGTATGGCCAATGGGAGTATTCGGTCATAGATATCTTAATAATAGCATTATATATTTGAAAACCTTTCTATGCCTGGCTATTTATTTATCCTTCTGAACATCATTATACAAGACAGATATCAAAATTCAACAATTTATTAAATCAAGCCTCCACAAAGTTACCAAATCCCTTTAAAAGTAATCTTGAGTTCTGGTTATAACAGAAAATAATATATCCTCAAACAATCCGAAAAAAAATAAAAAAAAATAAAGTAAATCAATACCCTATCGTCAAACCGACGAGATGACATCAGACCGACACCAGACCGACACCAGACCGACACCAGGCCGACACCAGGCCAAGAATCGTTCGGTTTAGAGTCGGTTTGATGTCGGTTGGGCACTGTGACTGAGGTATTGCCGCGTGACATGGCCAAAGTATAAAAGAGCGGAGGAAAGTTATGACATGTGAAAAACTTGAGCTGAAAGCCCCCCCCCCCTCCCCCCAAGAGTATTGGAATATGTAGTCCCAATATTACATTAAAAATTATGCGTCGGTGCAGCTTCACAGTGATGTGTTTGAGTTTCATCAAGCTTCCCTGCAAGTTTCTCTCCACTTTGCTGGTCAAAAGAAGCCATTTATGGAACGATAAACACTTTAGAGTTATCGTCAGTCAGTTTCTCTCAATGTCTATTTCATAGGGGTAACCTCGCTAGTCATAAGGACCGCTATTCATAAGGACCACTTATTCATAAGGACCGCTATCCATAACGCGTGACTAAATGAAAAGCGGTTTTGTATGAATAGCGGCCCTTCTAAATAGCGAGCAAACCATAGACAAATTGCCTCGCTTTTCATAAGGACTTCCATTCATAAGGACCACTATTCATAACTATTCATAAGGACCGCTATCCATAACGCGTGTTAAATGAATAGCGGTCCTTATGAATAGCGAGCAGACCCGATTTCATATACCAGACCTAAAGATCACTTTTAAAGCAAATAAAAACTCGCACAATACTTTGTCGAATCAATATTGAGGAAGTAAGAACTAGACGGCCCCTATAGTTGGCACTATACCGATGAGGCTTCAATCAAAATACGCACTCTTCCTTGTTTTACGTTTCACCATACAGAATTTAACATTATTATTAAGCCAAGATTTTTTCACGGATAATTTTCCTGGAATCTTTCGAAGTCCATTAGTTTTTGTACTGCTTAATTGAACAATTATTGACGGCTTCCTTTTTAATCGTAATAAAGCAAAATAAAAATAAGGAGTTCCACATGAACCCCGCTTATTCCCCGTAATTAAGCAAACTTTATGCTTTTAGAGACAATCATATTTGTGATAATCATCATCACCATTATTCTAAAACAAATTTTAAAAACTGTCATAGAAGAACCATTAAAGATAAAGTTGAGTTCTGGTCATGCGATTACATTATCTCAAAACAATTGGGAAAGGTTGATCGTAATACTACATGAGAATTGGAGTATGCTGTAAGATTTTGAAATCAGCCAAATGAGAAGAAATTGACTCAATCCTGCTGAGAGTCACATCCACTGCACTCAGAAATGTGTATATTGGACTACACACACATGTTCGGCCCGAACATTGCAGCCGTTTCCTGTCATCTTTTGAATGTGAGGGCATTTAAAGAGCAATCCTTTTCAGGGGACATTTCTACTATGATAATCTTCCAAACTGACATAAAGAGAATGAGAAAGCTCACAATTTTGTTTTTACCTCTCCCAGAACTCAACCTTTTCTTTCACAGTGATAAAACTGATATAATTTCATTTGAATGAAATAACTGACACACACATATCAATTTTAAGCACATAATACATATTGAATACTTCAACTCTACATACTGTACTTATCTATTACACACACATCCACGTAATCTTATAATACGAAATATAAGTAAAATACACAATCATATCTTGATTTACTACTTAAAAACTTATGTACATTGGTCTGATAAAACATTAGTGCACGGGTTTTCGCCATTATTTATATCACATATACGTGTTAGTTTACTTTTTTAAAAGTTCCATTTTCAACGGTCTAAATAAGTTATACATAAGCCATCTTTGGGGCATGTTAACCTATTTGGTGATCAGTATAATCGCCTCCTGATATATTTTATATCACCAATCTTCTAAAATACAAAACACCATGGATCGCGCTGTGCGCATCCTTCTTACACCTCTACTTTTAAACACACTTTTAAAATAGTTTCAGGAATAAATAGAGAACTGTAGCATTATAAACATCGTTGATAAACGATACCATTTGAGGTCTAAGGCAATTCATATATCTGCCAAAAAGATTATCAACAGACCATTCTGCTCTTGTTTTACACTTGTCGGCAAATAAACCGGGATTCAGCATCCCATGGGGCTGGTATGGGAGGACCAGGATAATTCTGGATGGACATACAGAATATATTACCCATGTCGGGGAAAGGTTTACACTTGGTATTTCTCATAATACGCTTGGTGAGAACTTCACTGAGAAGCCTTCGGTAGATTGGCTCTGTGAGATGTTACAAACAACTAAACACCATCGTTGTCATTGCATCAAAGTATTGACTTACACATCGGAAAAAATGACATTCTATTGTGCGTTTCAGTAACACATTGGGTGAATTCATGTTCGGTGTTGAAAGCTGGTGTTGGTGTTGGGGCAAAACTAGCACCATCCACAACACCGAACCTGAAATGAGGCTGGTGCTGGGATTGACTTCACTAGGTGCTGAGCTATCAATAATGTGATTGGTATTATTTTTTATAAACCCGAATTCGGTGTTGGGGCTAGAATCAGCAGCCCAGTTCACACTCTCAACACCAACACCAACACCAACACCAAACTTGAAATCACCCATTGATGCTCTTCGCCAGTGGTGAGCCAATGTGCATTAGGCATCTTATAGCTTTAAACAAAAAGGAGATTTTTCCACATCTTGGATGCCGTAGTCACACCCTTACCATGGGGCGTGGGGCGTGGATCGTGTTAAGATTCTTGCACCTTCGGAAATGACTTGTCATTGAGCCTGGGCTCTGCGGAACGATTCTAGACAAGGGTGCACTCAATGCTATCAAAAGTGCCCAACTGCTTGGGGACCCTTCCATGCATTATAATGCATGAGTATCAATTCGTTTGGTCAAGAAGAGTGGGAGTGTCCACGCCCCTGAGCCCCCGTTTCCGCCCTCTTTATGCGAATAAAACCTATGTCACATACTAGCGTTTTGGTGAAGTGACACCCGCATGCATGATGGCCTTGAAGAGAAGTGGTGCGTTGTCGAAGGAGATGGCGTTGCACTTCAGCGCGAGGTGGCGAATCTGCGGGATGAGGATGAGGAGTTCGCGGAAACGTTCGGCGGCGATGTTGTTGTTCAGCTGCACATGGTCGTGGAGTACGTAGTAGTACTGCTTGCTGAGATCCTTGATCGTCGGCAGCTTCGTCAGGTTTGGAATCTCTGCAGGAGGAAGAGGAAGGTCGAACAGAATGGTATCAGTCTAAGGTTTGGGCAGAGAATGTCTTTAAGTATACTCTCGTAGAGGTTCATCTAATAAGTTCAACTGATAGCAAAGAGTGATGGTAAAATTAGCAAATCATTGTCAAGTTATCTTTGGTAGCAGTAATTAGACGAATATTACTCTATCGTGAATATTTCGAGTCTCGGATTTTACCAAGGCAAGTCCGATCGTTATCACCTATTTTGTGCTCATTAGTTGATAATCTTTCTTTCGGCTAGCTCAAGTCCAAGGTATTTGGTCATTTGTTGCTCATAATTATGTTACAATGAATAATATAAAGTTGCACTTCATTTTCCTCTTATTTGGTCTGATCCAAGCTCTTAAGAGGCTGTCAATTTGATAAATCATCGAGTATACTAAAAACTGATGATACCGGTATCATCCACGATGAAATACGGTACCTTGTTCTTGCCCAGCCCTACAATTGAACAGGTATAGTGATGACGTTTTGTAATTTCAATGTCAAATCTTTTCATGAACTCACCTGGGTTTAAGAAGCAGATGACTTTGAGGCAGACATGCTCCTGCACACTGACTTTGAGTGCCCGGTACCTGGCAAGGGCGTTGGTGGCCACATCAATGATCTCCAGTCCGTTCTGCCCGAACCTCCGCAGCTCATCCTCGCTGGGGATATAGGTGTCCAGAATCTGGCCAAGCTTGGTGAACAGTTCTATGGGTTGGGTACGCATCACTTCGAGCAGGAGAAGCTCGATGAGGCACGTGGTCAGGAGCGATGTGGAATCGGAGATGGGAATCTTTGACTGGAACGGCAACCGTTTGGTCCACTGGATCTGGTAGTGAAGCATCCGATCCATAAGCTTGCAGAGGAGTTCGAAGAGACCCGCGTACCCGACTGGTTGGTCCGTCGTGACTTCAAAAGGGAGAGTGAGTGGTTCGATGGGTTCGGCCACGATTAGAGCTTCCACTTCGGGCAGGAGCGCCAGATTGCGTGAGGCTTCGCGCTCGGCGTGCTCCAGGCGACGCGCGTACTCGGCTGCGCTGATGCCGGCAACACCAGCTGCGGCCATTGCGGGGTTTCCGGCGAAGTCGAAATAGTGATCGCTGGAACTTGAGCCGACCGAGGTCGGCGAGAAGGTGGGGGAAACCCCATCACTGCCATCGTTAGAACTCTTGGTAGTAAGTCCGTTCATCTCCTCGCGGGCATACTCCTCTCCCGACATTATGCGCTCTATCTCCTCCGGGCTCAACTGGATAAAGGATATTAAAAAGAAATAACGAAATGATTACTATCCTAAATTTGTTTTTAAAATGACATTACTTTAAAAAACGAAATGTATATGGACATTCCTTTTTTATGATTTTACATTCACTTTGTATTTTGGATGGAACAAAATCCAGCATTATAGAGGAGAGGGCGGGGAAGGGGTGGGGTGCCATCCCCCTCAAAACAAAAAATGGGCCCTGCCTTATAAAGAGTTGCGATTGACACGAATCAACCGCAAGTCCTCCAATCAATCGCAAATTCTAATTCTTTTTATATTAGTTTGGAAGATTATCATAGTAGATATGTCCCCTGAAAAGGATTGCTCTTCAAATGCCTTTACATTCAAAATATAACAAGAAACAGCTGAAATGTTCGGGCCGAACATATGTGTGTAGTCCCATATACACATTTCTGTGTGCAGTGGATATGACTCTCAGCAGGATTGAGTCAATTTCTTATCATACTGGTGTTTCCAAAACCTTACAGCATACACCAATTATTATGTGCTATACAATCAACCTTTCCCAATGGCTTTGAGACAGTTTCTTTGACCATTCAATCTCATGACCAGAACTCAACTTTACCTTTAAGTGTATCTAAGCGCTTAGAAACTTGGGCAAGGTGCTAAAAAAATAAATGCATTAAGCGCTACAGAAATGTAATTATATCTAATATGGTCCCGTGTAAACGAAAGTAGTAAAATCATTTAATTGCTCATTAATTTAATTTAGAAAGTAAGAAAGTGAACAAAAATGATCAACGGTTCATGTTTGAAAAAGGGTTGGGGTCACATTTATTTCAAGTGGGGATTTTATTCGTACCGCCGCGGCGTAATAACTCTTAATCACACACCATAACATCATAACTACAGACGTGATTAAAAGTAATTCTATACCATTGTTATTATCCATGTGATAGTGCTTTCCATAAGCATTTGGATTATATTCCACATGTAAATGCTTTTCAAGGGTTGAATGGCACCTTTAAGCTTTCGTGTACATAACTAAATTGTATTCGTGTTATTATCTGTTATTCAAACAAACCATATCAATTTCTTTCTTGAATTGGGATTTTGATGTGAAGGTGTTTCTTTTGACAGGATTAGTAAAAACACAGATTGGATGAAAACATTTGGGTAACCTTCGCACTTGTAGTCTATCCATTTAACATTATCAGAGGTATACGTGTCACCATCGCCTCTCAAATATGCAGGTCCTATTCCACTGCGACGTTACTGGTGTACCAATGCAGAAAAGAGCGTTTGACAGCTTTACAGTTTCTGATTGAGTTTTCCTTGGGCCTTTTCTTTTCTTCTCTTCTAGTTTGAAATTAATTTCTACCTGATTCGAAAAGTCTTTTACCTTGGCACATCTCATGTTTATTGTCTGTGTGTGTTTTACCTCCCCGTCCCATTGGGATGTTCAGATAATTGCGCTTCACCATTCATCTACATCTTTAGAAATATTCTGATTAAAGTAGGGTAAAAGCTTGGATACAAGAAAACGCCTTATTTATTATTTATTCATTGATTGATTGAATGAATGATTTTTTTTTTTGGGGGGGGGAGGGAAGGTTCAACTAAGAAATAGTTGTAAGTTGTGGTAAAAGTGATCATGACAAAATAACAGAATAGAACGAAAGCTATAAATTGGTCATAACATTGTCAAAATTTGCTAATTACAGTACCCTGATGTTTACACAGTATTTCAAAAGTTTCACTGGTAACGAATACCCCTCAACCTTCGGAGTAGATATCACACCATCAGGTCTACATCTTCTGTGGACGTGCGAAGTAACTCCTACAACTACAAGCTAAATTTGAACGTGATACACTGTCGCTCTGAACCGGACACTGGCAGGCACTGCAAGAAGGCAAATTTATTAGCGAATTAAGAGGAGGGGGTGGGTGGGCACAACCGGCCCGTGCCCCCATTCTGAAACCCAAGTGGCATTACTTAGGTCATAACCCCCCCCCCCCCTCAAACGTGCCCATTTTCAAATATTAGACCCAAAATGTACCTGGAAGATGTGACCACTTTTTTGTTGCTTGCTTGACAGAAATTTTCTGCATTGCGCCTGGCTCCCCTTTTACAAAATCCTACATCCGCCCTTAGGTACACTGACCCTATTCATAGGTTAGAAAGGGGGGGGGGGGGTTGGGAGTTGACCAAAAAATATTATTATAGTCTGTTGAGTGTCAGAGGGGTGTTAATTCAGTGTTAAATTATTTAGGTTTAACTTTAAGTCCTTCTGGCGCTAAGGAGACGGTATTGTAGGTTCTGTTTTCTTTGATCGTTGATGTTAGAGGTCACTACATTGTAGTTGGACAACTTTTACTGAACAGAATGTTTTGCGAAGATTGATCTTCTTTTTCTCTTTTCAACTTACCAATCATTTTCATCGTCATTACCCCCCCCCCCCCCCCCGGCCACCCAATCTCTCCCCCTCTCACTTCCTGCTCTGTGGTTCTGCTGCACCCATTCTGTTTCGTTGGACAATGCTGTGTTCGTGACGATCCCGTTTCATGATGTTATAAATCATATTAATGAGGATTACGGTCTGGAAATGAGACCAGATTAGGCCTACCGCAAAATACCATCGTCTATGATCCCTACACACCACTCTGAGACTCATGGAAAATTGGAATCTAATCCTACACATTCTTTGTTAGTTTAGACCAAATTTTTGTTCGTTCCAAATACTATCCCATTAAAAAAGCAGTCGAAAGGCATGGCGGGTCCAATCAATTCCCATTCCCTTCAGAAACTTCATCATTAGTGACATTATCGCTAGCCTATTTATCCCTTTGACCTCGCCCGAGCGCAATTGTTGCGAGCACAGCTTTATTCTCTTTCGTGTAAGTGTGCAAGGTATAATACCGTTCCTTTATATGCGGGCCGTTCACCCTCCCCCCCCCCCCCCCCCCCCCCTCGACAATGGACAGGTCATTCTAGCACGAATGCTTAGAAAGGAATCATGCACAGATATGCTGATGACACAATGGGTACAACAGCCGACAGGGAAAATCAATTCGTGCATTTCTTGCTATAGCGAATGCGCACAATGCGCTTAGAAGCGATTGAAAACACACGCGTCCTTGGGGTTACGTCACCCCCCTGATTAGATGTCGCATGCGGGCAGCGTCCCCGGGCAGCGGCGCGGCTGGATCGCTGGACGCTGCAGCACGGGTAGGGGGAAATGAGGTTACGTGATGCATGCTGGACAGCACGATAACATTCGCGGCTGCCGTCCTAATCATTAATTTCGACATGGCCTTGCACATCGCCTCCTGCATTTATCACTCGGCAATTAGAGAGTTACGTAACGGGCCAAGGCCGGACTTAGAAACTTAGGACGAGAGCCAACAATAGGGGCACATTCGTTAACGGGAGGGATGAGTCGCTGCCACGGTTCCTATTTATATGTTGTTAAAAGTAAGGTGTTATAGCTCCTTGTAAGAACGTATATAGGACAGACAGGCATACTGTACCAATTATCACTGTCCTCAGTGACTTCTCCGAACGAAAGGCAAGACTTTATCTAAAATCATCTAAATCACTGCCACATCCCCAATAGCCACAAACAATTACTTCTCATAATGAAAGATGTCATCTTTATTTTCTCTGCAAGAAAATTCAAAATCCTCTTACGAATGTAAGACATGACCATGTACGCATGTGTCCATTAAAAAAAAAAATATATGGCAGTTTTTTTTTTTTGAAGGAGAACATTCTGTATGCTCAAAGGGGTGGACTGTCACTGTTGTATAAATACTTGAAAGGGTTAGCGCCATAAAATTAAGAGATTGTAACTTCTCGTGAAATAAATGCATTGAAAGTTTTTAAATACACCTCTCACCACATTTTAACTCAAAATGTTTCTGTCAATATGTTCTTGTCATAGGCCCTTAATTGCAAAAAGCAACATGGGCTGAAGCAGACTAATCGATGGGTTTACAAGAGCAACGAAGACACTGACGAAGATTCATTCAAATTTAGGAGCTATTTTTTAAAGGATAATTTACATACGAGGATGTAGAAAACGATCGTCGTGACAGAGAGCTCTCCCATATCACGTATAAGATCAGAGCACCCAACATTAATGTTCTGTCGTAAACATTAATGTTATTAATGTACGTCGCTTTTTTATTTCGTGCCATATCTAGGGTAAAGAATGATCCCCGTAAAAGAAACACCTGCCAGAGTAGCCATTCCAGTGCATAAAACGATTTTTGGTTTTTGTTTTAATGTGGAGACTCGGATGTTCCGACTTTGGTAGTATGTGATGAGATCAAAAGACCCCCCCCCCCCCCCCCCCCTCCCCCACAAGAATGAAGTCATAAGAGACAGCAAAAGCGAGAGAGAGAGAGAGAGAGAGAGAGGGGGGGGGGGTATGGGGCGGGTTGGCATGTTGGGTGGGAAGACTAATGTAGGAAAACACAGATTTACAGATTTACGAGAACGCGAAAGGGGGGGGGGGGGAGACGAATATATAGCCATGAACTATAGATGGCGCAAATCCACATGATGTGCTGTGTTCGTTCGCTCCCACTGACCACTGACAGCGAATTTTGAGAATTTTCGAACCTTTTTGGGGGGATATTATTGGAACGACAGTGGGCATTTTTATTCTTGACAAAGAAAAGAAACTTTCTGCGAAAAATTCCAGTCCATTCTAAAAATAACATGTCTGACAACAGCTCCCACTTTCGGGTAGGAACATCAAAATTCATTTGCTCAAATCTGCGCGAAAAAAATGAGGGCATTGTCCCCAAAGTGTGTCTCCAAAAGCTCAAGAATCCTTCCAAGGTCATGCCCTTCATTACGTCACAATAACCTCGAGGAAAATGAGAGAAAAATACTAATGAATGTGTGTGCGTTACAATATTTCAAGAAGTAAAAAGACAGGAAAAAAGAGAGAAAGAACACGACTGAAACGAAATTTATTCTGCCAGCAGTGTCTCGCCCCACGCTCTGGCCAATAGATCATGTTACCCGAATGGTCACTCTCCCAGGGCCGATGATTTACAATAACGTGTCTTGTATTCTTGAGGAGAAAAGGTCTAGACAACCTTGGACATTCCCAGACAAAGTGCTTACAAAAAAAAAAAAAAAAAAAAAGAGCAGTGAATTGATGAGGAAAGTGGCAAAATAAAATTGCAGGTATAGCGAGACAAAAGTGATTCGTTCTTCTTGTCGCAAGATGACGAGAATAGAAGACGTGCAGACAAGAATTGAAAACTATGGGACTGGGAGACTGCAAAGGCGAAGAGAGGGAGAAAGAAGAACGAGAGAGAGGGAGAAAGAAGAACGAGAGAGAGGGGGATGGAATGGAGTGAGAGAAAATGAGAGAGGAGATAGTGAAAGAAGTATGTCAGGGGGAGAGAGAGAGAGAGAGAGAGAGAGAGAGAGAGTCGACAAAAGGAATGCCATACAATGACCATCAAAATGTTTATTTATACATCATAAAAAGAATGCTGTAAAATAAACAGAGAAGTAGGATGCCGAAAAACTAGGTTTCTTGTTATTTTTTACCTTTAAAAAAAACCCCTTTCCATGGACATGTCGACGTAATAACGCATGATACCGTAAGGCCGTTTGTATGCATTTTATAATCACATTTTTAATCTCCCCTTTTCACTGCTTTGAATGACTTTCAATTTACTCCTTGCACTACTTTTCTCTCTTTTTATTATCCAATCTAATTCATGTCTCAAACTTGTACGTTTTCTTCCCTCCCGAGTCACCGATTATTTTCAATGTATTGTGTAAACATTACTGTGACGACGATTCCTGCGCATTTTTTTCTTCTCACTCTGCTCCCTTGAAAAAAACAACAACTACAAAATAATATACTCTCCATTTTATAATGAAATAATTGTTTGAATGTTTACTTCTTTTAGTTAGTTTTTATTTTATTTCAACCATCTCTCTACAGCACTCCTTTGTTTCGTTCACATCGTTGTGATGCGAAGACAACTTTTTGGCGAATTTCTTAGCGTTGATTGCTGAAGTATACATTTGTTACTGTCTTGGCCAGTGTGTGGACTGATATGCGTAACTTAGATGTAATCAAAGAACAAACTCTTGGATGTTTTTTTTTTTCCTTCTTGAAACGTGCTCCTACTCCTTCCTACGTGTCCGCACATCCATTCGCGCCTTTCGGCCGGGCACGAAATATCTTCCAATTACCTCCTCGTTTCGCCATTTTTTTTTTTTTTTTTTGGGGGGGGGGGGGGGCGAGGGGTGGGGGCGAATACAGCTGCACAACCCTTGACATAATACATTCTATTCGGGCCGCTCAGTGGCAGACCCCCGCTCCAAGGCAAGTTTGAAGGCAAGGACACATTTTGTTACTTTCTTGTCCAATTGCCATTATGCTTTATTTACTGGACTCCCGGGGCAAATCCACACGAAGGGGCATGATTATGTGTCGGTGTGAAGAAAATGGTTAATTGTAACACCTGTTACAAAATGTCTGTAATATCAACATTCACGGTAAATGAAACACGCAATTGTTGTTGGGATGAACAAGGAGTTATCACAGAACTTGGGATAAATAGGTCTATAGAAAATGTGAATAGTATAAAGTAAGGAATATTCATTTAGAAGGATGACGATAGAAGACTAGGAAAGAGAGGAGAGGTACGATGAAACAGAAGAAGATAGAAGAAGAAGAAGGATGAGATTGAGGAGGAGGAGGATGAGGATGAGGAAGGAGTAGAAATGATGGTGGAAGAAGAAGAGAAGAAGAAGAAGAAGAAGAAGAAGAAGAAGAAGAAGAAGAAGAAGAAGAAGAAGAAGAAGAAGAAGAAGAAGAAGAAGAAGAAGAAGAAGAAGAAGAAGAAGAAGAAGAAGAAGAAGAAGAAGAAGAAGAAGAAGAAGAAGAAGAAAAAGACGAAGAAGAGGAGGAGGAAGAAGAAGAAGATTCCATATTAAAAGTCAAATTACTAGTACACTAGAAAATTATGAAGAAGAGGTAGAAGAATTGAAGAAAAGATGTAAGAAAAAGAAGAAGCTAGTGATGGAAATGATTAAAAGGAGAACTAAATGATAATGAATCTGATCCACCCGATTCCCAAGCCTAATTCTTTTCAGTCTGAATATCTTTATTTTTTATCACAATGAATTTTTTCTCGTTAGGCACTTTCATGGCAATCTCATTAAGTTGCAACGAATCACAGAAAGTAGTAGCAGAGGTATAATATGAATATTTCCCCGTCAAATTTGGTGTCAATGGTCACATTTCAAACGAATCCTATGTCACAAGATCACCTCTTTATCTATGACGTGCATCGCAGACGATACGAAGCTCCAGTTCTGATAGGGGGCGCTAGACCACTAAATGCTACTGACACATTCGTGTATTTTGCTTCACGGATCTACCTACATGTATATAGTTTTCTAATTGGTTTGCTCATTGATTTTCTAGTGCAAGTTAAAGTATAGATTGGGCGGGGAGGAGGTGGGGGTTGTGTGGGGAGGCGGGCTCCTCCTGAATCCGCCACAGACTGCTAAAGATCTCAATTCTATCCAAAATTTACATGTGGCGTTCTTTTTAAATTCACAAATAATATTACATGGTACTACCTACACAATGGAACAAAATGTATATCTGTAATGCATTGTTAGGTCAGTATTGCCGTTCAAAAATGAAGTAACCAAAGCCAGTATTCAAGCAAAATACATCATATCAATAAGTACTTGTAGAAAAATATGTATTTCAAAAGTTGATGACTTACCGAAACGGGTCCTATGCTTTTGTTTCGACCACCCGGCATACCATCTTCACGAATAGCTGAATTGGAAAAAAAAAAACAAAGAAAGAGAAAATAAAACAGCAATGATTGATGGAGACTATGGATAGTTATTTGATAGTATAATAATACCTCGATCTTGAAGAAAGATTCAGAACAACACATACAAATCGTAAGCATTATTAAGCATTAAAAAAGTTTTATTGTGTAACTTCTCTTCCAAGACGTTGCATTTCTCATTTCTTGAGCTATTAATCCGCTTGGGGGGGGGGGATAAGAAGGAGAGACACAGGGCACATTCGGTTTGAAAAAAAAAGAGAGGTATGGACGGAGGGAGAGAAAGGAGAGAGAGAGGGAGAGAAAGGAGAGAAAGAAAGAGAGAGAAAGGTGACGGAGAGAAAGGAGGAGGAGGAGGAAAGAGAGAGAGAGAGAGAGAGGGGGGGGGGGGGGGGAGACCATACTTTTTTCTCTGTGTGTTTATGTGCCGATGTTAAACACACAGTGATAGATGGCGCTATTCAACATAAAACCATGGAGCACAAACGATTTTGCTTTTCGGTAATGTCACAAATGTGGCCAAACCAAGGAGTTATAACTCCTTGGCCAAACTCTCTCATTATTTTGTTACCACACAGTAAAAAAATGAATATCAATATTTCAAACTTGATACTCGGTATTATTTCTCTGATTTACTTTAAACTTTTGTCTTTTTTCCTGTTTTTTTCTTTCTCTTTCCCTTACTTTCACACTTATAACAACTTATTACAACGTGTGGATTGCCCTTGAAGAAAACCCATCATCAATATGCAGTCAAATATAAGGTGAAAGTACTGGGGCCGCGGAGCGTTTTTGCAAGTGGGGGGGGGGGGGGGGGGGCTGATATGATTTCACTCATTAATGACAATTTTCGAACCTTTTCTCCGAGGTTTTATAACACGTGTCTACTCAAAAAAGTTGGGGCTGCAGCCCCCCAGCCCCCGGTTCCGCGGCCCATGAAGTATACCATATTTTCACGGAATCAGTACTGAGTACTTATTTCTTGTCTGTTGATGAAATAATGCTAGATAATTTTCACACAAATAAACGTCGTATCACATCTTTTAGTATAATCAGTCGTAGTCATTTTTTTTTTAGCAGAAGGCTCACACACTTGCAATGCAAAGAGGAAGTCTGCAATCGATAATCAAGAGCTTGAACCGTTCTCTGTCAGACCATGACGACACCTTTGTCTTTGGTTTATTTGGTTTTGTGGTTTCACATTCTTCAGTGGATATCCAACATATCTGGCTGGAACAGCCCCCTCATTTTTACGGAGCGAAATACTCCAATTGCAGTGGGTCTCCGTCACACGGTGCCGCTTATGCATATAAATCACTCAGCATGCCAATGGCAAATTTTGAATATTTTCCATCCTTGCCGGCAATTCTCCATATTTAACTTATTTTCTAATTTATTTATTTTTCATTTTATTGATTGATTTATTTATTTATTTATTTATTTTTTATTTTCTTAATATTTTATTTATTTACTTATTCATCTATTTATTTTATTTATTTATTTTGTATGTTTTATTTTTCTTTTCTTTTTTTGGGGGGGGGGGGGGGGGGCTTGTTCCTTTATATTTTTCATCCTATGTCGGCAAATTAAAAAATGCGAGGACCAGCTTTTAATTCTGTAGGAAAAATCAAAAACTTGTTATTTTATTTATTTGCAGTTTGCTAACCCGTCGGCAAATTTGTTCCGACATCCCAATCCAAAATGGTCTAGTGACAACCCTGCCCTCTATCTTGGGGGAAAGTCTTCCCCCCCCCCCCCACCCTACACGTTTACCGATTTCTGGATAAGCCACTGGGTATGTCTCCCCCTCCCCCCTCCCCCCCCCCCTCCAAAAAAAAAAAAATCAACGAAATTCAACGAAGAAGGGCAAATATCATTCGTGGAATGAACTACTATATTTTCCCTATATTTTTTTCAACTTAAAATTAGGAACTGCCTCATGGTTGAGCAGCTATTTAACAAAAAAATTATTCGTATATATTTTTTCCTCAATTCCTTCAACGATCAAGCCGAATTTTGGGGTAAAAATCTTTACCGCATACTTCATATAATCATGTAAACTGAAAATCCGTCATTTTTCAAAAAGGAGCAATGAGATTAAAAAGAGAAGAATCGATTACAGCTCTTTCATCCGTGCGTTAATTGAGGGGAAAAATATGATATGAATCAGTAAGTAGTGTACAGCGTATGGAGGCGGGGGTGGAGGAGGCTATGTAGAAATATCATAGAGCGAGGCGGGTTTTGGAGACAGTGCACCATCTATCAACTCGCCTTTTTTTCCTTCACATTTTTCCTTCACTTTCTCTCGCTCGTTTTCTCCCATTAAAATATCTTTTTCCATTCCATTATTTTGAGAGAGGTAGGGGCAAGTCCACCCCCTTTCCAGTGGATACGCCATTGTAATCATTTACAAGCAAGGTGGCGCCGAGTTGAACCCGATGGACAAGCATATGATAGTCAGACGATTCTAGGGCGACGGAAAGTGTGAATCATTTCCCGCGCGAATGTTTGACCAGCACATGTCCATTTAGAATGTTGTGTCATTCGGACAGCTTTCCCGACCAGCCATCAGACCCCGGCCCAAAAATAGGCATCCCTTCAGCTGCTCAAAAATGTATGCCCCTAGTCAATTTCTTTTTCATCGGATGAACAAATAAATGAACAGCTATATTTAAGTATGAAAGAAAGTGACTAAATCAAGGTAATAATGGCACCATCTCGTTAATTTTTAACAAAAATTCAAAATCTGCACTAAAATATCATGCTCAAAATCAAAGAATCTTTCTAGATTTCGTTACAGTTAGTTCAAATTCTAAAAAAAACCACTTGCTAAATTTGTGTGACTTGCAAGCTTGCTTGTCAGATATCTTAAAGAGGATATATGTGTCTGAAAATATGTTTTTGTTGTTGTTGCGTATAAGAAATTGTGGACATTGTTCTTCCCCCTCTCGGAGCACCCGGCAAATAATTAGGGGCATGCCAGTAGCGTAATGTCTTTCCTTTCTTTCGACAGTTCCAGAATCTCAGCGATTTCATGTGATAGTCGACATGCTGTAAACTTTTCAGTACCTGCTCTGCAGCCTGTGTCAAAGACTAGTCAATCTCCCTAATTTTGTTCCTTTCCTCGTTATTTTCCCAAGGACAATTTTAATTTGTGAAACATTCGTTTGCGCTGCCTGGAAATGAGTAATTCATCAAAATTTGTCTCCTTCACTCCCCCTTTTTACTCTCCCTTTTTACTCTCCCACTGTCAAACTGTTTAACGTCTCTATCACTCGTAGACTCCTTCTTATTTTCTCACAAAATATAGTTCCTCTTTGAATAGTTCGTAATCACACCGCAAGTTCAAGAATGCATTTCTTTTGTCAGCACAGCCCCACAGCCTGTTTCGTCTTTAGTCTCGTGAAACCATAGGGATATTGCTTTGAGAACCTAGTAAACAAGGTCCAAAAAATCGAGTTCCTTCGTCCAAACTGTAGATTTGGTTTCATCATTTTGAGGCATTCCTGGAACTTCACTCCACATACTAGTATTTCATATCAAAATAATCCCCGCTTCTCAAGCTTGAGTATCATGAATTTTGAAAATGTTATATTTAATTTCTCATGGCCAATCAACTCAAATTCGATAATGAATTCTGGACTACAACATTTTTCTTAAAACTGGAGTCTTTCTGACCAATAAGTAGGCCACCATGAGAAAGCATGCGAGAGAATTCCCTTGCCGTTGTAGTTGAAAAGCGCCATCTTGTGTTGAATCAAAGTGAAACAATATTGCTAAAGGCAATGACCAGACGTTACTATACAGTGCAGGAGATGGAACGAATATTTCTAGCTTTAAAAGTGAATTTAAGAGGTAAAACTGGCTGACCGTAGATGCGATGAGGACTTACTGAAATGAAAAAAAAAAAACAAAAACATAAAGCACTGCGTATTCACCAAATAGGCAGTTTGACTTTGAGATTCGCATAGATGTAGTGATCTCATTTTTCAAACATCCACAACTTGTTTATTCTGCGTCCGATTTCTTTCAAACTTTCACCATCCTGTTTCTCTTATTTTTCTCCTTTCACACAAATCAGCTTCTTACAAAGGTTGGATTGCCTTTTAAGGACCCGCAAGAAACCTTTCAAAGTAACTAGTATTGACCCGAGAATTACATACCCTGGATTTTCTGATATTACCTTCGGAATTTCCTCAAAATTCGTCACAAATCACGTCTTGACTAATGATGGAGCCCGTGTTATTTAATGCTGTCAAGTTGAACTATACAAAGAAATCCGAGAAACCTTTCGAAGTAATTCCCGCAGACTTAATTTATCAGACAGCATAATTATGTACAAAGTCTCCTTTTAATCTTTCTTATTTTTTTTGCCAACGAGTTTAATTAAATAAAATTCGGCAAGGTAAACCTTTCAAAGAAAACTCCCGCAAATACAGCATATAAAAATAAAGCTCAATGCTGTATTGACTTTGCGGAATGGCTTCAATGGCGTCCGTTTAGAAAATTCATCTGTAAACTATTTTGATTCTACCTTTGCACTTACTTGTATGTTGATGATAATCCCAAATAAATTGTGGATTTTAATTCAATAAACTGATTTGATTTGATTTGAATTACAAAAAAAATTAAATTTACTGCCGAAAGAACAAAACTAGTACCCTCCATTTCCAGCCCAGGTAGTTCCGTTAATCGCAGTGCATTTCAACGAATAAATCCTCCCAGATATTCACTTTTTTTACATTTCTACACCTGGATCGCGAGTGGCATTATTGCCAATAGACTTTAATGCTGTACTGGGGGCGCGAGTCCAAGACCTTTGTGTTTAAAATGACTAGATTATTTCTAGACTAACCAACATTTTACGATTTTACGATTTTAACATGGTGTTACCGAAAACCTTCAATTGTGAATACTCACTCACCATGGAAACCTAAAGAGAACATCTAATTTTACGATTAATAACAATCTTACTGCACACTTGGGTCGAGAGAAGGTAAAGCAGTTGATAATGCCCTGCCATAAGACCACTGACTGTGCCGGAGCTCGGACTGATGCCGCTCGAGTATCCAGTGACGTGTTTAAACCACTTAATTACGAAACCCTCTCTTTACCTCAAGACGATTATGAGTAAGAATCTGACAGTAAGCTTCCTCTGTAACAATCCGTTAGACCAGTTCGTACATGTACTGTCTCGACTCGCATTTGCAGTCTCTCACGAAACCGACCGACTAAAAGGGTGCTCCAACGTATACGCTCCGTCGACAGTTGCTACGGGGTTATTTCGTCAAATAAATAGAGTTAGGGTTAGGGTTGCCACTGGATTTAGGTTAGGTTTAGGGTTCGGATTATGGATAGGTATGGCTTTTGGTCCCAAGATGAAGTACAGAATTCTGTTGGTGTAGGATATTGACTTACCTGTGGAGCAACTTTCGACGGAGCGCGTATTGCACGACCGCTAAAAGAAAGGGATCTTACCTTTTCTGTTCATGCCAACTTGCAGACATTTGAGTAGCCGACAGTACTGACACCTGTTCCTCTTCTGTCTTGACATCATGCAGTTCTTGTCCCGCATGCAGCGGTACACTCTCTTGTTGCATATGCTTCTCTTAAAGAACCCCTTGCAACCTTCACACGATACAATCCCTGCAGTGGATAGGAGATAACAATAAATTAATCGAGATAGGTGGAAATTAAGCCTCAATTATCAAGATATATAAACGATCAACCATCATTTAAAGGTGGTAACAGGTGCATTTGTGGCAGTAGTTGTCCATCTATAATTTTGTGGTTAACTGCGTCTATTTATTTAATGATTCCAAACAAATCACTTTCCCCATTGCCCAGAATGAGGGTTCGTGAGACGGAGACGTTCCACAAGATGGAAGGGCCACTATAATAAATAATGCGTCTAGTGGACCGTTTTGAGAACATTCTAGTTGTCACAAGGTCAACGAGACCAAAACTTTAGGTCTTGTGAACTTAAGTTTGTGCCCTTCTATCTTGTGAACCGATCTCGTGAACATTCGGTTCACGAAAGTCAGTTTTGAACTTCGGTCTTGTGAACCTTCGGCCTTGAGGACTTCAGTCTTGTAGACCCTAAGTATTGTGAACCTCAGATTTATGGACCTGAAGTCTTGTAGACCTCATCATCGTTCTTGTGATCCACTGGTCTTGTTATGCCTGTGGACCTTCTGTCCTGTGAACATTCAGTTTGAAGTTTCAAGAACCATACGTCTAACTTGCAGACCTTCTGTCTTGTGAAACGTAGGTCTTCTGAACCGTCAGTCTTATGGACCGCAGGTCTTGTGAACTTTGGCCTTGCGGACCTTCTGTCTTGTGTACCTGCCTTTTGAATAGTCGTTTTAAAGTCTTCTGAACCTTCGGTATCGGAAGCCTTCGAACTGGTAGATCTTCAGCCTCGTGGTTCTTGTTCAACTAGTAAGTAAAAGTACCCCTGATGAACTGAGCACAGGTAGATGAACTTACCATAGTGAAGACCTGTAGCTCGATCTCCGCAGATGAGACAGGACTTGCCATCGTCGGGGACGGGAGGAGAGCCCAGGTCGGTGGCGACTGGACTAATGCTTGTGGATGTGTATGTAGCACAGGGTACGTATGAAGGCCCTCTGGTTGAAAAGTCAAAGGCTGCAGGGAAACGAAAAGAATATTGATAACCTTCTTAGTAATGGAAACAAAATACAAGTAAAGTTCAATAACATCGCAATACCCACAATACAAAGAGAACATTTTTGATGTAAAATATACCGACTGTCAAGTTTTGCAGCAAGTGAAAGACCTCTTTTTTAATGAATCGTGTCAGACCAAGTTTTGAGCCGAAGAAGGCGTGATGGCTCGGTGGTAATGCAGTGGTCTCGCAACTGGTAGATCCAGAGTTCGAAACCAACCGATACACTCGTGCTCTTTCATTGGGTATTGATCCTCAATGACAAGTTCCTAGGATACAAATTAAAGACGTAGGTCCACTGGTCCCCTATCTACAAGCATTATACTTGCTTTCTAAGCCCTCAGGTAAAATAAACCAAACAATAAGTGCATACATAAGTTGTTGCTTTGTTTGTTAAACGTTAAGAATGTTAAAATCAGATACAAGGGAAATAAATGATAGAGAAGGAGAGTACTGTGGTATATCGGGGAAGGTTCTTGATTCCCATAAGAGAGGTCCTGGATTCGATCCTCTTACATCCTTGGACGAGTGTTTTACCCACTTTTTCCCCCTCTCGACCCATGTGTAAATGGGTACCTGGCAATGCTGGGGGTCATAACAGTTGTAGGGCCCACAGGATGAGCAGTATTAACACTGATGTGGTTTCTGGGTAAATAACAGACCTGCGGTCACCTGCCAACCCTGAAACCCAAGAAATTGGGACAAATGACAAGGCGGAGGCTGAAAATCGGGACATTTCTGAGTTTCCTATACATTACTACAGACAGATTTTCACAAAAATAGGGACACAGTGGTAGAAGTGGCTCTTTCTTTTATAAAAAAAAAAAAAATCGGGATTGTCCCTGTTAAATAGGGACAGTTGGCAGGTATGAAATAAGACCCAAATGATGAATGAGGAATGAGGAAGGACGACAAGGGACATGAAGACTTTTGGGAGGGACAGAGCGAGAGCATGAGAGAAAGATAGACAGATGAGAGAGAGAGAGAGATAAGCATCAGTATACGATAAAGCAAGGGCGAATTTGGTAGATCCAAAGAAAAGGAAAGAAAGAAAGAAATAGATATGTGATAAAAGTTACAATAAATGAGAAAGTAATAAAGAAATAGATAATTACAAAAAGTAAGACAAGATCGTTGTTCCAGGAAGATGTCATGTCCCTGAAGAATCAACTCCGACTGATCGCTTAAACCTCTGGTATTTGCTCAACCTCCATGCCATTTATCTCATCGCCCTTTCAGTGTAATTAATTTTCAAGACGATGAGAGAGCATACCATTATCCCCGCATTGTTTATCTCGAGTATTAATGACACGAATTTCATTATCGCATGTACTTTACCCAAGAATAGTTGTTACACATTGTCTGGGGATTTATAATGAAGGGCCATTCTTTGTAAAGTGAAACTTTCGGTCATACACGTGACCAACTGATTTTGCCTCATTGCCGGAAAATCAATTATCGATTTTTTTTAATGATACCAGTTTCTTACATTAAAAAGATTTCCTTTTCTTTGACCCACCCCCCCCCCCCAAAAAAAATACATTCCCAACCATATTGTTTTTATGGAGACATTTAAAAACGCCCTTTTTTGAGTGACCGACCCAATTTTCACTTCTAAAAGAAAAGAATGTGCACAAATTTATGGAAAATTGCTTTCAAACTGTTCAGAGCAATCCCATCATACAGCAATGTAAAGGGGAAACTTGCACTCCAAGGGAAATACGAGAAAAGTAGGTTTGAATATCAAGTAAGACCCTTTTTCGTGCGAGGTCACACACGTGACCGACCTAATGTTGACCTCTGAAAGAAAATGATGTACTCTCATTTAAAATATTTACCCTTCTTCTGTTGGGGTAAGGTTGTTATTCAAATATCTAAAATGAGAGATTTCTACTACAAGACAAATACTAGAAAATAAGGTTTAAATGAGCCGTTTTTCAGCATTTTCGTCACACACGTGACTAAGAATGGCCCCGAAGCGTTTTTTTTGTGTTTTTTTTTTTGTAACTGTAGATCGCCTCTTTGCCTAAATTTAGTTCAGTATGACGTAATTTCCTCTAAGGAATTTCTATTTTTTCCCCGAAGGTATGACCTAGTTTTTTTTTTTAATACCCGAGAGATGGAAAACGTAGAAATAATTAGGACAGACGATACCCCCTAAAATAATAGAGGGGGGGGGGGGGGGGGGGTCGTGCATTATATTATTGTTATCTAAGCTCATACGGCATACGTATTGAATACTATATTATTATGATGAAGTTTAGTTAAACAAGTGTACTTTTAAGGGCCTATATGATTCGTGTAAACGAAAACAAATATTTCTTCGGGTGTGCAAAAATGAATTTGAATTTGAATTTGAATTAGCGCTTCTAATTATCGTTCACATTTTAATGACAGATCAACAAACTGATCTAATTACAATAGCTACGTTCATACGGGACTTGTGGTTTCGAAACTTTAAGTTAGCGAAACTCTAAGATAACGAAACCACGACTCACTAACCGCAACGAGGGTTCACACAAGCCCGAAACAACGATCTGAAACTACAAGCCGAGCGATCGTCGTGGTTAACCCCCGAAGTAGATACTACCGATTGCGTGTTTAGTACACATACAGATCCTGTGTTCATAATTCGTGCGAAGGGTAGGACCCGGAAGTTTAACATGAACAGCGACGTCATCGTTAACCACAAGCTTGCGAAACTTAAAGTTTATTCCGTTCACATGGGCCGAAACTGCGATGGAGGACCACCCACTGCTCGTGGTTTCAGCGTTTCAGCTTGTTGTTCTAGATCTACAAGTAAACATAAAGCTTCGAAACTACGAGTCCGTTAATACGGTCTGAAACTACAAGATAACTACAAGTTAACTTTCAGTTTTGAAACTACGAGCGAAACTTAAAGTTACATATTACAGTGATTGCTAAATTAAGATTATAACTTGAAAATTAATTGCATTTTATTCGGAATTTTGACAAACAGCTTGTTTGGATAATAGGCAAATTTTATATTTCAAACTATTATTTTTGACTTGGCATTGATGAAAATTGTGTGCAGGTACATTCCGAGCTTTTACAAACTAGAATGAAGCATGATGAGAAAGTGAGAGGCACAGACACTTAAAAATCTTGTTGAAAGATGGCGCTATTTAGGGCTCCAGTTTACTGTCTCTTTAAAGTTTAGCTCTCATGGCAGTGGCGTACCCAGGATTTTTTTACAGGGGAGCAAATTTTGTCAACTGTCAAATTCTGCTTGGAGGGGGACCCGCATAAAAAAATAGGGTAATTTTTTTTTCTGTCAAAAGCACTCTGCCCCCCTGCCCCCCCCCCCCCTTGGGTACGCTAGTGTCTCATCGTGTGAACCTGACTTTTGTCAACTACATCAGGGTGTCGTGTAGTTTCGAGGATGCAAGGCAGTTAAATGCCAAATATAATGTATGCATATTGTGCCCATTCCGAATCTTTTCCTCTAACGTCGCAGCCGACCTAGGTCAAAACAACAATTTCATTGTTCTTTCGTGAACAACAAGTAATTTTGGCACAATCTTGGCGCAAATGTTTATTTTCTTGCTTTAGATTCCATCTTCCTATTGTAGGAAAATGTATATAAAGACCATTTTTGGTTTTCTTTCTGGTTCTCCTCGCTAGAAAAACAAAGCAAGATTTGTGTACATTTGGTGGTGGTGGTGGAATGGTGGTGGAAGGTGGTGGGGGGGGGGGGGGGGAGTGAAAATCTCAACATCACTCGCTTATTATGATATATTGGTCATTGCTTAAAATTTTTCATTTTTCACCAAGAGGGGTGGTGGCGGTGCTCTGGGAGGTGGGGGGGGGGGGGGGGTGGTGACCTAGACATCACTCGTCTATTACGCTACATCTGTCCTTGCCTTTTGACACGAGTCACGCAGAGCCTAAATGTGAAGTTACACTTCAATTAAAGAAACAGCAATCCGGTCGATAAGACCTCCTTTCATGACTCCTAATAAATGTATTATCCTACTCCACCTCTTCATGTCAACATAGCCTTCGTTCCATACTCTGAGTGGGCATCATTCCTTCGGAAAAAAATATCGAAGCTATGTTATTTTCGTCACATGATCACATCATATCCTATTTTACCAAAAAGGAGCGGTCGCCAAAGAAGAAAACTACCCCACCCTGGCTTGATGATGACCGTGTAATTAAGAGAATTGATGTGAAGAACCCCTAAAGTTCTCGCTGAAAGATCAAGGCAGCACTACCTCTTGCCGCTTGAGCAATGAGTTAATTTGTTGTGATTAATTGGTTAATTTAATTTGTTTTTTCTTCAAATTCATGTATTTTGTATGGGTGGTCCTGAACTTTCGAAAATTACTGTAGTGGGGTCAAGACTTTTGTATCTAAACGACTTTATAAAAAAAAAAAAAGGAGAAAATAATATCAGAAGGTCATACTTCATAAGTCTGGGACAACTTCACACACGGGAAATCATGCGAAAGTTATGATTTCTGAAGGGAATACAGGCCTATAAAAACGGTTTCATGGGCAAACTCAATAACAATAATAATAATAATAATAATAATGATAATAATAATAATAATAATAATAATAATAATAATAATAATAATAATAATAATAAAAATAATAATAATAATAATAATAATAATAATAATAATAATAAATAATAATAATAATAATAATAATAATAATAACAATAATAATATTAATAATAATAATAATAATAATAATAATAATAATAATAATATTAATAGTAATAATAATAATAATAATAATAATAATAATAAATTTTAAGACTCAACAGCATCAGTGTTGTTCTCCCTGAGGGCGCTGCAATTATTATAACCCCAGCTATTGCCAGGTACCCATTTACACCTGGGTGGAGAGGAACAAATAAGGGTAAAAACACCTTGTCCAAGGATGCAAGCACCCAGCGAGGATCGAACCTAAGACCTCTCGTATAAGAATCAAGAGCCTTCACCACTATACCACACTGCACTCACTGTGATTGTATGTGAGGTAGTTTGAGATTATTCGGCTATAATTATATTCATGATATTTGGGGCTCCTTTACTATTATGGCACAAAATAAACAGATTTTTTTAATATTTTTTTTTTTACTCAAACTGACTTTCCTCAAAAGTATCAGTAAGAGTTAAGTATGATGTTTCATGTACAAAATGAATTTGAATATATACGGCCAATGACAATACATTAAAATGGATAATCCAATTTCTTTCTTTCGTATTAAATTTTATATCGTTAAGACGGAACTTGCTCATAGCTAGATCATCTATATAATGTTGGTTCTTCACGACCCACAAAAGAAAATGTTCCAAACCACAATCCCCGGTCAGGTCATGTCTGTGCAAACGCCCATGATCTGTGGAATGGCTTCCTCCCTCCCGGAAAAAATTAGGCAGTAGTGCCTCGGAACCAGCCTAACTCTTGAACCAGACAAATGCTACTCATCGTTTGAAAAGGGAATCATGTTTTTGTCTGTGTTACGTAATCGACCGTCCCGCAGTCGAATGCTTGAATGTGCGTTACATTAGCAACAATAAAATTCATGAGAGGGGGGAAAAAAGAGGTGGCGAGCGAATGGCTCATCGCATCTCTTAAGAGCCCCCGAAATATGGAATTTGGTTTCGAGTTCCGTCCTACTGGTCAAGCTGGAACGAAAATGCTTTTACTTTTTAATCCTTTCACTTTCTTACTATTGCATTTTATATTAAGATTAAATCATACATTTTGTCATGTGCCTTGCATGGGGAATTACTCCAGCCAAGACCTGGACTTTTCGTAATCTTTTTAAATATTTTATTGTCAGCTACCATAATCAAAATCTTATTTTCTCTGTCCAATTCTTGTTAGATTATTAAAAAAATGATTTACAGAAAGTGACAAGGAAAACGTCAAAGCGGAAAGTAGTATGATTCATAGCATGAATGTGATTATTATGGATGTGGCTAGCTCATGAATAAGAAGCCGAGATTAAGGCCTATATTTATTCAAAATTTGTGCAAATTGCCATCTTTTCAAGAATAAGTTTTATGATGTATTCTTAAGTTCAAACCATCTATTCTCAAATTACAATCGTAATAATAATAAAGGACTGATTTAAATGCCGTAAGCAGTCAGATAAAAAAAAACGTCTCCCCCTCCCCTTTCGTTTCGTTTTTTTTATCGCAATAGAGTTTCTTATGAAATGGAATAAAAATGTACCGTCAATTCTGAGAGGCCATGAATTATATTAAAATTTGTCTGGACTTTCCTGGATGATATCATGAGTATCCAATATCATCATTTTATACTCTCTCGAGTCTTCAAATATTACCATTATTTTGCCTATTATCTTGTCTCTTAAAGTCTTTAGTCTCACTTCTTTTAAGAAAATTATTGATAGGGTTTTAGTCATTTAGATAAACTATATAAAAAGGTAAATACTTATAAAAAGGTTACTCTTGGAAGAACTCATCTGTGCAACTTCATCCTGCACATCGCGTTCAGATCCTTCTGTGTTCATTCGATGTATTATGAATAATGAATATTTCATTTTTGGGGGAGGGGGGGGGGGGTAATTACCTGCTACTTCTTATCCAATAACTATATTCAATTTAGCAATGAACATAAATCTGTTTGTTATCTCGACTCCGGATTGAGCAGATCATTCAAGGAAGCAAAAAGCAATTTCTCTAAAATCGTTTTGAGGGCTGAACTTGGCAAGGCCTAGCCCTCTAGAGGTCTTATGTGAAGATGAAAATGAAATTCACTTGCTCTCTGAAGATTAGAGCTTGTTTGAAAGATTTTACTGAAGAAAATTCAGTAAATTTTAGTAAACCTGGGCCCCGTTTCATAAAACTTGTTATTAGTAACAACTGCCACATTTCTATGACAAATTTGCTCTCAGCCAATCAGATGCAAGGATTTCAGAAGCTTATAACACATTAACAGTTATTGCAATTTGTTTTTGATAACAAGTTTTATGAAACAGGGCTCAGATAAAGAATTCTATAGACCAGAGCCATGGATGTGCAAAGGAATAGAATATCCACGCTAAGACCACCTCAAACTAATCTCCGTGGTTCAGTTTATTATAGAAACTTTCATGGATTCCGGTCTTGTACGAAACTACACCTGGGTCAAAAGAGGCAACTGCTGGTGAAAGGCCTTGTCTTGGGGCAAGAGAAATGGGGGTTCGATTTGAACCCTTAACCTCGTAATGAAAGGCAAATACGCCAAAGCACTATGCCAAAGTGAAGTTAAAGTGTTATAAATCATTTTAAAAGGAATTTTCTGCAGAAGGGAAATTTATCGAACATGAGGGAAGATGAGGGGCGCCGATCCCTCGTAAGGATAAGGGGGAGGTAGATTAATGGCACAAGACATCAACACCCAGGACCATGGGCGCACCTCACATAATCTCTACCAAAACATAATCCTGCTTAAGTATTGATAAGTTAACTACACATCTAAAAAGAAATGTACGAGGCGATCAATAAAAAAGAAACATTCCAATGATGAAGCTGTTTTTTTTATCGACCAACCCCACTGCTGGAGACGGGAAGGGGGCGTTCGGATGACTAGCTACAACATTAACCTCTGAAAACATTAATCAATAACAACCTCGAGACCAGCGGGGTGCGACACCACCCCCTTTTAAAACCACCCGATCGAACCAATACCCCTTATACTCCGTGAAGAAGAAAAAGAAAGAAAAAATCGATAAGCTGTGAAAGGATACCAAGACACAAACTGAGGTGTCTCTTTGAGAGGAGACTGAACGAACCATGGCGTTAATACTTGCGATTCTCTTCATCCCTTTGTCCGCCATGTCCTTGGGTCCTGAAATAGGCCCATGCACATGCACATGTACTTCATTGTTATCTCCCCAACAAACTCCCCTCTTGTGTCTGCTCAGGAGATCGACGGCTATTCATGCCAGCTCGAGCCGCTCGGCCTGGCTGAGCCAACAACAAAGGACTCACGTAGATTATGCTTTACCCGAACAATACGGTGGAGAGTTATTTTCTACTTTTGCTTTCCTTTGATCATATTAGGCATCCATTTTGTCCACCCCCCCCCCAAAAAAAAACCCTCTCCAATCCCCCGTCATACCTGACCAACCCTAGATTATTCTTTAGAAGAGGAGCAGACAAATAAATGTATTTTTTTTCAATCTTTCGACTGTTTTTATATGTCTCATTCCTTCTCTAATCGGCTTGGCATTATTCCTACATCTATTTGTTGGAAGGCCGACAAAATCCAATGATTCAAAACCCCATTCCGTGAAAGGAATTTAGATCAAATATAAATAGATACTGTGATCGTAAAAATCTGAAATGGTATATCTGTTCACCATCAGGAAAAAAAAATTGAACCATGAAATTAGTTTCAAAGCAATTTATCAATTAAAAAAGGACTGGAAAGCGTTATTTATAAAAAAAAAAATTATCAACAGATACGAGAGTATGACAAATAAAAGTAACATTTTGACATTTGTATCTTTTATGAGTACAAAATATGTTGATAATGAATTTGAAATTGGATTAGTCGACGAATTAGATCAAGCTGATACCACCAGAGTTGCGACTGTTTTAATGTTATACAGTACTACTACTAGTGCTTGTTTGTTGTTGTTTTTTAGGGGGGGGGGTGGAAAATGGAGATGGGATAACATTTAAAAAATACTATATGTACATGTAGTACGTAGAATAAAACCGTAATATTACAGCAAAATCTATCGAGACCTTTTACAATTTATAATAATATTCATATCAATCAGTAAGAAATATGAATATAGGGCACACAGAATTACACTTAGTCAGGGTGTCTCTAGACCATCAGGGGTGGGGCGGAGGAGGGTCAAATATGCCCTATGCCAAAACATTAGAAAGGGTCTTAAGATTTCCTTCTTTCCCGACGCGGGTTCCAAAAAATGTTCATACAAGCATTTTAGAAAAATAAAAGGTACGCATAATGTTGTTTGTTTTTTCTTCATTTAACGAACAGGTAACAAAAAGACATATTTTCGGCAGTAAATAGGAATTTGAAGACATAAATCGTTGAAGGGGGGGGGGGGGGGGAGGAGTGTGTTTTGTTCTGGTACCACTGCCTAGTCACGCCCCTGTACTTAGTACAATAGCCCTTGATGCTACCGTTATTCTGCAGCCCCCTTCAGGCTCATGCTCGACTCGAAGCCTCTCATTGTTGACGTATAATAAAAGATCACATCGATGTCTCAAAAAAGAGATGCATTCTTTTATTCGAAACTTTTCGACTCAGCCCCACAAATACACGTCTTTTCTTCTCTTGTACATGCCTTTGTGGGCAAGAACCGCCCCATCAGGGTTCAGGCCCTTACTATACTTTGTGCTTGGCCCTGTTTGCAATCGACTTGTTACATGGGTTGACTACCAATATCAATTATAGGCCTACATGTTACACATACCTCCTTATCTTTTGCTTTCTCTTGATGTCAAAGGGAAGGGGCGAGGGGACTGGGGGGGGGGGTAGGGATGGGAGGGGGCGAGGGGCAATTGAAGGGGGAGGAGGGGGACAATCTACAAACTTTACAAACTTTACAGGATCACATCATCAAGCAATGAATTTTCAGGATTATTTTTCGGGAATGTTCATGAAAACAATAAACTGAATAGTGGACAAAGTAAATTTATTTCAAACGAGTACTAGTAGTCTATTATTATGTACCGGTATTTGCAATTTGTAATGTTGTAGACAGCATGCGCTGAACAAATAACACATATTTGTGAGATATGCAAGGTCACCAAAGGTTAAATAAATAATAATAATAATTGTTTCTTTTATAGCACTATATCCAATTTAAAAATAAATGCAAATGAATTATTACATTTACATGTAAGATCTATTAATAATATAACATACAGTCATACATATACTAACTACTAAAGTTAGACTTACTAGTTACTAAACGTATCTCTACAGTGCGTCCCAAAAAGTACACAGTCGGAAAAAGTCTCCCCAAATAAATATTTATGAATATTTTCAATATATTTCAATTCTTATAGTTAGCTGAGGGTCCCTCCTATATACAATAACACACAAAAAATCTGACTAGTTATTAGGCCTGAGTGATCTCAAACCACTTTTGTGCAAGGGTGCAAAATTCAGACTTGACAAGAGTTGGTATTTGTTCTGGATGGTATCAACAAAGTTGAGAACCGTTTGAAATTGGAATTGGAAAAAGTCTCCCCAATTAAATATTTCAAAATATTTTCAGGAAAATTTCATACCTGTGGTTAGCTTTTGATCTCTTCTATCAATTGACACCAAAATATCTCACAATATTTTATGCTTGAGTGAGCAAGAGCCACTTTTGTGAAATGGTGCAAAATCCATTCTTAACAAATGTTTGTTGTTCTGGCTGGTATGAGCCAAGTTGATAGTCATGAAAAGACTTCGAAATCTTTATATTCTAATCATTGAAAGACTATATATGAAAGAACAGACTTTGTTCAATGTATTTCCTGATATATCCCATCAAAACTTTATGGTTGACTGAGCAAGCCAGATGAAATTTAAAGACTCACCAAAAGTAACATATTGAAACACCCAGCAAAGTAGTTAACTACTAACTCAAGCATAAAATATTGATGGGATGTGTAAGGATATACAGAGAACATAGACTGTAATTTCATAAATTGATCAGAATATCATTATGAAAATGTCTAAGCCTTTATATGACTCTCAGCTCGGATGATACAGCCAGAGCCAATTTCAGTTCTTGTCAAGACTGGATTTTGCACCCTCTGTCATTATTGGCGTTTGCTCACTCAAGCGTAAAATATAGTGAGATATTTTGGTGTCATTGATAACAGAGACCTTAAGCTATCCACTGGTATAAAAAAAATTCCTTCAAATATTTTGAAACATTTATTTGGAGAGAATGTTCCCAACTGTTTACTTTTTTTTCTGAGACGCACTGTATGAGAAAAAGGACAAACTGATACTTCCCAACATTCTAAAAAAAATTATATGATGATAGATCATTAAAAATGAATATACGAAAGAAAACAGGGCCTGCAGACCGTGTGCAAATAATTCTGGATCATGAGGTATATAATGGATAGAAACAGAAATAAAAGACAACGAAATGAAGTATTTGCCTTGAAAATGCAGGACCTATATCCACGGCCCCCCAAAATGAGATAAGGGCAGATTTTCATAATTTTCATAATTTCATGTTACATTAAAAAATGAATAAAATCTGAATCGCACAAGCCTTCTCACTCACATGTATATTCTACGACTATAACTTTCATATTCATGCCGCTTTGAAAAAAAAAAAACCTTTTTTATTTTGGATAAGAGAGAGAGCGTCATCTGCGGATCTATTAGTATCACATTTGAATATGAAGATTTAAATTTTTTTTTTTTTTTACATAATGCATTTCAAGCTTGTGCCAGTATTTTATTCTGTACACTGTAATCTGATATACAATTTTCAAAGTCTTATTTTCGAATATTGTCTCATGTTCCCGAAATAATCATTCACTATCTTGAACGTTATAACTCGTATTTTGACATCCACAACTTTCAATCGAGCCCCATTGTTTTGGCATCAAAAAGTAATTGATTGATAAAAATTAGAAATAAAACGACATTGCAATTTCTTGGGACGATGGAAAACTAAACTTGATTAAAGAGTAAAGCAAGCAACCAATCAAACAGGAAGCCTAGGGTGGGCTGGTGGGGGTCACAGTCCTAGGAGTTATAACTCCTTGGTCAGACTGCTACTCACAGGAGTGCAGAACTGCAGAGAACAGAGAAGTGCGGACAAGGATTACCATCAATCTCAGGACTGGAAGAAGATTCCATCAACACAGAATGACGAAACATTACAGAACTAATTTTTTTTTTTTAATATTTAAAAAAAAAAAGGGGGGGGGGGAATGTGATTTTTTTTTACCAGGCATTATCCTTATCATCTGTGACCGACGAGGGTTTAAACTTCGAAACTAGCTATCCCAACTCACCAGGAGGTATTCCAAGTGTTTCCTCAAGGTCTGTTTTGTCCATTTTTCTTCTCCGAAAAACCGAACTTCACCCAAAACCATGCACCAAGGACGTGTTAATTTGGCTCTTACATAAGAAAGCGTTTTGTGGTCGGTCAAACGCGGGGGTCACATTCTTCGACTGACGAGCAAAAACATAATTTTTTTCTCGTTTGGTCATCTTATCCGGGAGAAAGGAAGGTTTTTGTTGAAGAGTTCCTCGTAACAGTAAGGTCAAAGTAATTATCCCGCAATGAATTTGACTGTTATTCGGGATTTTACAGGTTGAACGCTCGCTCGTTCAAAAGGAGAAGTGAGTGACCAAGGCATTATATTAGTGGTTTTTGAATCTTTTATTTCTGCGCAATGCAATCTATTAGTATTAGGAGAACTTGATGGTCATTTAACTTGGGGATTTTGAATACAGGAGAGGTATTTATTACCAGAAATTCAAAGTAAACATGATTCATTCCTCATTAGCCTTTCAACTTAACAAGGTGATAATGCGACAATGGTCAAATCAAAGTGAAACTTTGGTGCCTGATATAGGCCCAATTATCATCCATACTGATATGATTGGGTGTGTCGTGAGGGGTTGGGCCGGTTTGGGTATGACCTATGGATACGACTGTTATAAGAATAGAATTCCAATTTCATGACGGATTGTACATGTACTACGAAATTCGGACTTAATCACCTAGTTTAGAATACACTAACTTGGAGGCCGATAAATTTGAATTGTCCTTTATTCGTAAAAAGCACAAACGTACAAAACCATCTTAGTTATTACTAAATTAGTCATTATTGATGTTATATGTTATGTCAATGTGAGGGCAGTAGGACAAATGTTTTGTTCCTTTGATCAAGGAGTTATCCATCCTTGCTTTGATACATCTAATGATCTATAAATTAGCCCCCTCCCCTCTCCTCCCCCTCCTCCTTCCCCTCCTCCTCCTCCAGCGGCGCTAATCCTCTACTCAGCAAATAAAACAAAAAATTGCCTCTATCACAAAAGAAGCCAAAACATGGACATTTAATACCCCTCATTCATAATGGTCCTGGGAAACTATCCATCTACGGGCAAGGACAAGTCCAAGGTATTTTGTCCCATACCTTTTTCGTATCTGGGCCCTGTTTCATAAAACTTGTCATCAACAACAACTTGTTAGCGATAACAAGTTTTATGAAACGGGGCCCTGATGCTTCTTTTTTTTTTTTTAAGTTGAGACCAAATATGAAAAAATTATATTTTCAATGTGAAGTCTGTGATACTTGGTAACCTACGCGACATAAAATGACCAAATATCTTGGACTTACCCTATTGCCCGTCATGATTCTGAGAGCCTTACTATAAAGATTATATTTTGATTACCGATATAATGCTTGTCACCAGTATAGAATAAACTTTCCTTCGAAATTCAGAAAGAATAAAAGTAATTTGTAATACCATCAAAGCCTCTAAGGTATCATCCACCAAGGCCTATTCTGTTCATTATCATCACCAATTCTTCTATGAAATATAAGGTGGGAAACTGTTTTACGAGGTTTTTCATTCTTTTTATTCAAAGCTGGAAGAATATCTTGTCATATGCCCTTGAAATGCTGTCATACTCACTTGGCATGGCGGGAAATACAGTTTGAAATGAAGCTGATGGGTGGAGTCACTGCAGTGCTTGTCGCCGAATATAATTTTCAGCTAGATCGTAATTCAAGAATGACACAGTATGTGCTACATCATCAACCTTCTCAATGACTTCCAGACAATTTCTTTCCCGCTGCAATCACATGACAAGTACTCATCTTTAAGACAATGGTCAACCACACCTAATCCTCTTTTCTGATTATATTTACGACGATGAACTACTTATAACCTTGCAGCTGGCACCTGGTCAATACTATCCAACCATACGATAGCATCTATCCAAAGATACAATAGTACCCTTCTTCACCTTTAAAATGAAAAATGATATTATAATACGGGCTATTACGTAATCATAACAAGCTCTGTCATCTCAAATTCTCTCCTTTATCTACGTGTCTAGTGGAACCAGGTGCCCTTTTGACCCCACCTGTATTTTGTTAATGATCATCATCATCGGTACTGTTCATTACGATGTTTGATATCGTTTAATTCATTTTTAATATTCATGAATAGATCTTATGCTATTGTAATATGTAGCTTGAACTGGAAAACGAAAGTGCTCTTAGGTTTACAGAAGTAGAGGAAAGCTGTAAACAAAATCTGAAAACTAGATTCTTCTGAGTCAGTCAAGTGGAATCAGGTGCGAGTTTTGTACTTTGTTCATGATGATGATGATCATCAATCAGTATTGATCATTACTATCGATCATATCATTCATGGTTTTGTTGACGAATTTATATTTTATTACCTACTACTACTCTACATCCTACTACTATACTACTTTTACTACTTTTACTACTACACTAGAATTCTCCTCCTCCTTCTTAACTTCCTTCCTCTTCTTCTTCTTCTTCTTCTTCTTCTTCTACTACCACTAAAATTATTCAACTTTTTCTACTACTACTACTACTACTACTACTACTACTACTACTACATTAAAATTCTTCTTCTTTTTCTTCTTCTACTACTACTAGTATTACTACTACTACTACTACTACTACTACTACTACTACTACTACTACTACTACTTCTGCTGCTGCTACAACTATTACTACTACTTCTAAAACATACTTTATATTGTAATACAATATATACAAATAATCATAACAAGTTTTGTCATCTAAATTTGTTCTTTCTTTACAAGTTAAGTGGAAACAAGTGCGAGTTTTGACCACACCTGTTATTTATTCATAATCAAAATCGTCATCATTATAGATCATCACTATCTATCATTTTATTCATGGTTTTGTGGACGAATTTATGTTTTACTACCGACTATACATCCTACTACTAATTACTACTATTACTACTACTACACTAAAATTCTCCTCCTCCTCCTTCTTCTTCTTCTTCTTCTTCTTCTTCTTCTTCTACTACTACTAACTACTACTACTACTACTACTACTACTACCTCTAATGTAGGAGCCCTGAAGTATAAAGACTCTTGGCTCTCATACGAGAGGTTTTAGGTTCGATCCTTGCTCCTAGCTTACATCCATGGACGAGGTGATTTCCCCCTCTATCAAGGTGTAAAAAACTAAAAATGGGTACCTGCAACAATGCAGGGATATACGTAGAATGGCCCTCAGGAAGATTACTATCATACCGATGATGCTACCCTGGGTAAATAAGACATTATTATTATCCTTTATTATTATTATTATTATTATTATTATTATTATTATTATTATTATTATTATTATTATTATTATTATTATTATCATTATTATTATTATTATTATTATATTATTATTATTATTATCATTATCATCATTATCATCATCATTATTATCATTTATCATAATCATTATTATCATTATTACAATTTCATCATCATTATCATTATTATTATTACCATTACTATTGTCATTATCATTGCTATAATTATCAATATCATCATCATTATCACTACTATTACTACTACCATACTACTACTTCTACTACAACGACGACTACTACTACTACTACTAATACTACTACAGTCCTGCAACAACTACTACTACTACTGCTGCTGCTGCTGCTACTACTACTACTACTACTACTACTACTACTACTACTACTACTACTACTACTACTACTACTACTACTACTACTACTACTGCTGCTGCTGCTGCTGCTGCTGCTGCTGCTGCTGCTACTACTACTACTACGTGTACGCGTGTACTACTACTGATACTACGATTCATACTAGAACACGATAAAAACTATTTTCGAAAAATCAACTCAAGACAATTTCAATAGCCCTGTCTGTCACCTTTAGATATGTGCCAACATTACAATGGTGTATTACGTAATCCGAACCTGATTTCTATGGGCAGTACAATAGGCCTTTGAAATTGCCCTTGAGTTTATTTTTCGAAAGTAGTTTTTATCGTGTTCTAGGCATTTGTAAAGTAGTCTCAGTACTTAGGCTAGTATTTTCTGACATCTTCCTACACAGATCCTCGTGTTAATTGGGGAATAGGGCAATAACAGTTAAAGTCTTAAAAGATTTTGCAATTAGTCCATTAATGTTAAAGATGTTCAGTTATCCAATTAAAAGATTTTGCAATTAGTCCATTAATGTTAAAGATGTTCAGTTATCCAATTCAACAGTTACCAGAACACGGAATATGTCTGTCTTTCCACCACCTTCACATGTTCCTAATCATACTAGTAGTTGAACTTTTACTGGCAATACCTTGAAATTAATTTGACAAATGAATATACAGTCATGTTTGAGTCTATTTTCTCTGTTTTCATTTTCAGAATAATTTTGTACTTTTGCGCACTCCATGTTACAATGTTAATAGACCCTGGTTGTATTTCCAAAGTGAAGTTCTATCTACACATGTATTTATAGTACCAGAGGAACAAGCTAAAGAAAATATTTTGAGTTTTGAATTTCACATTGAATTTAGTTGGGCTAACCTATATCATGCCTATAGTTCAGAAACAAGCACATCGTATATTCCATGTGACTTGCAAAAGAAGTACTACAGGTTCTGGAGTATGTCCAATTTAAAGACATAATATACCCTTTACACATTATTACCTCTATATCATGTTACTAGTACACGCATATGCTACCTGTACAGTACAATCTCCATAGTAAATCGCACACAGTACTACTACAAGTTCATAGCTTATCTGTGCTGTAGATTATAACGGTACATCCAGCTACACAAGGCACTATACAGAATATAACGGTTTACAGCTAGAATAGCAAGGCGCATTATTATGCAACAACTTGAACGAGAAGAGAGCATTACCAGACAAAGGGCTATAGAACTGCCGAGGAGTGCGATCAATAAGTACTTGAATAAACTCGCCATGTAGCTCGTGGATCCAGCCGCCATTTTTAGGCAACAACATGGCCAAGTTCATGCTAAGATTATTCCGGAGGGTTTATTGACGAGCATTAAATGAAGATTGTATGACTGCTTGCGAACTCATGAGTATCATCATGATCATGATCATAGAAAATGAAGAAAAATTCAAAAAAGTCATGACTCGTATGTGACAAAGTTTCTTGGGGCTACGACAGTCAAGTGCGAAGTCACAATCATGACGATGGAAAAACTAAACTTACATGACTTACATGACTTACCTCGACTTTCATGACATTGCCTTCTATGTCACATTGCCATAAATCATAAGTGGGACTTGTTCTTTAGTTTGCATTAAGGATAGTAATACATTTCATTGTTCGTTTAATATGTGATGATTCTGTTACGTCTAGTGTAACTCCATGTTCAATATTATAATCTTAGTCTCATAAGTGGTGTTAGAAAGCATGTACATGTGCGCTCGCTTGCCAACCTCGGGCGCGCCAGCCACATTATCCTTCGAACTTCAACACTGAATTGTTCAACATGTTCAACGTGGCTTTCCCCTTCCATAAAGTATACAATAGCAAGGAGCGAGGATGACCATGCGAAAAATCATAAAAACATGGCAATAACAATCATGATAAAATTCGAGTCAAATAAAGAATAATATAATAATCTAAATGGTTCAACAAATATCATCGCGTTAATATTCAGCATGCTTATCGCGATCGTTATCATACCACATTGGCATGATTGGTATATTGAATGTTTACGATCCTGGGAGGGAGCATAAATGTTCAATGTTTTTTTCGACATGTTCGAGTATGTTTACCACCAATCAGAAAACCTGAGTACATCATCATACATACTGTCATAAAATGTCATAAACCATAAACCCGCAAGTTGTCATTTGAAAACTTTTTAGTGAGTTTCACATATCTGTTTATAAGTTTTACTTTTAGATGGGGCAAGGTGCCGATAACACAGTCACCAGTCAAGAACTCACCTTGAATTTGTTCCACAGACGGGCGAGGTGATTCTCCTGCCCCCGTCATCGCGTAGGGATTCCATCTCGGGAACGGTAACATATCCGGCCCTGATCATCGATCACGGATCACACACGGGAGAAGAAAGCCAGGCGGCAGGCGACCGCGTCGTCGAATCTGAAACCGGAAGGACGAGATCCAAGGAATGGCGAAGGAGAGCGCGGTCGGTCTAGACTTGGAGTTGGACTTCTGACATTCTGCGCTCTCTTCCCCTCTCTTGTCCGCTCTGTTTCTAATTATTCCCGTCTGCCCAGTTCCCCAATGCTAAAGCTAAGCCCTCAGACAGTTGCAGACGCTGTTGCGTAATACCACATTATTGGTCATACATGCATACACACAAGTCGTGCAAACACACAAATATATCCAAAAACAGACGACACACATATATACAATATGTACACACACAGAGACAGGACTGGGTTCTAAAACGATGAGAATGGGATTTAATCACCCAGCGAAACTGTCGAAATCAAGGTTACGGATGAGACCTTGTATATATCAGGGAGGGGTGATCCCGATGAAGTGCGGGCCCGCCCCGTCAAATCTCAACCTCAAATCATAATTGCTCTGAGCTGAGGAAACCAAGGCTTTATTCGACTGTCGTATCCTAGGCAGAAATCGCAATTTTCCAGCGACAATTTGAAACGAATTCAAGGAAGTTTACAACGAATTCGTAAGATTTACTTACCGCCCACGTCCCTGTGTCCGAGATAACACTGACCATCCCTCCGAGAAACGCGATGGCCAAGACCTAAGCGGTTACGTAACAGTCCGCTCTACAATTTACCTTCCCGTTTATTCATGACATTGTACACACTAAAAGCCTCACCCGCTTGCCTACCTCCCAGCTTGTTGAGTGCCCGAGCGGTTCGGCACGGCGGGTGAATCTCACACTGGGTTTGGGCAGCGCTGGGGTAGTGTGGAAATAGCAAGAAAAAAAGATGAATCCTCTTTCCTTTGTCCCTCATTTTTTTTTTCAACTACCTCTCTGAAAAAAAAACACAACAACAACAAAACAAATCAGATCTCGAGATTGCTCACCCAGGTATACAGAATCCTGGATCCTTTAGAAACTAGGTGGAATTTTGCTTTATTGCTTTGCGAATTTTCGAAAGGAATAAGGATTACGAATTTAGACTGAAAGAGATGTTATGACTTCTGGTTGCTTGCGTAAAATGAGGCAACTCTGGAGACACATTCCAAAATAAGATCTCCATTTTTAATACTGGACAAGAAAAGAACCAAGAGAAGTTTTAAAGATGAAAAGATATCGCACTATGAAGAAGAAATTCTCTGAAATTCTCTCAGATCATATTCTTGCGTTTTCATATATTTCGGGACAAACACTTGTTACTAAGTTCTTTTGTCTTTGTTTATCAGACCACATTTTTATATATTTTGTTTGATGTCTATCTATTGTAATAAAACCTGTTTTGGAATTTCCTTCTTGATGAATTGTCTATATATTTCATCACTTTAATGTATGTTTATTATTTTTATTTTTTTGCGATATGGAAAGAATAAATTGAAATTAGATTGAAATATCAATAAAACTAGTAGAAATATGGGTCTTGAACTTTACTAGCGGAAGGATCCTATAGTAAAACCAAAGAGGTGCTTGCCTATAGTACCTCCTTGGTAAAACAAGGAAGCATCTTGTACCAACAGATCACCAATGATTCTTTTCTCTTTTTTTAAATCATTCTCAAGCAACAAGGAAATATTAGTACTTTGATTATACGGGCTCTATACCTCGGTATAGATGTGACCTGTCTATACTTGACTCAAACCCACCAAAACAGACCTTTTTTCTTACTCTGTATAAAGTGCATGATACTTGGGAGAGAGAGAGAGAGAGAGAGAGAGAGAGAGAGAGAGAGAGGAGGGAACAAAACAAATGTCCTTGGACCGCCATATCTGGCTTTCAATTTCAGCTTGAACTCAGCACAACTGCATACTATCGCTTTACAATTACACGCATATTTTCCTGGAAATTCTCGAAATGAAAAGGAATTATAAAGCTTCAAGATAAAGCGGTAGGTCACTTTTCGTGAACAGGAACTTTTAAGATGTGATAACCGCTGCGTCCTTTTGATAATGACATTGATTTCTTATTTATAATCAATTGTAATAACTACCAAGCTTTGGAGCCAATTATTACTCATGTTGGTCACTGATTTTGATTGATTGATTGCAAACTAAAGCTTGACTGATAATAAGAAAACTTATAAAAACTTCGTGATAAAACCGACAAAAGAGCGTTGGAATTGAAGTCACGGAAAAAGCTTTATCTTCAAGAAAATAGATAAGTGGTTCATATTGTTGCTTAGGCCTTTGAATTTGAAGCGTTCTTACGAATTTGATATATTTTTTCTATTTAAATTATAACTTATCTTTGAATTCAAAGATACATTTAAAATAACGGAGTTGAATTTGCCTTGGAGCAATCTAATACCACGTCATCTCCTGCCCTTATAGGATAACGTGTTAATATCACCATGGTGTATTGAATACCTTTTACTGGTTGTTTTATATTCAAAACTGAATATAATATTTGTGGAGATATCTGAAAATATGTCATAAAAAGCTGATATAAAGCAAACTGATCATAACTGATCATTCCTTGTTTTTATTGCTCTTTTTACTCACGATAAACCTATATTATATATTTCATGATATTTAATAGACGAAGAGAAACGTTTGCATATCAAATGCGTTACTAATTTTCAAATGGTTTACTCAGAGATTTGAATGAATATTTCAAGACTCTCTTCAGTAATCACGACTGACATGGCTCTTAGCAAAAATATCAAGGTGTTCTTTTACATTTCATTTTGAAAAAAAAAATCCTCTTTTAAATTAGCGATTTAAATGAAATAAAGTTAGAAATCGATTCAAATTAGTGATAAGAAATATGGTAATTTTGATCAATGATTCAAATTAGCAAGAAATAAGTTTATCGAAGATGCCTAGTGGAATGAGAGAGGAATTCATTATCACATTATTTTGGCATAGCATAGGAACACAGATGCATGGGAGCACGGTTATTGCTATGTGACTGAAATGCGAGGGAGCAAGGCGACCCGACGGGACGGGGGGGGGGGGGGGGGGGGAGGGGGGGGGGAAGGGTAGTGTCATCTTTCCACTCCTTTTCCTTCTCTTCGACTTTTTTACCCTCTTTTTATTTTTTCGACCGGGGCCCCCGAACAGCAACGCAACCGATCATAATTATAGTTATTATAAAGTACTAAAGTTCTTTGAATCGTTCAGACGATACCTCGAAACTTGATTTGTGAAAGTCCCTACTTCTCTGGCGGTTGCCAAATCAAAGGGCTGTATAAACTTTTCATTTATGCGCATATTATAGCCTAATTATGTCTCTATACGGTGCGTTGGTCCAGGGAAAATGTTCTCTGCTACATTTTCGCGGATTGTCAATATTACCATAATTGGTGCTGGCCTTCATACAGAGAAGTTATGGGAACTGTAGAATAGAAGGGCATTGCCGCATACGGTTGCGTTTTGTTTATGGTGTGTTGAAAACTAAAGTGGAGTTCTGTGTCAGGGTTTCTATCTAATTTGATCTGAATGAATGAAACAAAAAAAAAAAAATGACATAGGTCAGGGTATAGCCTATATTGACGACCATAAACTGACTTAAAAAAAAAAATCAGTATTGATGCCCGCATATTAACCAGAGAAAACGATGGAAGATGGATCTACAAACATCAGTGAATTTAAGAGTTACATATATCTCCCTTTTCTGTGTTATTTTTCACAATCGAATGATTTTTACTGCGAATTCACGCGATGAAGGACATAAGCTATTCATAACTTTGTCATGTGATTTTGAAGCTTCTTTTGACTTATGCCTTGAAATGTAAAGTGAATAATAGGGAAGATTTTCAGTCACTTTTTTTTTTTTGGGGGGGGGGAATCTATGAATAATGTCTCATAGGTCACTTAGCATGATTAAAAGGAACATGATTATAATCGAATCAGGCGCCTTTCATCCCCATCGCCTTATTAGTAAGAAGATGTATTAGATAAGTTACATGCACATAGGCCTTCCGCTGTGCATTAAAACGGAACAGTATGATCGGATATGGTTCGCTTTTTGCCGGCCGTTTTAGTCTAGCCACGGACTTTCATTGATTTTTCACTTTTCTCCAATTATTATTACCCATGCCCACCGTTTATCGATCTCACACCGCCACAATTATACCACCAATAAGAAAGAGTATCGCGGTGATGTGCCGCCTAAAATCGAGAAGCACAAAGTTTTTATAGTTGTTATCGTACGAGAAATAAAAACGAATGGCTTTAGGCTGTCATCAGGGGTTTGGGAGCGAAGACTACGTCTGGTCAGCAACGGTAATGCACTCAGCATTTGGCCTTGTAGACATGCAAATCAGTCTCGCAGACGATGCAACATGAGTGATTTGATAAACAGTAATGGCCAAGCGCTGGCTGGTCAACTGGTCAAATGATACGGGCCCGCTGTGGCCTCAGCAGTAAATATGCAGATGAGATAGTGGCAACGTCCAAGCACAAGGCACTCTCAGCGGAGGCGATGCGGCGACGACCTTGGATGCAATTACGATAACAACATACATGTGCGCACATAACTCATGCCGTTGTCCAGGACTCATTTCTTTCTCGAGCGGGGGAACGCAATATCATACCTGTCCATGACATAACATTACGCCATTTTGTTTAAGGTCTTGTTTAACGAGGGGCCAAGTCTATGTGTGATAAAGACCAATGTTCCAGGGTCTTATGTATGCTTTAGAAATATAAAAGGGCAAAAAGAGGCCAGCAGTGATGATAGAGCCAAATGACTCAAGTTCCATGAGGTTTCATACCTTTGAAATTGTTTATTGGATTGTAAGCATGACAAATGACTGGTTTTTAAATAATGGTGAACCTCTCTCGAATGAGTAAAAGTTAGGACAGGCCTTTCTCACGAAGAGGCCTACCCCGAATAATTTGTGTAATACAAACTAGTTTACACAAAATAGTGTCTTGCTAGTTTTGCATTTTCTAGATGTCCTTGGATTAATCTAGTATTTCTAAACTTGTAACACTTCGGCCTGTACATTATCATCATAAAACTGGATATTTGAAACCTCCAGTTTGTAGAAGAAATAATAATTGAGTAGGCCTAAATCTTAAATGTTTTATTTTTATAATACAGACTTTAAAAAACGTTTAGTTGTTCTAAACATTGAAATATGGCATTGGTGTATCCAGTATGTAAGGTGAAGTCGACCGACGAACATCCCTTGTCCCTTGCCCCCCCCCCCAAGAACTTTCAACATCATGCGGGTCTGTCTAGATATATCCACGTTCAGCACCCTACCCCCGTGTGAGGAAAGATCCCCCTTCTGGATACGCGACTCGACTGTAGAGAGCAATGGGGGGGGGGGGGGGGGGGGAGGGGCACGCCGTATAACCCCACCCACTGTGCTGACGAATCTGGTGCAGGAGTTGGAAAGGGTGAAGTATTGTGTTGGGATGTGCTGGTGTGTCTGTCTCTCTTTCTTCCTTTTCTTCTTCTTTTTTTCCTTTCTTTTCCCCCCTCTCTTTTATATTTCCTTTCCCTTTTTTTTTCGTTCTTTCTCCTTTTTATCTTTTCTAAATTTTTCTTTCAGTGGAAAAAAAAAAACATATAAAAGGAACAGTTATATTTCAAGTTTAGGTTTATTTTCAGTTACAATAAACTCTTTATTCTTCCATTAATGTATACATTTTTCCAGATAACGTAAAGGTATATTTTCAGTTGCATATCTGTATAATTTCATGTAAGCTGGGATTTTAAGTGAATTAGATGTAAAATACATTGTTCTTCCATGAATGAATGAATTTTTCCATATATGTATAGATTTCCTTGTAAATTGTAAGTTTCTGTTTATGCTTTATTCATGACTGTAGTATTTCTATTGATTTCACTGAAAAGAAATGAATAAAATAATACTTTAAAAAAACTATATACCCGTCATTCACACAATCCATGTTGTTTTTATGAATGTGCACGACGTAGGAGACAAGTTCACTGCTTTGGAATGATATACCAGCTTACATGGTAATGAACTGTGATATACAATTGTACACCATATATTGTGTGCATAAAATCTTAATTGGGACGAAATACTAATAGAAGACATCATTAGACAACCGTGAAATGCATATACAAGTACATAATTATTTGAGGGCGTATCTGGTTACGCACTCATATCGTATAGGACCCCGTATGTTCGGAGAAATTACTACAATTTGGCACATTATAGGGATTACTGGGGAGCGTTTCATCAAGCGTTTTGTCAGTGATTTTAACCGACAACTGTTATAAGCTACTGAAATCCTTGCATCTGATTGGCTGAGAGCAAATTTGTCGGATAAAATATCTGACAAGTCCTTTCATGAAATGCCCCCTGAAGTTTATTTCACTTCTCAGAATCTGAATTGCTACCAAAGCCTGTAGCAAACTTTCGTTTGACTTTGACTTTTATCCTGTTCCCATTATGCAGGGGCTGCGCCATAATCAGATATCTAGAAATCCCTTTTAAGCAAAAAAAAAACAAACAACAACAAAAAAAGAAGATGGAAGGAGAATGGTTGTGTGTGTGTGTGTGTGTGTGTGTGTTGTTTGGCAAATCATAGAAGGGGTGATCTCCTCATTTCCCCTTTCGCCCCATGGAGTTATGTGATCGTTGTAATTGGTGTAAATTAAATCAAAATGTAATGCACATTGTTAGTAAAATTTGGAGAGTTCATAACAAAACATAAGAGAGAGAAAAAAATAAAACATAACCCCCCCCCCAAAAAAAAAAAAAAGAAAAGAAAAGGAAACAACGTTTCGAGGGGGAAGGGGGTACGTGTGTATTAGGTATAGGCAGATGTTGGCTCTGCAGAGGGGGTGGACTCGATGCCCCCAGTGCCGCCCCTAAATCCGCTACTACCTTTTGCTTAATTAACCCCAGTTTTAACTGCCATTGGATTTGACGGCATAATCCAAGACCCATGACAAAACACCTCCTTCTACCGGCCTACATGCAGAAGAAGACAAAAAAAAAAAAAAAAAAAAAAAAAAAATCGACACAAATTCATTGTGCTGATGACTTCGAGCAACTTATCCATGCAATATCTGCGACGTCCGCAGTGCCAGTAGAATCATAGAATTAAACAGTGGAGTTATGCAAGAAAAGACTGAATGATTGTCGTAATAGCAGTCTGCCAATGAGTTGAGAATGAGAGGGGGGGGGGGGGACTCGATGTATTTTTGGGATGCATTTGATTTCGATTTCACATTGCACCTGAATACTACAAGACGACGTTTTAGAGACCATGGGTGGTATTCTGAGATTTATTTAATTTGATTTAAGTGAAAAGATTTTAATTGTCATAACAAATTTCAAATTGCAACATTTCATTGGTGTTTGCGCTGATGAATTTCACGTACGCAGCCACATTTGCGCAGGTATTAACCAATAATGCGCCATAAGCGTACATTTTGTTATGACAATTAAAATTATTTCACTAAAATCAAGATAAACAAATATCTCAGAATACCACCCCATGTTTCGAGGGTGTATTAGGTTAAACCGAAAATTGGTATCATAGTAGTGCACCTACCGCCTCCTCCAGAAAAAAGGGTTCTTTAAATTTGTGGCCTCTAGCCATAGGCGTAGCCAGGACGGCAAAAGGGGGGCCATGGCCTCCTGTTCATCCTCTAAAAAGTTCATGAAAAATATGACTCTTTCAATCATTATGAAGCATTTATTTCAAAGGAAAATGTAACCAAAACTGCTCTGAGAATCTCACGAACTAAGGAGAAAATTTTAAAAAATTTCTCGCTCGATCTCAATGCGACCTCGCAATACATTACAATATTATTGGGTAGACGTTTGAAGTAAAGAACTGTCGAAAAGGTAAAGAGAACAAGTATTGGAGCACGTGTAAAGCCCAACGTAGAGAATTTGAACGCTCTCTTATATTATGCATGAAAATTAGATCTAAGATATCTTAAAACATATGCATGAATTATAAAGAATTATCCTGTAAATACACATTCAATCAAAATGCAATGAGACTAAAAAAAAAAAAAAAAAAAAAATTATCCATGAGTTACTGAACTGTTGCTAATGACACTAATGCACAGGTGTACGAGGCGGGCGTTAGGGGCTGCAGCCCCCCGAAATTTGTAAAGTTCCGATATTCGGGCAACCACCCGGTCGTATTCGAGCACCAAATATGTGATTTCTGTACATTTTCACTACGAAGAGCGTCAAAACTTTTGCTCGCTCGCAAATAAATTTAGAAACTGGAAAGTTGATTTTCGGGCAAAAGGTGCGGCCGCTCGCAAAAATATGCCTGTAAGGGTATGATTATTTGCAAATTATGAATAGATGGATGAAAGGAGAAATCAGACGTCCTATCCATCCCAACCCTTCCGACGCAAATTAGGACCTGCAAAATGATTTTTTCTGGATCACCATTATTTTGTTCGGAAGTTTTGTGCCCCCCCTTTCAAAAAGTCTGGCTACGCCAGTGCCCCTAGCGCTTCTTGCTTCCTCTTCTTCTTTTTCTTCTTCTCTCTCTCTCTTTCTCTCTCTCTCTCTCTCTGTTGACTACCCTGATATCTGGATGGTGGTGGTGGTGCGGGGGGGGGGGGGGGGGGTGGAGTGGAAAGTACCTGCATTTATTATGATACTCCAGAATATCTTATACGCTGAAACTAAAAAATAAACAAAACGCAAACGAAAAGAGATGGCGCTCTTTCAAGCGAAACGGTAGCATGTGTTCAATATCTCATACAGATTTCGTTCGAGGGCTAAGATATTTCGACCAGGATTTGGTATCCTGGCATGATACCATTTGAAATATTTTTTGAAAATAAAAAACCCACATAAATAAACACACACAAAAAAAGAAGTAAACTGTATATTTTCTATTACATATGTTGACATCTATATATAAAAAAAAGATATATAATATATTGATGATAATAGTCAAAATTGACTGATTGCCATTATAACACGAGATATATCGATTATCGGTAATTACTCGTGGTAGCAGTAGTAGTGGTAGCAGTAGTAGTAGTAGTGGTAGTAGTAGTAGTAGTAGTAGTAGTAGTAGTAGTAGTTGTTGTTGTTGTAGTAGTAGCAGTAGTAGGAGTAGTGGTAGTAGTAGGAGTATTGGTAGTGGAAGAAGTAGTAGTAGAAGTAGCAGTAGAAGTAGTAGTACCAGTAGTAGTAGTAGTAGTAGTAGTAGTAGTAGTAGTAGTACTACTACTACTACTACTAGTGGTAGTAGTAGTAGTAGTAGTAGTAGAAGAAGTAGAAGTAGTAATAGGAGTAGTAGGAGTAGGAGTAGTAGTGGTAGTAGTAGTAGTGGTGGTAGTAGTGGTGGTGGTGGTAGTAGTAGTAGTAGTAGTAGTAGTAGTAGTAGTAGTTGTTGTAGTAGTAGCAGTAGTAGCAGTAGTGGTAGTAGTAGGAGTAGTGGTAGTGGAAGAAGAAGAAGAAGTAGTAGTAGTAGTAGTAGTAGTAGTAGTAGTAGTAGTGGCAGTAGTGGTAGTAGTGGTAGTAGTAGGAGTAGTATTAGAAGTAGTAGGAGTAATAGTAGTAGTAGGAGGAGGAGGAGGAGGAGGAGTAGTAGAAGTAGAAGTAGTAGTAGAAGTGGTAGTAGTAGTAATAGGAGTAGTAGGAGTAGGAGTAGTAGTGGTAGTAGTAGTAGTGGTGGTAGTAGTGGTGGTGGTGGTAGTAGTAGTAGTAGTAGTAGTAGTAGTAATGGTGGTGGTGGTAGTGGTAGTAGTAGTAGTAGTAGTAGTAGTAGTAGTAGTAGTAGAAGTAGCAGTAGAAGTAGTAGAAGTAGTAGTAGTAGTAGTAGTAGTAGTAGTAGTAGTAGTTATAGTAGTAGTAGTAGTATTAGAAGTAGTAGGAGTAGTAGAAGTATTAGTAGAAGTAGTAGTAGTAGTAGTAGTAGTAGTAGTAGTAGTAGTAGAAGTAGTAGTAGTAGTAGTAGTAGTAGTAGTGGTAGTAGTAGTAGTAGTAGTAGTAGTAGTAGGAGTAGTAGTAGTAGTAGGAGTAGTAGTAGTAGAAGTAGTAGCAGTAGCAGTGGTTGTAGTAGTAGTGGTGGTAGTAGTGGTGGTGGTGGTAGTAGTAGTAGTAGTAGTAGTAATGGTGGTGGTGGTGGTGGTGGTGGTGGTAGTAGTAGTAGTAGTAGTAGTAGTAGTAGTAGCAGTAGTGGTAGTAGTAGGAGTAGTGGTAGTGGAAGAAGAAGTAGTAGTAGTAGTAGAAGTAGTAGTAGTAGTAGTAGTAGTAGTAGTAGTAGTAGCAGTAGTGGTAGTAGTGGTAGTAGTAGGAGTAGTATTAGAAGTAGTAGGAGTAATAGTAGTAGTAGTAGGAGGAGGAGGAGGAGGAGTAGTAGAAGTAGAAGTAGTAGTAGTAGAAGTGGTAGTAGTGATAGTAGTAGGAGCAGTAGTAGTAGTAGTAGTAGTAGAAGAAGTAGAAGTAGTAATAGGAGTAGTAGGAGTAGGAGTAGTAGTGGTAGTAGTAGTAGTGGTGGTAGTAGTGGTGGTGGTGGTAGTAGTAGTAGTAGTAGTAGTAGTAATGGTGGTGGTGGTAGTGGTAGTAGTAGTAGTAGTAGTAGTAGTAGTAGTAGTAGTAGAAGTAGCAGTAGTAGTAGGAGTAGTAGTAGTAGTAGTAGTAGTAGTAGTAGTAGTAGAAGTAGTAGTAGTAGTAGTAGTAGTAGTAGTAGTAGTAGTAGTAGTAGTAGTAGTAGGAGTAGTAGTAGTAGTAGGAGTAGTAGTAGTAGAAGTAGTAGCAGTAGCAGTGGTTGTAGTAGTAGTGGTGGTAGTAGTGGTGGTGGTGGTAGTAGTAGTAGTAGTAGTAGTAGTAATGGTGGTGGTGGTGGTGGTGGTGGTGGTAGTAGTAGTAGTAGTAGTAGTAGTAGTAGTAGTAGCAGTAGTAGCAGTAGTGGTAGTAGTAGGAGTAGTGGTAGTGGAAGAAGAAGTAGTAGTAGTAGTAGAAGTAGTAGTAGTAGTAGTAGTAGTAGTAGTAGTAGTGGCAGTAGTGGTAGTAGTGGTAGTAGTAGGAGTAGTATTAGAAGTAGTAGGAGTAATAGTAGTAGTAGTAGGAGGAGGAGGAGGAGGAGTAGTAGAAGTAGAAGTAGTAGTAGTAGAAGTGGTAGTAGTGATAGTAGTAGGAGCAGTAGTAGTAGTAGTAGTATTGGCAGTGGAAGAAGTAGTAGTAGAAGTAGCAGTAGAAGTAGTAGTACCAGTAGTAGTAGTAGTAGTAGTAGTAGTAGTAGTACTACTACTACTACTACTACTACTAGTGGTAGTAGTAGTAGTAGTAGTAGAAGAAGTAGAAGTAGTAATAGGAGTAGTAGGAGTAGGAGTAGTAGTGGTAGTAGTAGTAGTGGTGGTAGTAGTGGTGGTGGTGGTAGTAGTAGTAGTAGTAGTAGTAGTAGTAGTAGTTGTTGTAGTAGTAGCAGTAGTAGCAGTAGTGGTAGTAGTAGGAGTAGTGGTAGTGGAAGAAGAAGAAGTAGTAGTAGTAGTAGTAGTAGTAGTAGTAGTAGTAGTAGTGGCAGTAGTGGTAGTAGTGGTAGTAGTAGGAGTAGTATTAGAAGTAGTAGGAGTAATAGTAGTAGTAGTAGGAGGAGGAGGAGGAGGAGTAGTAGAAGTAGAAGTAGTAGTAGAAGTGGTAGTAGTAGTAATAGGAGTAGTAGGAGTAGGAGTAGTAGTGGTAGTAGTAGTAGTGGTGGTAGTAGTGGTGGTGGTGGTAGTAGTAGTAGTAGTAGTAGTAGTAATGGTGGTGGTGGTAGTGGTGGTAGTAGTAGTAGTAGTAGTAGTAGCAGTAGTAGAAGTAGCAGTAGAAGTAGTAGTAGTAGTAGTTATAGTAGTAGTAGTAGTAGTATTAGAAGTAGTAGGAGTAGTAGAAGTATTAGTAGAAGTAGTAGTAGTAGTAAGAGTAGTAGTAGTAGTAGTAGTAGTAGTAGTAGTAGTAGTAGTAGTAGTAGTAGTAGTAGTAGTAGTAGTAGTGGTAGTAGTAGTAGTAGTAGTAGTAGGAGTAGTAGTAGTAGTAGGAGTAGTAGTAGTAGAAGTAGTAGCAGTAGCAGTGGTTGTAGTAGTAGTGGTGGTAGTAGTGGTGGTGGTGGTAGTAGTAGTAGTAGTAGTAGTAATGGTGGTGGTGGTGGTGGTGGTGGTAGTAGTAGTAGTAGTAGTAGTAGTAGTAGTAGTAGCAGTAGTAGCAGTAGTGGTAGTAGTAGGAGTAGTGGTAGTGGAAGAAGAAGTAGTAGTAGTAGTAGTAGTAGTAGTAGTAGTAGTAGTAGTAGTAGTAGTAGTAGTGGCAGTAGTGGTAGCAGTGGTAGTAGTAGGAGTAGTATTAGAAGTAGTAGGAGTAATAGTAGTGTAACAATAGCAAAGTTAGCCCCTTCAAATTATTCTTTCTTCTTTCCCCTTCTCTCTCTATGAGTGAGCCCCTTCGATTCTCTCTTCTCTCCCTCTCTACCCAATCCCTCTCCCTCTCTATCTTTATCTCTTTGATTTGTTCCGGACTAGCAAATTCTACATGTGGGGTATGGTGGTAGAAATATAATCTTGTTTTTCTCAGAAGTCCAGTTCCTGTGATAGGGCGAGTAGGGATTCTATCCTCATAGCTTACATAATGAAATGACCAGAAGTTATTATGTCCAGGCCGGTGGAAGAGGATTATCTTCCAACCTGTGTAAACAAAACTGAGGGGGGCTTAATTAATACAACAGATGGTCAGGAAGTCCAAGTGGTCAAAGAATGTGATGGTGTGGCAGAACTATTCTGACCCCTCCTACACTATTGACCAATCATAATTTTAGTTTCTTCCCTCATCCTATTTTCTATAAATGATGTACCAATCAGCTGCAGACTGTTATGAATGTGTAATTAGGTATAAAAACCAGACCCCAACCCTGTTTCACTGACTTGGCTCCCCATCCTTCCCAGCTCCCATCTTCTCCTCCCGTACATGTACATCTTCAACTAATATTAATTTGTAATTTCACCAAAGTTTGGACAGTATATTCCCAAGTCGTGCAATTCCATGTCAAATACATCGCCCACTGAATGAAATGAACTTTTATACCGCTACGAAACAACTTATTTAAGATACATCGAGCAACATCTATTTCTACTGTATTGGAAAAGCAAGCCGCCTGATTGTTCCTGATTGTTCCTGCTAATTATTTTGTTCCTGATTGTTCCTGATTGTTCCTGATTGTTCCTGCTAATTACTTTGTTCCTGATTGTTCCTGATTGTTCCTGATTGTTCCCGTTTCATCCCATAAAGTAATTCGTTCCAGTGATGTACTCGATCATGACATTGTTCCTGCCGTTCCTCTATATGTTGCTTATGTTCCTGTCCACCGACGCCACATCCAGTTGTTATCGACATCATCCTCCTGAATCTAGCGTCATCATCCTTCCCGCTCCCGCATCATCGTCCCCGCCGTCAGTAACTGCTACAACGATTCGTCAATACAAGTCGCGATATCGCATAGTCAAACAACCGCGTTGCATGTAAGTGGCCACCATTAACACCCCCCCCCCCCTCATTAACCTCTTTATATCCTTAATGTCCCGCTAATATGTTAATATTTTAAGTTAGTTTATCATAATTATTGATTAGGGTAAAATATGGTCCATTTGATTTGATTTAGATTAAGAGTTTATTGATAATATTTGTGGAACCAGTTAGTAATTGTTTTATTCCTTAGTTGTTAATGATCCATATAAATAAAAGAATTATGACACCTTACTACACGTTGTGCCCCAGCGCTTTTATTAAATTGTTTATTAATTTTCCTTATAATTCATTTGGGATTTGTTTGTTTTATCTGTGGTCTTTTGACTAACCCCTCACCGAGTTGGAACCACCAGCTAACAGACCAAAATAATACCTGGTTCCTTCTCGGATCCTCTACTCCACTGCCTATACAGTGAAGGAGGGGTAGCAGGGCGTTAGAGTAGTAGTAGTAGGAGGAGGAGGAGGAGGAGTAGTAGAAGTAGAAGTAGTAGTAGTAGAAGTGGTAGTAGTAGTAGTAGTAGTAGTAGTTATAGTAGTAGTAGTAGTATTAGAAGTAGTAGGAGTAGTAGAAGTATTAGTAGAAGTAGTAGTAGTAGTAAGAGTAGTAGTAGTAGTAGTAGTAGTAGTAGTAGTAGAAGTAGTAGTAGTAGTAGTAGTAGTAGTAGTAGTGGTAGTAGTAGTAGTAGGAGTAGTAGTAGTAGGAGTAGTAGTAGTAGAAGTAGTAGCAGTAGCAGTGGTTGTAGTAGTAGTGGTGGTAGTAGTGGTGGTGGTGGTAGTAGTAGTAGTAGTAGTAGTAGTAGTAATGGTGGTGGTGGTGGTGGTAGTAGTAGTAGTAGTAGAAGTAGCAGTAGAAGTAGTAGTAGTAGTAGTAGTAGTAGTAGTAGTAGTTATAGTAGTAGTAGTAGTATTAGAAGTAGTAGGAGTAGTAGAAGTATTAGTAGAAGTAGTAGTAGTAGTAAGAGAAGTAGTAGTGGTAGTAGTAGTAGTAGGAGTAGTAGTAGTAGGAGTAGTAGTAGTAGTAGAAGTAGTAGCAGTGGTTGTAGTAGTAGTAGTAGTAGTAGTAGTAGTAGTAGTAGTAGTAGTAGTAGTAGTAGTAGTAGTAGTAGTAGTAGTAGTAGTAGTAGTAATAGTAATATTAGTAGCAGTTGCAGTAGTGGTAGTAGTGGTAGTAGTAGGAGTAGTATTAGAAGTAGCAGGAGTAATAGTAGTAGTAGTAGTAGTAGGAGGAGGAGGAGGAGGAGGAGGAGGAGGAGTAGTAGTAGTAGTAGTAGTAGTAGTAGAAGTGGTAGTAGTGGTAGTAGTAGGAGCAGTAGTAGTAGTAGTAGTAGTAGTAGTAGTAGTAGTAGTAGTAGAAGTAGAAGTAGTAATAGGAGTAGTAGGAATAGGAGTAGTAGTGGTAGTAGTAGTAGTGGTGATAGTAGTGGTGGTGGTGGTAATAGTAGTAGTAGTAGTAGTAATGGTGGTGGTGGTGGTAGTAGTAGTAGTAGTAGTAGTAGTAGTAGTAGTAGTAGTAGAAGTAGCAGTAGAAGTAGTAGTAGTAGTAGTAGTAGTAGTAGTAGTAGTAGTTATAGTAGTAGTAGTATTAGAAGTGGTAGGAGTAGTAGAAGTATTAGTAGAAGTAGTAGTAGTAGTAAGAGTAGTAGTAGTAGTAGTAGTAGTAGTAGTAGTAGAAGAAGTAGTAGTAGTAGGAGTAGTAGTAGTAGAAGTAGTAGCAGTAGCAGTGGTTGTAGTAGTAGTAGTAGTAGTAGTAGTAGCAGTGGTTGTAGTAGTAGTAGTAGTAGTATAGTAGTAGTAGTAGTAATATTAGTAGTAGTTGCAGTAGTAATTGTAGTAGTAGTAGTAGTAGTAGTAGTAGTGGTAGTAATAGTAGTAGTAGTAGTAGTAGTAGTAGTAGTAGTAGTAGTAGTAGTAGTAGTAGTAGTAGTAGTAGTAGTAGTAGTAGTAGTAGTAGTAGTAGTAGTAGTAGTAGTAGTAGTAGTAATAGTAGTAGTAGTAGTTGAAGTAACCCATTGCTACCCCCGAGAAACGACCTCAAAGTTTGTTTTATTTTCTATCTACCTAACTGGATTTTAATTTGAGTTTATTTATATTATATACAAACACAAACACGTACAGGTATATCAAAATTCAACAACACAAACAGACTCACAGACTCACAAGACATTTAATATTGATGTATAGAATGAAAAAAACATTTGTGTATATACATCATGGACATTAACACATCGACTTCAGTAAGTTATAAGTGGAGATCTCCATTGATATTGTATATTCTCGGGATTCATTAAAGTGATTGATTAACTTTATGAAAAATTGTAAAATCAGCTCAAATGCCAGTGAATTGTGTGCAGTCCTCTAACTACATATATAATTAAGGATATGTGAAAGTATGAGAGAAAATGGAACCCGTTTAATATTCTAAAAAAGAGAAAATCGCGATCAATCGCTAGCGCAAGTCGCTCGGCTTCTTCGCTGCGCTGCAGTCACAAAAACCAAGCACCAGCGCTTGGCGATTTCAGAGCGGCTTTCCAGCCCGTACGGTATTCTGTGATAGAGCGAGGTAAGCCAACCGTAAGAGTTCTTTAGGGTTCGGTGGTACTCTATCCCGACATCAATGTTCAATCGTAAATATCTTGATATATAAACGACCGATCAGCTTATAAAACTCAGGCGATTCCTGTCTGAGCTAAACGTTTGCAATTATGATTAATTGATTACAGCATTAGCTGGAACAGTGACTTTTTTTTTCAATGCCTGTCATAACAAAACAAGTAGATGACGGACTATTACTGTAACAGCCATCCCACGGTGACTCGCGTGATATTTGAAGGAAATTTCTACTTTAAAATCGTCTGGAAAATCTATATCAAGTGCATATATCTTCTCTGATATTACTGATTAAGTGAAGGTAGTGAAATGGTAGATTTTAGCATCGAAACAATTACATGTACTAGCAAATATATATTTCTTAAAAAGAAAACAATTGTACTTGCGTGACTCCCGCGACAGGCTAGAAATGAAGTTTTTATGCAACACTCCACATCAGGATGATTTGGTGTAAAGTCACTGGGTATGTCAAATTCATATTTAGGAATACAAAACTGACGACCTTTAGCATTCTAAACCAAATTGGCTTTCAATAATATTGTCCCAGTAATCAACAACAGGATCTTTAAGTTGTGACTCGCGTGACAGGGAGCGTGACTCGTGGACAAAGTTAACTTTGGTGGTAGGAAATTAAAGTTTAGCACGATTTAAATGAACCAATACGAGTCAAAAATATGATTTATGAGCCACTGGGCAAGGATAATATGACATTTTGAACTAAATCTAATTTTCAGAAAAATGTATGTATAATTTTGCATAAATTATAATAATAATTATGAAATTTACAACTTTTAGGCAAACAGGCTTGACAGTGATGGTTTTTACACTACATTATTGATGCTGTCCCCAAACTTCATTTTGATTCGACCCTTCGATGGCAAGAAACGAGGATGGATGTAATCACCCCTCCCCCCCCCCTCCCCCCGGGGGAAGAAAAAATAATTTCTAATAAGCCAGTTCGTAGAAGCAATCTGAGCATGAGCAGATAAAGGTTCATCTGTGACAAATTCTAAAACCCACTGACACAAATACTTGACATGCAGGCGCGCCGGAAGCAGTTTGGGATTGGGGGGGGGGGGGCAAACATTCAAGGGGGCTCACCTTTCAAGGGCAGAAGGGCTCATGTCTTCTCACCCCTAGAAAAATACACACACGCTTTCCCACCCTCTCACAACAATACAGATCTTACTGCTAAATCAAAATTTTACTCAAAAATTCTCTGACAAGCATTTTTGGGGTGTATTTTTACTCGAAAATTCTCTGACAAGCAAAAAAAAAAAAAAAAAAAAAAAAAAAAAAAAGTTATCAGCATTTCGGGGGTGTATTTTTACTGGAAAATTCTCTGACAAGCAAAAAAAAAAAAACACCAGAATTATGCTAAAGTTCTGCTAAATTTTGTCAAATTATGCTAAAGCGGTCAAAATTCTGCCAGAAAGCAGAATTCTGCCAACTCTGGCAACCTTGCGTCTAATACAAAACCTCCACTACGTTAAAGTTTAAAGTTTGAATGCTTTATCTGTCTTCACTGATCTCCATGAATACGAAAAATGAATACAAAGGCTTACAATTACGTAATAAATCAATCAAGCTTTTAATATACACACGATTTTTACTCCTTTACTACTGATTTTTTTAAATTTTTTATGGGGGGGGGGGCTTTTCGGGGGGCGAAAATGCATTTTGCCCCCCACTTTTTCGTTTGGGGGGGCGACCGCCCCCCTGCCTACCCCCCCCCCCCACTTCCGGCGCCTATGTTGACATGTGTTCATGAATGTCGTGTAATCATTATTCATTTATGCATCAATGATGCATTCCATGATATCCAGGTGGAAGTATTCTTTTCAAAGCGGGAAACAAAAGCTATTCATGATGCAACTCTGTCACTTCCAGAGTGATTTTTCTAAAGTGCACAAAAAGGGGACCCTCCATGTTTAAAAGATCTGTGGATATTTGGGGTCCTTTGAGACATGTGTATCAGGAAAGATGTGTTAGTTTTTAAAGTTGTTTTTAAGTCACAATCACACACACGTATTAATATGCAAAACACCATTTATTTAATGTACGATAAAATAGTAACGCAGATAGAATGCCTTGCTCATGGGCATAAGTGCTGCAGAGGGGATCGAACACACGGTCCTTGGGTTTCCAGTCAAGTGTTTTAACCACTCGGCTACGATACCTCTACATAAGTAGCGTTATATAGTTAGTGGTGAGGAGGAGGATGAAATCAAATATACCCCCCCCCCCCCCCAAAAAAAAAAAAAAAAAAAAAAAAAAAAAGAAAAAGAAAAGAAAAGAAAAAAAGAAAAAAGAAAGAAAGAAAAGAAAAAAAAAGAAAAAAAAATGATATCAAAATGATTCTGATTACATTCATTTATCATTGTAAAAGGGATGTATATCGAAGTTTTATCGAAAAAAAAAAATCCATCAGCGCAGTCCTTATATTAATGGACTGAATTGAAATGGATTATAATGAAAAAGAAGCATATCCCACATGAAGAGATGAAAATTCTATTTATATACGATTACTATGAAATGTATATAAAAATTGTAATTTCATTAAGCTATTGTATAACTGCTTACATTCAGTACGAGGATATCACTTAAACATAACAAAATACTGAATAAATTTTTCCATTTAGGAGAATACCACTGAATCATTGCAAATCGTATATGAAATATATATAAGTATATAAACATTGGAATTTCATTATGACTACTGTAATAGGAGTGCTTACATTTACAAGGATGCCATTTAAACATAAAATTTTAAATGATAGCTGCATAGGTGGACGGGATAAAGATCAACATTTTTATGATTACTCATTTGAAAATGGTTCCGTTCAGTATCATGTATACAGTATATGAAAATCATTTTTCTTAACGCGTTTACACAAGACAATAGGAAATATTTCAAAGATAACACATGAAGAATGCCTATATATACAATACTACACAACTACAGTAAGAACATACTGGTTCAATGAATATAAAGAATGAATGTTACTTGTAAAGTGATATGACAATTATTTTCCTTAACGAGTTTACACAAAACAATAAGAAATATTTCAAAGATAGCATATGAAGACTGCTTATGATACTATACTGGTTCAACGGTGCTTGTAAACTACCCTGTAAATCACGAAAACAAATAGAAAAACAAAAGACTAATGCCTATAATTATGATGCCACAATCGAATCACTCATGCGTGCGAGCACCCCAGTAGACTTGTGTACGTTTAGAGCTCTTTTTTCAGGCCAGAATCAGCGTTTTGTTACACGTTTATTTCAAAACACGATTGTGTTCGGAGTTTTTTTTTGTTTTTGTTGTTGTTGTTGTTGTTGCAAAAACACCGTTTCAAAACACAATTTCGAAATTCACTCAATCCGATGTGCGAATCCAGCGGCAGAGCCCTAATTTGCCTGGAGAAAACAGCTATAAACAGGTTACAGTGAAACAGCATTTCTAAACTGTGTTTCATAAGCGTGTTTCAAGACGCTGATTCTAGCTTCACAATTAAGCTATAAATGCACCCTTACACAACATGTTTGTGGCACTCTACCATTTGCGAGTGTTCACGTTCAGTTGCTGAATGCAGGTCATTGCTTACAGCTAAGTTGTGTCTTGACATCAATGACATTCTCGGAGAGTCCGATGAGTCTTCTGCTGATGTCATTGATCTCCTCCGCCATGTCCTCTATCTTCATCTCCGTGGTCTTCATGAACTCTACACTCTTACTTTCCTGGAAAAAAGAAGAAGAAGAAGAAGAAGAAGAAGAAGAAGAAGAAGAAGAAGAAGAAGAAGAAGAAGAAGAAGAAGAAGAAGAAGAAAAAAAGAAAGATTAAAGGGCAATCCAACCTTGGTAATAAGATGATTTGTGTGAAAGCAGAAAAATAAGAAAAACAGGATGGTGAAAGTTTGACAGAAATCGAACAAGGAATAAGAAAGTTATGGATGTTTGAAAAATGAGATCACTATATCTATGCGAATCTCAAATTGGCAATTTGGTGATTCGATTGTGACATTTTTGTGGACAACTCTCCCATTTGTCGTACACAAAAATATCATTAATTTGCGGTTTTCTTGGAGGCGCCTTTACCCTCAGGGCAGTACTCAAAATATATTGGAGATAGCATATTGTTATAGGTCCTCATGAACGAAAAGATCCTACTGAGTATTGCATTTTGAAAAAAAATGACATTTTAGTCATTTTCTGTGTTGGAGCGGATGGGGGAGTTGTCCACAGCTACATCAGAGTGACATTACCTATTCGGCCAATTTGAAATTCCCATATGCATAGTGATTACAACTTTCAAAAATTCATAACTTTCTTATTGCTTGTCCGATTTCGTTCAAACTTTCACCAATCTGCTTCTCTGATTTTTCCTCTTTCTTTCAAAGCAACTTGCTATTAAGGTTGGATTTCCCTTTAAAGACAAGTATTTAGTGCTGGTGGCGAAAAGAAAATCGGAATGAAAAGTGGTTATTATGGTCCGATATTATTCTATCTGTATTGAAAGTCTGCATTTGTCCAGTTTTTTAAAGTAAGATATATATATTATATATATATATATATATATTTATATAAAGAAGATCAATTTGTTGAAATTTTATGCTTTAAAAAGCGGCCAACGATTTATTAAAAAAAAGATAAACAAATCTTCGAAAAATACGTCTCCCTTTAACAAGAGTCCAGAGTGATCTTTACCATTGTCATTATTTTGTTACTAGTATTAATAGTACAAGAAGTATAGTACATGTAGTGCATTTATATTGACAATTGTTATCATTTAATATTGTTACTACTATTCCTCCTCCTCCTACTACTACTGCTATACTACTACTACTTCTTGTACTCCCACCACCAATACCACTAGTACTGCTGCTACTATTACTGGTAGTAGTAGCAGTAGAACTACTAGAACTACTACTAATATTAGCACTACTACAACTATTACTTGTACTACCACTCCTACTACTAATAATACTAGCACTACTACTACCACTCCTACCACTCCTACTATTACTATTACTACTACTACTACTGCTGCTGCTGCTGCTGCTACTTCAACTTCTACTTCTACTATTACTACTACTACTACTACTACTACTACTACTACTACTACTACTACTACTACTACTACTACATAATCACTACTTTTACTAATACTACTACTATTCCTACTTCTACTACTCTGATAATCATGATCACTATTTATTCATTATTATAGTGATTATCACTGTTATTTCTACTGGCCGCGAAATTTACTCTCTTCTCGAGGTCCTCCAGAAATCTGACCAACTGGTCATGGGTATCCTTGTAACCCGTCATTTTGTAGAGGAACTTGGTCCAAGACGAGATTTCGGGCCAGACCGATTTGACCTGGGACCTGACGACGCTGCTCTTCCATAGAAACATGAACATGCTGTCCTGCACGCCCAGGATGGCCTCAGCCTAAACGGGCCAGAAGGCAATATCAAAGAGAGAGAGAGAGAGAGAGAGAGAGAGAGAGAGAGAGAGAGAGAGATAGAGAGATATAGAGAGATAGAGAGAGATAGAGAGAGATAGATAGAGAGATAGAGAGATAGAGAGAGAGATAGAGAGAGAGGGAGAGAGAGAGAGAGAGAGAGATAGAGAGAGAGACAGAGAGAGGGAGAGAGTTGAGTTATGGTAAAGATGAAAAATAATTTGTGAGCTTTCTCATTTTTAAAATTCTTATGTGGAAGAATATCATACTAGCAATGTCCCATGAAGAGGATTGCTCTTGAAATGCTCTCATTATCCCAATATGATTAGAAATACTGGAGCTTAAAACTTTGGATGAAACTGTGATTCCACATGTATGTAGTCCCAAATACCCATATCTGTGTGCAGTGCATTTCACTGTATGCGAAGTGATTTTTTTAAACGCAAGATTGAGTCATTACCTTATCATTATAACGATTCAAAAACCTCACACTAAATACACAATTATTTTATGTACTAAATAGTAAACAGATTCTTTCACAATGGCATCACACGACCAGAACTCAAATCTATTTTTTCAGACTAGGTGTACAAAATGACACTTTCGATCGTTAACCCTTTCAGGACAGGAATTATCTATTGGCTAAATTGATCACGTTTTGTTCTTCAAATTGGCAACAATAATGTTTTTCTTTTAGTGCTACATGCTTCTAATAAGGTGTAATATCTTTGGAAAAAATGAACATGGTTAGGAGTTTTGTCAACAAGTTTTAAAAATTGCCAATTTTGAGAAAAAATACAATGATTTTGAATCTCTCAATGTGTTGCCAATTTCAGGATTTTAAAGCTTATTCTCGTTTTTTAAATTCCTGGTTTCAAACGCGTTATGGTCATGCAACAAAAATGGACATAGTGTGTGCAGAAATTTTTGCTCTTTTAACTCGTGCATCAGGTATATTTTTTTAGAGTTCTGAATCAAAAGTTTTTGAGCTAAACCACAAAATGTGGTCAATTGTCTCGAAAGGGTTAACAACCCAAAAGTTGCAACTACATGCAGTATCAGACTGAAGTTTCTACAACATTTTAAGTTTTAAGACATTTCTCTAAATACTTTTGAGCTTTTGAATTCGATTTTTTAAAAAATAGAAATCAATGACATAAAATCTATGTCTAAGGGTTAAGCATTTACAACGGTCACAAATGACTTGCTTACCTCCAGAGTACGCTTGTACATCTTAGCCTTCGTCTGAATTACTTCAATATCGTACACTGCCAAACCAGTCTGTGATACAGAGATTCATAATTCAAAGCAGAAAATACATTCTGAAAGTGCTTTCCATAATCACACCGATAGCAATATCAATGCCAATAAAATGTTTGCGTCAGAGACATTTTTACTGTATGGTTTCATAGACATTATTGATAAACAAAGCTTGAAAATACTAGACCGTCACCAAGATGGTGGTTAACATTAGCATTATGATCCCTAAAAGGGCCGGGGGAGGGAGGGGGGGGGGGTGGAATCCACACCCCTGGACATTTGCCGCGATATGTTCGAGGATAATTATTTTTGCGCCTCGAGCTTTTATGACTATCGCCTACAGTCTTACGTATCTTTTAATACCAAATTTATACAAATTCGACTATTTTGTACCACGCAGCGTGAAAAATAAAAAACCGTTAAGATATATATATATATATATATATATATATGGAACTTTACAGGGTTATTCTTTATAAGATACTCTGTGTACCAAATTGCAGAAATTTTCGTCACTCCATGGCTGAGATCTGGGGTTGGGGGTTGGAATCCACCCCCCCCCCCCCCGGCTGAGAGAGCGCCAAAATAACTCGGCCTTTTTAGGGTTAAAAGAATGTGCATTGATGAGAATTCTAACGTGAAAGAAAGCTTACTCTGTTAAATATACTTACCAGGAGATTCATAATGAGGATGGGCATGAAGATGATGAAGATGACAAAGATGATGTGCGTGGATATCGGGTAGAAGACCAAGTTTGTGAAATCTTCCGATGCAACCGGATTATATAAGTAGTCAAGGTTATGGAAAACACTACCATAGTCGATCTCTCCAGTCAGCATTGCTAGAACTTTGCCCAGGGAGTCCCCTAGGGTGTGAAAGGGTACCTAGAAAAATATATTAAGAATGTTGAATTCGATTTCCTTTGTTTCTTTATGGGCTGCTCCCTTCATAAGTATAAAACGAAGAGATTGGGACATAGTAAGCTGCCCTGTGGGACTCCGCATGACTTGAATTGATAGCAAACTGAAATTATGAAAACTGACAAGAACAAAATCGATGGAAACTCAATACATACACCCGGAAACCTAGATAGACAATACAGTTGTACAGTAGTACGAAAGGCTATGATAACAAAACATTTACAGTTCCAATCTGAAACAAGGGACAATTTTAAAATTGAGAAAAGTTCCATTTTAGAGATGAATACCTGATTCAAGAGCAGGATACAGAAGACCACTGCAAAGGATAAGATGAAGATGCCAGCAACAAGGATGAAGTTAAAAAGAGTAGACAGCACTTCTGTGGAAGAGAAATGTTAACACCAAAATATGTGAGATGGTGTTAGTGGCTAGGTCAGTGCGATCGGAAGGATTATCCGAGGCGCTAAGACTGGATGTGCCACAGACGAGATCGGAATGGGGGGGGGGGGGGGGGGGGGGGGGAGAGGCACCCCTCACACCTACTCCTGGGTCTATATGCATCATAACAAGCCATGGGGAATGTCAGATTTAAAAAGTTTCTCAAGGTGGGTGAGGGAACAGATTTTCTTGATTAATTTTCCAAAAGATTCAAACTTACGAACACTAATGCATGAGAACAAATCTCAAATATGTGTTTACCTCCCTCCCCAGCCAGCGTATAATGGCTGCATTTAACTTTGATGGTGGACTTGCGCAATTCTAAGAATAATGCACCCCCCCCCCCCATTTGAAAATCCTGGATCCGCCCCTGGTACCGTAGCTAGATTTTCATAAAGATCATAATGGACAGAAGTCTGTTGCTTATCCGTGATTTTTATCCCTGTCGAAGGAGGAGGAGGGGCATCCACAAGATTTATACATACAGTACATGCTAGGAGAATTCAATGGCTAAATCAGAATGGGTGCCCCCCCCCCCCGGATCTTATACTTGGGACTGAGAAGTGTCCTTTTTTTACCTAGGAACATGAGGACGTAAATGCCGAGGAATGGAATCGTCTGGAGGAGAAGGATGAAGTTGAACCATGCCAGAAAAACTGCAAATGCACCAAGCTGCCATTGCCAATCCTACAACAGAGCAGAAGACAGAAAGAACGCCGGTTTAAAGTTGAAAGGGCGGCGGGGGGGGGGGGGGGGGGGGATATCTTTCTGCTAAACACTAAGCTTTATCAAAGATTACCGTTCCTATTGCCCCAGTCATACTGCCAAACCGACTCCAAACCAAACGCAAATCGACAGAATCTTGGGCCTTTCACGGTAAAGTAATTTTTTTGTTAGGTCTGTATTCCGTCTGTTTTGGTTTTGTGTCTGTCTGATGTCAATCTGATGGGTGCGACTGAGGTGTTAAACAGCAGAAAGAAAAAAAAAAAGATGGAATCGTTCTTTCTTATTCGGTGAGATTTACCAACAGTACACATTGACCATGTCCTTGCAGTAACATCCCTTCCAACACTGCGAGTTCTTGAAGGGGTAAAAAAAAAAAAAATGTAAGCTTTCTCATTCTTTTTATGTTAGTTTGGAAGATTATCATAGTAGAAATGTCCCCTGAAAAGGATTGCTTTCCAAATGCCCTCACATTAAAAATATGACAAGAAACAGCTGAAATGTTTGGGCCGAAAATTTATGTGTAGTCTCATATACACAGTGGCGCAAATCCATTTTGAAATTCGGGGGGGGGGGGCACCACATGATTTAACTTTTGTACCTGTCCGAAACGTCTGAAATTTTTTTTCTGACAACCCCCCCTAAAAAAAAAAAAAAAAACAAATAACAAAAAACAAAAAAACAAAAAACAAACCCCAAAATGGTTATTACAATTTTGGGGGTCTAGTATAGTTTCCCCCAAATTCTCTGACAAGCAAAAAGCAAAAAAAAAAAAAAAAAAAAAAAAAGGTCATCACATTTTTTTGCTCTAGTTTTCCTCCAAAATTCTCTGACCAGCAAAAAAAAAAAGGGTTATTGGATTTGCGCCCATGTATATACACATTTCTGTCTGTAGTGCATGAGACTCTCGGCAAGATTGAGGCAGTTTCTTATCATTTTGATGATTCATTCCAAAACCTCACAGCATACACCAATTCTTATGTGCTATATAATCAAACTTTCCCAATTGCTTTGAGACAGTTTCTTTCACAATTCAATCTCATGACCAAAACACAAGCACGGAGCTAGAGCAGCAAAATTGAACAAATCCATGGAGGGCAATCTTGCCCTGATATACTTACGGCTTTAAGGCTGACACCATGATAATTTTGATCACTAAATCCTGGCAGGATGAAGAGGATAGTGCAGACCTGAACGGCTATCTCCCGAAAGATACTGAGCAGTCCCCGGATGGAGCTGAATTTCGAGTGTCTGTACATCCATACCCGATAAAGCTGATCAAGGAAAAGAAATAAACAAAGGAGCAAATGAATATTTTCTCTGTAAAATGGCCGTGTATTTAAACAATCTAAACATTACTAAAACGTAACAATTATAATACATGGTAAAAAAAAAATGGCAAAAGAATATGAAATAATAAAGCTTGAGACCATCTCTAGTACATGTAGGTCAATTTTGTGACACTTCAAACATAAAACAAAAAAAATAATTAGAAAAATTTACAAACACAATATTGATATAATGTAATTATGATATCAATTTTTTTTTTACATTAAACACTGAATTATGAAAGTATAGGATTACTACGCAAATTACAATGTAAGATAGTACTGCAACAATCCCTTTTGTTTTAAACATCCTTAATATAAACAATTTCTGGTTTTAAGTTAAGAGTTTTAAGTTCCATGTTCTTATGTTGGTTCATATATTTTCTACGTATATTTATAATACTCGTCATTATTTTCTACAAAAAAAAATATTTACATAGGTCTATTATATTCCTTATTCTTGTTTGTATGCTTTGTATTATGTTTATTGTATATTATTATTGTACATGATTTTCTACTTATGTAATACTTATGTAAAAATTAATTTTATTGTATTTGTTATTAGAACGCAGAAAGAAAAGCAAACAAACAAGCAAACCCTGGTTGCGCTAACTAACCTTGGTCGGGGAGGAAGACCTGCCGGTCGTGGTTATTAAGTTATCCCTTTCAATACTCGGGCAGCTAAGCTTGAGCAGCCAGTGCTTTCAGTTATTTTATTTTATTTTATATATGAGTATATTGTTTCTTCTTCATGCATATTACCAAATGAATAATAATTAACTAAAAAAACAACAACAACAAAACAAACAAACAAACAAATAAATCATGTAAAGTTTCACGCTTCTGGCATGATAATAAATAATAATAATAATAATACATAAGATTTCTATAGCGCCATTATCCATTTTGATTAAATGCTCAAGGCGCTTTACAACAAATAGGATTTCAGGTTGCTTTTAAAGGAGTTGGAGTTCTTCAGCTCCTGAGGAAGTGAATTCCACAGGGCTGGTCCGGCATGAGCAAAAGCTGGTTCTTTCTTACAAATAGAATGAAGTAGATCACAGTCAGAGTGAGGATGATCCAGGTGCCAACTTTCCCAAAGAGGACTAGAGCAACAGGGTTCAGGTTCTCCTGCCACTTAGTCTCGCCGTCTGCCAACCAGGTGTAGTTGCTGCCTTCCGGGTCGGTCTGGATATAGAACGGTGGAGGGATGAACAAGCTGTGACCAGTGACCAGAATCAAGAGAGTGAGTATGAGGAAGAAATTGATCCAGTAGTTCAGGCGAGTGGCTTTCTGCTTGTGTCTGAACAGCAGGCGCACTACGGGGTGGTTCAACAACTCCTTACTCTCGTCCGTTTTTATCTGCAATGACATGAACCAATCAAACAAAATGTAAAATGGAGGTTCCAGCTTGTTAGAAAGTTAAAATGATTAATTCTTTATTCGTTTCATACAACAAAACGCATAGAAATAACGCGTTTGTTATGTTGACAAAGCTGGAAGATAGATATCCAGCCATCTATTATTTCATTATATCCTGCATTTGTTTGAATATTTCTTGATTTTTTTACGTTGTGAATTGTAAATAAATACAATAGAATACATTATCTAACGCATGGGACTCATTTAAGGTTTTCCTGTGGTTTTGTTATCCCATGCAATCTTTACACAACGGATTTTAAGGGAAAAGATAGGAAGTTGCCAATATCAAAAACTATGAACAAATTCGCAATTTCGTATTTCTAAATGATTATACCATGAGTCGTAATGGATGGTTCTGCGAGCGGTAGACTGGGTCTGTCACATTGATACGTGCGCCATCTTTCAGTCTTCCATCGTCTTGGAAATTGATGGACAGCTATAGGAAAATAAAGATATGATGATAATGATGATAATAATAATAACTATGCAAAGCTTTAAATCTTGACTCAATGGAATGATAACATTACTATTCAAACTTCATTTCAACTATACATTTTAAAGTACCACTCATTCACTCTCCATTTTTTTGTTTTTGTTTGTAATTTACCATGTTTTTTTGTAACAGTATTTTCATGTAGAATTATCTGTTAAACTGGAAAGCAGTTTTTCATTATTGAACAGGCTAACACTGCAGTATAAAATAAAGAAGACATAATAAATAAACAATAATAAATAAACAAATAATAATAATAATGATAATGATTTTAATTATTGTAATGATTATAATGATAATGAAAACAACAATAATAATATGATAACAGCAATAATAACAACAGTACCGGTAATAATAATAATAATAATATTAATAATAATAATAATAATAATAATAATAATAATAATAATATCATTATCATTATTATGACTGTTATTGTTGTTTTTGTTATCATCATTATCATTGTTCTTTTTCTTCATTGCTGTAAGTACTTGTCAACGTCTGGTGTATTCTCGTACTGTTGTATATAATAACAATAACAATAACTGTTACAATTTTTATGATAACAATAATAATTATGGTAATAATAACAACACTAATGCAATGATGATGATGATTTGGTCCTATTTACCAGGGGTAGTATATGAACACCAAAATGATGTCACATTGCCCACGACTCGGGAACCCACCATTATGTGTCTTGAATACTGACCTCAACGTGGACTCTGCAAACCTACCATTACAAAGACAAGGCTATATAGTGGAGTGCATTTGTGGTTTGACCCCAAAAAAATTGCAACAAAAGGTTTTTAAGTTGTTTTTTGTAGTATTTGATGTGCTTAATCACATACTAAAAGTCTACCAAAATCGAACAATGGGAAAGGCATAAAATTTGCATAAATTATGCAAATTAGGTCCTTGAAAGTGACATGAAGAAAAATTTAGATTTTAGACAATAATTTTCCATCAAAACATACATCTTAATTCACAGAGACTTTCTTTAAAGTGAACAGATAAAAATGGACAGCAAAAATGATCAAAAGTACAAGAATAACCCTTCTAATTTGCATATTTTATGCAAATTATGAAACAAAATTTTTGCTATCCTCTCAAGGATTATGATATTTTTTGAAAAGTTTATGTTAAAATTACCTTTAAAAAGTACAATTTGATATAAACAAATATAGTTATTGTTATACAAGTGTTAAAATCTATATGTTGGCCTTTTGTTTTTATAATGATTTTTAAATGAAATTATATGCAAGATTTCACATCAAATTGCAATGCAAGACAAGCGCCCTCACAAGACAATGATGAGAAATTCTGTGCATCTCAACTACTGAGTATAGTACAGAAGGTCAACATCTACATTAGATAGTGGAAGAAGGAACATGTATCCGTAATTTGGAGGCAAATTATGCCTTGTAGTAAGTAATAAATATATATTTTACGGAAATATTACATCAGAAGTTATTATTGGCATGAATTTGACCTCTTTGTTGGCGTGACCGTCAAGATTGTGTCTGATGACTATGAAGCCTTGGGTTTTGACCTCTCCACCCTTACAATGACTTTCCCAGCATCCGCCATGGCTGATACAGGATGCCAGAGATGCCTTGCTGGTATGAAGGTCACCCGCCGCCTTGGGTTACGTCATTCGGACCTCATTCCAGTCACTTTGAGGATGCACACTGATACTAACAGGAGGCATCAAGATCCTTGGAGCTGCCATCCTACGCTTTTCGGACAAAGATGATCAGGGCCAGGTCCTTGAAACTAGGCAAATGACCTATATCACTGACAGTTCTGACAAGATCTTCCTCAGTAAAGAAGCCTGCATAGATCTGAGACTCATCTTCGAAAGCTTTCCCACGATTGATGCTACACAGGAATCACACCATCTGGATACAACGGCAGCTGTACAGGAGGACCCAACTGTAACTTGTCATTGCCCCCGTCACCAACAGCCTCCACCTCCCCCGACAAAACAACCCTTCCCGGCTACTGAAGCTAATCGCCAGAAGCTGCAGCAATATCTGCTTGACTACTACAAGGTGAGTGCATTCAACAGATGTGAGCATCAAACCCTGCCTCTCATGGACAGCCCTCCCATGAAAATGATGGTAGATGCGAACGCTGAGCCGGTGGCACATCACACTCCAGTACCAGTCCCGCTCCACTGGCGTGATGCTGTGAAGGCTGGGTTAGACCACGATGGCCAGTTGTGTGTCATCGAACCAGTCCCTGTCGGCGAACCTGTTACCTGGTACGATAGGATGGTCATCTGTGCAAAGAAAAATGGTAAACCACGGCGGACCATTGACTTCCAGGCTCTCAATACTCATGCCACGATTGATATGCATCACACGCCATCACCCTTCCACCAGGCGAGATCGGTTCCGGATGGCAAAAAAGAAAAGAAGACTGTCTATGATGCATGGAATGATTACCACAGCGTACCCCTCCGCAAGGAGAACCGACACCCTGGGGCAGATACCGTTACAAAACTGCCCCTCAAGGATACATTGCCTCAGGTGACGGCTACACAAGGCAGTATGATGAGATTGTGTCACACATCTCCAATAAGACCAAGTGCGTGGATGACGTCCTGCTGTGGGCAGACACAATAGCAGACAGCTTCTTTCAGGCCGTCCAGTGGCTTGACACATGTGGCCGCCATGGGATCACCCTAATCCCTGACAAGTTTGTGTTGGGTGCAGACATCGTAGAGTTCGCTGGGTTCGAGATCACCCCTGACAGTGTTCGTCCATGTCAGAAATAATTGCAGGCAATCCTGGACTTTCCAACGCCCAAGGACATCAAAGACATCCGCTCGTGGTTTCAGCTTTTTAATCAGGTGTCATATGCATTCAGCGTGGCAGGGAAAATGCTACCCTTTCGGCAGCTCTGGAAGCCAGGCACACCCTACGTATGGGACGAGACTCTCCAGAGTGCCTTTCAGGAATCCAAAGCTGTCAATGCCAGTGAGATTGAAGAGGGTGTCAAAATCTTTGACCCGCGAAAGCTTACATGTTGGCGCCAGATTGGTCCAGAAGCGGCAACCCTTCTGTTGCCACTCAGGATGGAAGATCACACTTGTTGGAAGCAGATTCATACATCCTGCTGAATCACGCTATGCTCCAATGGAGGGTGAGGCCCTTGCAGTCGCTGACGCTCTAGATAAGGCAAAATACTTTGTTTTGGGCTGTGGTGACCTCATCATTGCTGTTAATCACAAGCCCATCTTGAAGATCTTTGCTGACCACACCCTGGAAGACATCCCTAACCTATGCTTGAGGAACATGAAGGAAAAGACCCTCAGATACAGGTTCCGGATGATTCATGTGCCAGGTGTCAAGCATCGTGCCACAGACTGCCTCTCACGCCACCCTACTGGGGATCCTGTGCAAACGGTCCTCCCTGATGATGTGGCAGCCGTTGACTCCAACCCTGTCATCTTGACACACTCCCCAACTCTCATGGCTGGCTTACGCACCCCAGCCGCACATGTGGATGCCCTTGAGAACAGCGTCTTAGACATGTATCTTCTGCTGTGTCCTCCTTTGCCTCCCTCAGCCTTCAGTCTACGTGAGACAAGGTCCGTACTGCTACGGCCAGCGACAGCACCATGCAGAACCTTGTTGACATTGTCGAATCTGGCATACCTGACTTCCAGCAACAGCTCCCGGAACCCCGCCGCGAATACTTCCAGATGGCCTACATACAGCTGATGTTGTGGTGCTTTACAAGGACCGTGTCGTTATAACCACATCTCTCAGGGAGGAGGTGTTAACCCATCTTCATGCAGACTACCAAGGGGTCACCTCCATTACTGAAAGGGCTGAAGCATCCTCTTTCTGGCCTGGCATCACTCCTGCAATCACAGCCCTTCGTGCTAGGTGTAACCACTGCAATCAGATCGCCCCCACGAACTCCAGCGCACCACCCACCCCCTTGGCATCTCCAGCTTACCCATTCCAGTGCATTAGTGCAAACTTCTTCCACTGAAAAGCTTCCAACTACTTGGTAGTGAACAACCGTTACTCTAACTGGCCGATTGTTGAGAGGTCTTCCCATGGTGCAGATGGACTTATCACTTGTCTACGACGCATCTATGTCACCTTTGGTATCCCTGACAAACTGGCTTCCGATGGTGGTCCTGAATTCACGGCTATCGCTACACGTCACTTTATAAGGGACTGGGGTGTGCACCATCGCATTTCCTCTGTGGCTTTCCCCTATAGCAACTGTCGTGCTGAAGTTGGCGTGAAGACTGTGAAGCGTCTCATCATGGATAACACAAACCCCACAGGTGCCCTTGACACTGATTCCTTCCAACGAGCCATGCTTCAGTACAGGAACACTCCAGACAGGGATACCAAGCTCTCCCCGGCGATGTGCGTCTTTGGTCGCCCAATTCGATACTTCATTCCCATAACTCCTGGCAGATACAAACCTCATGACACTTGGCGTGAGACCCTCGGAGCTCGGGGGGAGGCACTCAGAAACCGACACATGAGAGGTTCCAAACGCTGGTCTGAACACACTAAATGACTTCTGCCACTTGTCCGTATCCAGAACCAGACGGGGCCCGCACCCCTTGAAATGGGATAAGACCGGTGTTGTAGGGGAAGTCCGGAAATTTGACAAATACATGCATACATGCATTCCTGTACAGCTTGCCAAGCTATTATATTGTGGGAACAAGACCATCAAACAGCTTGGCTACCATTTTTGGGGGGCCACATTGATCGGCAATTTCGGATTAACACACACAAAAAAGGATAATTACAAAATGATATCAATGTAGTTATTCAGTTTGCAGCAATTTAACCGTTACTGTACTGGGCTATTTAAAGCACCTCTCTGACCGGGGGGGGGGGGGGGGGGGGGGGGGGCTCCGAGCCCCCCCCCCCCTGATCTTGGCCATGACATGACTGATCAACGTAAAATTTTGCACGGACCTTGAAAATCGCGTAAAGAACACAAATCCATCGTTATTTTTATGTAAATCTTTATTTTTTTCATTTAATATTGTAATTAATAATAATAATAATATTCCGCTTTTATATAGCACCTAATACATCGGCAATGTCTCTAAGCGCTTTACAGATATATTATTATCCCGGTCATTGGATTCTGGCTTGCCCACACACAATGTATGCACATTCTCCACTCCCTGGGGAGTATTCCAGCAATGGGCCGTGGCGCTCACATTGCTAAGCAAACAACATTAACTTTCGTATCCTACCGGGTACCCATTCAACACCTGGGTGGAGAGTGGCAAATGTAGATTAACGTCTTGCCAAAGGACGCTAGTGCTGCGGTGGGATTCGAATTGCAAATTTATGCATAAATATAAATTTCCACTGAAAATCAAGTAAAGAAGTGGCTTGGAGGTAAAATTTTAATGCAAGAAGTTCTTTCTAAACCTTAAAAACATTATTACATAAGAAAAAAAAATTGAAAGTGATTTCAATTCTTATGTATTTCTTTGTTTTTCAACTTTAACTTTTTATTGTTTTTTAAGTCTGCTGTTTCAGAGTGTTATCTGAACCAATATTCAGTTAGAATAAATGATAATTACAGCTTAAAGAAGAAATTATAGGTGATAAAGGAGAAACATGAGGAAATGCAGTTTCCCATTCGTTTTGTACACAAAACTCAGAAAATGTCCGTTTTGGGGCTGACATGAGGTCACAAAAGATCACGTGACTCAGTAACAGTATGACCGATTTTTGAAAACTTGGTGTCAAAAGATGCGCAAGACTTGAAAAAAAAGTCAGAAAGTAGCGTAGCTTGAAATGTAGCGGTTCGAAATGTGCGGCACCAAAATTGCATGGTCATGATGAAAATATAGAGGAATTATGTGTAATTTTTCGGCTTTAGCGGCCATTTTGTTCGGCCATCTTGGATTTTGGAATTATGCAATCGTCATTCTATAATTTGACGTAGCTAACTGGATTGCTCGCCCCTGAAAACATGGGGTTAGACACCAAACTTACTCGTCTACGATGAAAAACTAAGGAATTACACATGTTTTAAGGTATTAGTGGCCATCTTGTGTACAAAACGAATGGGAAACTGCATTTCCCATTCGTTTTGTACACAAAACTCAGAAAATCTCCGTTTTCGGGCTTACATGAGGTCACAAAAGGTCACGTGACTCAGTAACGGTATGACCGATTTTTGAAAACTTGGTGTCAAAAGATGCGCAAGACTTGAAAAAAAAAGTCAGAAAGTAGCATAGCTTGAAATGTAGCGGTTCGAAATGTGCGGCACCAAAATTGCATGGTCATGATGAAAATATAGAGGAATTATGTGTAATTTTTCGACTTTAGCGGCCATTTTGTTCGGCCATCTTGGATTTTGGAATTATGCAATCGTCATTCTATAGTTTGACATAGCTAACTGGATTGCTCGCCCTGAAAACATGGGGTTAGACACCAAAATTACTCGTCCACGATGAAAAATTAAGGAATTACACATGTTTTAAAGTATTGGCGGCCATCTTGGACGCCATCTTGAAATTTATGCCTTTCCCGTTGTCAGATTTTGGTAGACTTTTAGTATGTTATTAAGCACATCAAATACTACAAAAAACAATTGAAAAACCTTTTGTTGCAATTTTTTGGGGGTAAGGCCCTTTTTTTCCATAAATGCACTCGCCTAATAGGGGTATTAGGCGGGACCCCCCCCCCCCCCCCCCTCGAGGATTTTGAAAGTGCCAATATTCGGACAAACATCACCTCCTATTCAGGCAGCCCGAATATCCTCATATTTGGGCAGTGATGTGCCTAAATATGTAGTTTCTGGGAACTCTTGCTCGCTCACATCGATCGCTCGCAAAAGTTTTAAAACCTGAAATTTGATATACGGGCAAAAGGCGCCAGCCCCCTTGAGAAAACGTGTCCCTACGCATATGGACAAGGCTCTAAAGCATTTTAGGTAGTTTTTCATACTGGGTAACTATTTAGTTCTTGGCGGAAAGTGGCAAATGAAGATTAATGTCTCGCTAAAGGACATCGTTACAGTGAACCTAAAACAGTCCAGGCAGTGGACGCTTACCGGTTCACCTGGTTCAGTCCTACTGTCGTCCGGGGCACCTTGGCTAAAGGTAGATAAAATCATATCATACCCACGTGTTGCCATGTTATCAAGAGACATCCTTCTACCTTAAAATTAATCAGACACAACGATTTAGTCATTAATCAGTCAGTGTAGGGTGTGACATTTTGTTTGAATTTTCTATTTTTAAGATCTAGAGTGTTACGAGTTTCCCATATGTAAGCAGAAACAGCAAAAATCACACGTACCCAAAAAAGAATCATTTTTATGTTGCAGTTCATAATGAGGCTCATGAATGAGAACTGTTTAAATGAAAAATTTACCCGTAAAAGAGTTAAATAAAAATATCAACGAAAGTTTGGTTTGATTTGTATAAATCCTTAAGCATTATCATGAAGTTTTCATTGCTTTTCTTTTGAAGTTCGAATGAAATTGATCAGAGAAGGAATGGACTGGATTGGAAATGGAATAAACGGATCAACGATTGAAGATGGAATAAAACGGAGTGACAAAGGAATGAAACGGATTGAAGACAGAATGAAACGGATTGAAGATGAAATGAAACGAACTGAACTAAACAGTCTGAAGGTAATGGGGACATTCTTACTCCATAGAGATTGATCCTCCATCCAATGAGAAAACCAGTCTTCCAAGAGCTCATAGTCAACCCTGATCTTACAATTCTTGTCATCTGTGCTGGTGTTTTCCAGCCTCGTTATGCATTTGTCCAAGACAAACTTGCCAACGCCTGAATAGCAGTGAGAGAGAGAGAGAGAGAGAGAAAGAGATCAATGTAATGAAATACTCTAAAAACTAGAGTGTTAAACCACCATTCTCAAAAGGGTCGAGGAGTGACAGCGTGTTCAAAAGTTTGTGTTTCACAATGTTACATCAACCGCTTTGAAAACCCTGTGCAACTGACATAAGAAATTTGTTAAGCAATTTCGGTGAAAAAAACACACTGCCCTGAATTCTGCATATCGGGAACTGCTAGGACAAAGTTAGTGAAATTGGGTGCATGAGTATACCAAATACAGTAATCGCAAAATGATAAGGCTAATTATAATGATGATGATGATGATGATGATGATAATAATAATAATAGAATAGAATAATAGAAATAATGGTGATGATAATAACATTATTAATAATAATGATAATAATGTTAATAATAAAAGAACAATAGAACAATAGAAATGATAATAATAATCACGATGATGACGATAATAAAAATAATACTGATAATAATGATAACAATACTACTACTATACTACTAATAATAGTAATGATAATGATAATGATAATAATAAGAAGAAGAAGAAGCAGAAGAAGAAGAAGAAGAAGAAGAAGAATGATGATGATAATAATAACAATAGTAATAATAATAATAATGATAATAATGTGTCTTGTTTACCCATGCAGGTAAGCCTCATCAGTATTACTGTTGAGTCCCTGATGGCCCTGCAATGTTACGAGGGCTTTTATTCCTACCAGGTCTTGCATTTGCTTCTCCTGGGTGGAGGATGGAAAATGTAAATGAGTGTTTTGCCAAACTACACTAGTGCCGTGACAGGGATTCGAACCCCGTGAGCTTCAAAGGGCGGTGACTTATCCACTAGACTACGACACCCCCACACATTGGTGCGTTTACCTGGCATAGACTCGATCAGTTTTCTCATTGGTGTCGTCTTGGTGCCTCCTTGGGTTGTTGAGTGAGCCAGAAGTCTGCGCCATCCCTGCTGGGATAACAATTTCACAGCCACCCTCCTGTCGAAATAGAAGCATTTGAAATCATGATGATAAAAGATACACCACTGGTTTTTCGTTTTGGGGGGCCAGTCCGAGGTATTTGTCCCATAAGTTACCGACCACATCCAAGATTTTATCACCATATCAAGCTGATAGATCTACTATAGAGCTTGGATAAGATAAAATATCACATAAAATGATAATATTACGTCAGTAATGTTTACAACTCAATAATATAATTCCATAATTCTTGGCAACGTATGGGACATACCTTAGACGAGCCCATAAAACTTGTTATCAAAAGCAACTTACAAAATAACTGATAGAAGCAAATCTAAGTTTCAAAGTTTCAAAGTTTATTGATTTTGCACATACATGTATATCTTTTACACATTTTCATTAACAGTATATATGAAAATTAAGAACAGGAACATAACAGTTATATAGATTGAAACATAGATATAACAAATCACAATTCAATGGGCTTGGTTATGATTTACACTGATAAAGCGAGTATGATGTAAACATTGTAATTATAAAAAAAAAAGTTTAGACCCCTGTTTGAAAAAAATGAAAATAGTTACAGTCCATAAGTTTAAAGAAATACAAAGAAACGTGCTAACCTTTACAGAATTGTGGCACTTGTCATTTACAATGTTATAAAACATAAAACAGGGGTGGTGTTCAAAATGAGAATGACTTTATTTTATATATATATACTCACTCAGACGACGAACAAAATATATATACATGTATACTTTTAAAATCGATTTTGATCAATGGAAGTTTCTTTTTTCTGACTTATCAGGACACTTATTCAGTATTAAGTTGCATATCAAAAGCTGTTTGTCATCAAATTCATTTGCTATTCAAGCATATCACATTTTGATTATGATGTTCATATGCGCTTCCAAAGATTTGGACATTACTACCCTAGCTCTATCTCTGGTATAGCCGTTATCAGCGGACAGTGTATTTTGAGGAATAAATCATGCCAGGTACCAATTTAACACCTGTGCTGAGAAAGCGAACTGTTGATAAAACGCCTTATCTAGGGACATACGGGCAGAGAGTCAAGTGAATGAAGCATTACACCACTATACTCCCACACTTTACCTTGACAAGTGTTTGGCTGGCAGCGTTTCACGAAAAACCCAGAAACCCAAGTCCGAGGACATCTCATTGAAACGCGTGCATTAAAATTAACATGAGTACCAATTGGATGTTGGTAAACTTATGCTTACGACGCAATCGTAAAACGATGCGCAGATTGATACCCACTCATGTCGGTGAACTTGTTCGCGGTTCAAGTCCACCTGTGGCCCTAATGACTCATTGCAAGACATTAATCTACATTTGCCATTCTCCACCCAGTTGCAATAAAGGGTACCTGGTAGGAGTTTATTCCTTGAATGCTTCTAGCCCCTTGGGGCAGCTGGGCTAAAGCCAGGGTAATAATAGTACTTTGTAAGCGCCTTAAACATCCCCTGGGGTGGATATGTGCGCAATATAAATCTAGATATTATAATTGTTATTATTTTTACAATATAATTATAATAAATTATTATCATTATTATTATTACGACGGATTCGTGAAACAACGCCAATAATGATACCTACTCATGATCGTTGTAGATAGCATGATCGAGGCAATTAAGACCGGCGTTGTCGCAATCGAAGAACTTGATCCTGTCTTGACTCCGTTCCAGGAGGAGGTCAACAATGAAAGGATCTCCTCTTTGACAGGCATACATAAGCGGAGTCACCTACAACAGTGGTAGCCAAAATCATTATATTTCAGGAAACATTCCTCTAAATAGGTCCAGAAACTCAGGGGAAGTCCCTTGAGTTCGTATCGAATAAAATGGTTTTAAAAAATCATATTAAATCATTGTTACAGGGAGATCATCGGGGTTTTAGACTGGACTGGGCCCTAGTTGAGTTTTATAGATGTCTATATTCGCCGGCACAAAAACTGAAGCAAAGAGCGATAAATGATCTCGTTCCTTGATAGACTCAAATGAAAGATACCCAATAGGACTTCATACACCCCCCCCCAAAAAAAAGAAAGAAAAAAGAAACTGATCCACTTTCCCTTTCTCCGCGATAATCAAAGTCATTATACAGAATGAAAGGAAGACAGGAAAACGAGCCATTTAAACTATTACTCACTTTATTCTTATCTGTTTCACCTGCCAATGACTTGTCGGTTTTCAAGAAAAGTTTGGTCATTTGTCTATGGCCTCCCTTGATCGCAAGGTGAAGCGGAGTTTGTCCGGATTTATTCCTGTTAAAAAAGGAGACAGGGAAATAGAAGGCATGTGAAAGAATTGTGTCGAATTCCCCCAAATGTTCCAACATAACATCTATTTTAAAACGAAGTTAAAAAATAAGGCAAAGAATTCCTTTTAAAATACTTTTGCTTGTTTACAAAGCTTTGCATGACAACTAGTCCAAGGTCAAAAGCTAAACTAACCGAATTCTCAACTTCAGTCCCGGATCAAACAACAGTCAATAGATAATCGGTATCATAATCCTAACCATGAACCTAACCTAAAACTCAATTGCAACGCTAACCCTAAATCTTTGACGAAATAAAGCCCAGAGCAAATGCCGATGCACCGATACTTATAGTTGAACCGTATTGTCAACACAGATGAATACCGTCTTACCTGTGGTCCTCTCTAGAAAGTCCAGCTATATTGTGTCACTAATAAGTAAGTGGTGTACGTAGAACCTGTCTAGAAAGGCCGATAGTCTTCTAAGGCCAATTTTTCTATTTTCATTGGGTGGTCTAAATAGACACGTTCGACGGTACAATGGAAGTACTGGGAAAATTTGGGATCCAGAATTTTGCAGATAAGAACAAAAGTACCTTTTTCTGAACTCGACATCGTCTTTCTTGAGCATGGCTTTAGCCGTATCCAAATGACCGCCCCTTGCAATCAGGTGCATCACGTTATTCTCCTGGTCGTCTTTCCAGAGAAAAGCAGCCTTGCGCCAAGCAACAATCTGCTGAAGACTCCTAATCAAGAGGCAGAAGATACAAGACCTTTAGAGAAAAGTTTCATATTTGGGCAAGTCCAAGGTGTGTGGTCTTTTTCTGTCACACATTACCAAGAATGGAAAAAAAAAAAATCGGTAGTGTCATTTTCCTTGTTATTTGGACTGATCCAAGCTCTTTTAGGGCTGAAAACCTGATAGAATCATCAAGGATACTACTTACCTTTCTATATTTCATTTCGAACAACAGGATAGCACTTTCCGTTGAAAAAACGACAATCTTCAATAAAAGAAGTCTGTATCAAATGAAATATTTTTGTTTAAAATATGATACAAAATACCCCTACAGAGTTAGTCACATTGCATCAAGGTCTAATTTTGTCACAAGTTTGTTTGAGGCGGAGATGGCTTTGAGGGAATAGTGGAATAATACCGCCATGGTAGTTGATCCTGATATGGTGGGAAAGAGTGAAAATGATGGTGTTTGGACTGTTTCCGAGGTACCAAGGGTGAATAATTCCTAAATTATGCGAATAAAATGAAGTATAATTAGAATTCTATTATAAATGAAGTACAAGTCGAGGAGGGTTAGCATATTCCAGGTGCTAAGGGGTGCTTCACACAAAAGAATTTCAAAGTAATTTAAAATTCAAATGAGATACGTCCGTACTCGGCTATAAAAGAGCGGGGATCTCGGTAGGTATTCATCTTTTTCGGAGGATACAAAATAAAAGAAGATAGCGTACCATGTACAAAGAAAAAATATATTGAGTGTGTGTACCATGAACACATTCTCAGGATTGGCATTCAGATCATTTCAGCTCTGAGGCTTCATACCATCAAACTAGAATCGCAACAGGCATCTGTCAGAAACGACATTCAGATTCACTCATAATCAAATCCATCAAAAGCATCACAATCAGTCAAATGTATCTTATAAGCAACAATCAGTCAACATAATTCAATCAATCAAAGTCTGTCAACTTCTGTGAAAAAGGCGTTTTCATGGGTGGGTATCAGTAAGTTTGAAAGTTGAGGGTGGGACTCTCCTCGACTTGTACTTCATTATTATTAACAGAATTCTAATTATACTTCATTTTATTCGCATAATTTAAGAATTCTGTTGCATAACAACTCGTACAAGTCTTCAGAGGGTTAGCATGTTCAAAGCATTACACAGAAGTTGACATTAACAGGCTAGTCAAACGAGAAAGAAAAACATGTAGTCGTTATTTGAATCATTAATGACTTTTTAATGATCGAACATCTATCGGTTGTTCTTTTTGCTGCGACAAAGCAACAAAAGGATTCTTCCCGACTAGAATATTGTAGTTAATACTTTCCATGCTACCAGGGGCGTAGATAGCGGGGGGGGGGGGGGGGGGGGGGGGGGTATGCATCCCCAATTTTTCGGGTGGGGGGATGGTGTGTACAAACATCCCCCCCCCCCCAGGTTTCACCCAACCAAAAAAAAAAAAAAAAAAAAAAAAAAGTGGTGGAAAATATACATTTCTATATTATGTTGTAGATAAATATAATTTGATATATTATATCTATTAATTTTATTTTCATAAATTGTTTATTTCAATATAAATGTTATATATCTGTGTACAATATTGTAGATTTATATGAATTTATCAATATTTATCTACAATGCTGTCGTGGCTTCTGATTTTTCCCGATATATTTTTACACCACTAGAAAGTGAAAACCAATCATCTACTTCAAATCATACAACATGGGTGTTGATCTGGGAGTGATATGGAGGTATCATTTTTTTTTAATGAAGTGGGGGGGGGGGGGGGGGGGGTTGGCCTGCATGTGTTACCATCCCCAAATATATTTAGAGGTGATTTTTTTTTTCGAAGCCACAATGCAGAAAAAATTATTTAGATTAAAAGTATAATTATTCTGGATTTAGATGGTTCAGTCGGTAACTTTCCTTTATAATGCAATTCTGCAAAACTGAAATGAAATGTGGTGGAATCGAATGTGGTGGAGAAAGAGGGAATACATCACACCCAATATTTATTGAGGATGATGATGACCTGTGTCATCATCACCCAACTATACACAGAAGAATTATGAAATGACAATCATAACATGTAGGCCCGGTCAGAAGCACCGCTCCGGGCGTTGCATGTGGGCACAGTGCCCCTTCTTTTCCCATAACTTCAATAAGTACCCCCATTTTTCTTTCGAGTAAGTCCCAGTTCCATATTCTTTTAAGTGCCCATTTTGATCATCACACCTCATCCCTCACCTTACCTTTGATAAATGCTCCTATTTCAACGAGAGCATTTCCCCCCTTTTAATCCCTTTTATTCCTTTTAATGTAACAAGTCATTTTTTTTCTTTGTAATAATATAGACACTGATTTATTTTTTCTACTTTATATAAGAACATTTTCCCGTTCTTATAAATGCCCCTTTTCACCTGTGATGAACTGCCTTTTCTACCTTTTCTACACATTCATTTATTTTTCTAATAATTGAAGTGTCCTTTTCCCCCATGACAAGTACCACGTTTCCCCTTTCCATAACGTGTGCCCCTAATCCAAAGTGACTTAGAGCCAGTATTCCCAAATGCTCGCTCGCTACGCTCTCTCGTATTAAAAGTATAGCTTATTAAATAAATTTTCCATTGTGAAATTTTGCAGTCACAATGTAATTGCCATTGTTTGCTCGCTCGCTCGCTCAATATTCAAATCATACTACAAAATTGCAAAGCATGATGCTAAAGTTGTATCTTGGATATGTAAAGAGAAAACCATATACATGTTTACACACACACACACTATATATATATATATATATATATATATATATATATATATATATATATATATACATATATATATATAAAGATATATATATATATATATATATATTTATATACGTGTATACGTACACATACACACACACACTCACCACCCACACACACACACACACACACATATATATATCTGGCCCTTCGGAGAAATCATACCCCCAGGTATGAGGACCTGTCTACGCCAATGCTTAGCACCTGGAATATGCTAACCCTCCTCGACTTAAAGTTATTATGTCATAGAATTATGCTAATTACCAAATATAATTATGTATATTTTTTGTTTTATAAAATGGTGACAAGATCCTTGTCAAGTGGCAAATTTTCCTCATTGCATCTACCAGATCACCACCAGATCTAGACGATTAATTGACCGGTCAGAAAAGATGGTAATGACCGGTCATTAGAAAGTGCTAATGACCGGTTACGCGTTAGGCAAAACTAAATGCCTGCTCAGTAGTCATACGTCCGCTCTCAACATGCTCAACCAATCTCTTAATTGCCCAGGATCTACGTCATCATTTTATGAGTTATGTGGGGGTATGCTTATACGTGGGTTGGCGTATGAGGGAGAATAGTTGCGTATTGGTCTACATGTCCATGCGTGGTTTCAACATCAAAATATTCTTACTAGGGGTCCAATCACCGCAAAGTAATTTGCTCTGTATGTTAAGGGTTCCATGCCACAATACTATATTACAAATAATCTTCCAATGTTATTTCTCTAAGGACATACATGTATTTTTTATAGTTTAAATACACTCTAAATAAACGAAGTCACTTGTGGGTAAACTAGTCGACGAACCCGTGCGTACTTGCATACTTGGGTTCCGTGCGCGGGATTATTTATGCTTTTTTTCATTTTTTTTTAAATACTCCTCAACCATTATCCACAGAATGACGGCTACAGGCCACCGCACACCTTACGATCGGTCTGCGATCCGATTTCAGAAGAAAATGTAATATCATTTGACAAATCATTTAAAAACAATAAATATTTTTGATTGAGGGTCTGAATAGTCATACAGATAGTAAACTCGATAATACGGCCTTTGCCGAGTTTTCTAGTCGGTGGAATGGCCAAATCGGTTCCGAGCCGTAGTGACGTCACAAAAATCGTTCGACTGCCTACGATTTGAAAATAATTTTGCCTTTATTCACTGTAGAAAGCTGACAGCTCACCAAAACCCTATGTTTAGTATTCATGTTACTTTTCAGAACCTGAATAGGGTAGATTTCATGTTAAAATGTCAATATTTAATGCCATAGTGATTTATTTCACAAATCGGATCGCAGGCCGATCGTAAGGTGTGCGGTGGCCTTAAAATATTTGGGCAGGGGCGGACTGGACATGGGGAGTTTCTTCCACGGGCCGGTCAACAACAAACAGGGGAGGCCTCTCAGAAATGACCCAACAAATTTTCAGTCCCAGTCTGCCCATGTATTTTGGGGTTGATTCTACACAATATAGGCCTACAAATTATCTAGGTGATTGAGCCCCTTTTAAAATTCATGAATCTTACTCTGTTTGTCCCTCAGCTGCACAAAGGAGTGTGATTCTTTCTATTTCCTTGTCATCGGAATTACCCATAGAGATGTAATCAAATCTCTTCAGCAACTCCTAATTGACAAAGAAAAAAAATGCATTAAAGTAACTTTATTCTGATATAACATTATAACATTTCATGGCATGACATGAAAACGACGAGAAATACCATATGACTGCGCCAAATAGAGAGTAACACATAATGTAAGAAAGTTAGAGATGTGGCGCCCTCTGTACAATTGGCTGCACGTTTTTGCTCTCTCCAGATTTTGTCTTAAATTTGTTTATTTTAATAGTAGAGTATGTGAGCGTTTTCTCCATTTAACCTATGTGACGTTTTTGTTTTATGTTCAGTGACAATGTTGAAGAATTTTGTGTGATTCATTCGCCTTTGCAATCGTATTTTTTACCATCGGATATTCTTTTATCATATTTTCAATATATTGTGTTATATCCCTCATGAAAAGAATCTGCGCTATGGACTTATCCAATGCGCGTCATGTGACAAAATACAATTACCACTAGCCTCATGCAAATGAGCGAATTGCCATAGAGGGTAACATCTGACGTCACGATCCGTGAATAATGCTACTACGGTGCAGATGATCTTAAGTAGATGAGTAGATTTAGGTTTTAGTTCAAGATGATGGATATAAACCAAATATATGCTGCCTACATTTGAGTCTTTGGTTATAAAGGTACCCTCGGTGACGTGATGACGACCATTTTCATTCGGGGCTGCGCCCCTTATGAAAATAGTCGTGATTCACGTCACCTCCGGGATCATATTTCCCACCAGACCCTCTCATGACATTATATATTTGTATAAAACCAACTGATCAAATACAGGACTTGCACAGCTACAAACCTCAAGGACTTTGGAAAGGTTCTTTTCAGCCGAGATCCACTTTAGGAGCTTAAGGATAGTGGACTGGTCCTTAACCTGTTTGAGAAGAACAACCAGACAGTCACTCGAACCTCTCAAAGCTGTAAACTTGAGCAACGATGGACTGCCATCTACGACGTCATTGTCATCAATACTCAGTGGCAGGTCTCTCTCTTGACTGAAAACAGAACATGAATTACATTTGATATTTAAAAAAATCTATTCCGGGGAAAAAATGGGTCAGAAAATTGATAATTCTACATTTTGAATCTGAAGGAGGAAGTCGTATCCTCACGGTTTATTTCAGTCATGAACCTGTAAAATAATGATGATGATGATAGCAAATGCCCTGCAATTATTATTACCCTAGCATTGTCTGGTACCCATTAATACACGTGTGTAATGAGGGGGGAAAGAGTGGGTAAAACCACCTTTTGCTCCGACGTAAGCAGCAAGCAGCGATCATATGAATACCATAGTCACACCGCCACACTGACTACAAACCGATTTCAAACAGAATGATTCTTGGCCATTTGGTCAGGCACATAGCTGGGGGCGGTGGGGGCGGTCGCCCCCCAAAACGCAAACTAAAAAAAAAAAAAAAAAAAAAAAAAAAAAAAGCAAGAGCGAAAAAACGGGGGGGGGGGGGGGGGGAAGTGAAAGAAAAAAAAGCCTAAAAATTGCTACGAGCCGTTATCTTTCTCTCAAAATTTGCCAAAACGTCAAAGCTTTTGCGCTTCGGGCGGGAAGGGGGGAGACTCCCCCCTCCCTGCTCCCACCCCTGTTACATACAGTGCAGTATTGCGTCCAAATAATTGAAAAGCAGTCAGGACATCAAACTAACTTTTCGCCTAAAAAAAGGGTGCTACACGAGCGTTATCTTTCTTTCAAATTTGCCAGAGCGTCAAAGCTTTCGAGCTTCGCAGGGGAAGGGTGAAACTCCCCTGAACTCCCCCTCCCTGCGCTCCCACCCCTGTGACATACAGTGCAGTAGTGCGTCCAAATAACTGAAAAGCAGTCAGGGCGTCTAGCTAACTTTTCTCCTAAAAAAGTCTAAGTTTACGGCGATCCTCAAATTGGCAATGTTGCTTCAAAGAAACAGGTTTAGTAGTACATCTAACTCTTCATATGTTTTGCACACAAAATTTCATATTTTCCCCATTATCTCTCAAGGTGCAGCTTGTCTCCTTAGCTCAAGATATATCGTGGGAAAATGTATTTGACACATGTTGAGTTCACAAAAAGCAAGCAGCATCTTTAGAGAAAATATGATTTTTTTTTGTACAAAACATATTGGCCCGAATTCACAAAGGAGGTTTAAACCATGGCAAGGTTTAAACCTCCGTAAGCGTACTAAAATAAGCGTAAATAAGCGCACATTGCCCATGCGCGCGCACAAAGAAAATATATGATTGGATCGGATTCCATGCGCACGTACGCTTAAAAAACCCAGGAGGGGGTTTAAACCATGGTTTAAACCAAACCTCCTTTGTGAATTCGGGCCATTGAGTGTTGTACTACTAAACCTGCCATTTTGAAGCAACATTGCCAATTTGAGGATCGCCATAGAAAGTAAATTGAGACTTTTCAAACTTTCATAACTTTTTCATTTCATATCCGATTTTGATGGAACTTTTCAAAAATTGCTTCTCTCTGTCCCCTCTTGTCATTAAAATGGATATTTCTCCAGGGTTTAAATCCTGGCTACGCGGCTGCATTTGGTGTAATGTAGTTTGTTTGTTTGTTGTTGTTGTTGTTGTTTTTGTTTGTTTGTTTGTTGTTGTTGTTGTTGTTGTGGTTGTTGTTGTTGTTTTGTTGTTGTTGTTGTTGTTGTTGTTGTTTTTTTTTGGTGGGGGGGGGGGGGGTGTTCGGTCTGGTATTGGTCTCCTTGATGTGACTGGGGTAGAAGTACCTCTTCAAAGGTCCAATTCAAACCGTCCCCAAATCGATTCCAAACTCACCGACTCTTGGCCAGTTTTTGGTGTACATAACTTAATGTTCTGTTCTGTCTGTTACATCAGCTTGGGATCGGTCCTGTCGGGGTGACTGTGGTATGAGAGTCGATATACCACAGTGCTCCCACACAAACCTACCTTTGCAACATGGAGCAGAGCTCTTCGGCCAGCTGTGGATAGTTCTCCCTGCATGCATAGTGCAGAGGGGTCAACCCCTTGATGGTCTTCTGGTCCAGGAGTTTGGGACACAGTTCGTGGAACATGACAGCCAGGTCCAGATGTCCTTTCATGCATGCTGTATGCATCACGTTCGTATTGTACCTGGCCCTAAAGTCTAGAAGGTAGTCATGATCATCTGGTCCATCAGCCTCATCCGCGGGGGCCACTGGAGGTCATAAAATACATCAAACAAAAAGTACAAAACGAAAAATACTGATATCAATAAAATAATTTATTGGGAATGCAATTATGTCAGTGCTAGTGACAACTATCATGTCTATGGTCCGTATTCTACTACTTCAGTTAAGTAAGGCCCGGGGAATAAAGTCACGTTAAACAAAGGGAAAACGTAGATCTCGGTCTAACTTCCAGCGTCGGGTTTAACCCTTACTGTACGGGGGGAGGGGGGGGGGGGGGTCCTGAGAGCCCCCCCCCCCCCGAACAAATTTTGCCGTACATTTCGAACCGCTGCATTTCACGCCACGCCACTTTCTGACTTTTTTCTTTCAAGTCTTTTGACACCAAGTTTGCAAAAATCGGTCATACCGTTACCGAGTCACGTGACCTTTTGTGACCTCGTGTCAGCCCGAAAACGGAGATTTTCTGAGTTTTGTGTACAAAATGAATGGGAAACTACATTTCCTCATGTTTCTCCTTTATTACCTATAATTTCTTCTTAAAGCTGTAATTATCATTTATTCTAACCGAATATTAGTTCAGATAACACTCTGAAACAGCAGACTTTAAAAAAAAAACAATAAAAAAGTTAAAGTTGAAAAACAGAGAAATATTATAAGAAATTCGTATACAATAGAATACATAAGAATTGAAATCAGTTTCAATTTTTTTTCTTTTGTAATAATGTTTTTAAGGTTTAGAAAGAACTTCTTGCATTAAAATTTTATCTCCAAGGCCTTTCTTTACTTGATTATCAATGGAAATGTATATTTATGCATAAATTTGCATAAATTATAATTTTAAATGAAAAAAAAAATATAAAGATTTACATAAAAATAACAATGGATTTGTGTTCTTTACGCGATTTCAAGGTCCGTGCAAAATTGCAGCGATCGGTCATGTCACGGCCGAGATCAGGGGGAGGGGGCCTCTGAGGCCCCCCTCAGTCAGAGAGGTGCTTGAAATAGCCCAGTACAGCAAGGGTTAAGTTTTAGTAGAATACGGACCTCCGAATTCAAGTACATTGGTCAGGAGGCGCGATGGCTCTGTGGTAGAGAAGTGGACGCCCGGGTAAGTGGATGCCCTAGTGCCCGTCCGTAAGGCATTTTAAAATCCTTATTACCAAGTCCCTCGGAGAGAACTTAAAGCCGTCGGTCCCCTAGTTGCTTACTCATACATACACATGCCTTCTTGACAATCAGGTAAAATAAACCATCAACCTAACAACCGACCGAACAAATTACGAATTTATATATTTTGTCCACAAGACACCCTAGCTGTTTTTTTATGGACCCAGCTATGCATTCAGCTCGAAAATATCTGCCAACTCGTAATTATTTTTCCTACATCTTCTATGTATTAATGGAAATGGCATGGTTGTCTTGACAATCATCCCGGAAAGGGTGAGTCCCATTTCCAAAACTAATTGTAAGTTATACTTACAACAAGCCAGACAGTATTTAACCAGCACCTCATGTCCTATTTTGATGGCTTCATGGAGAGCAGTTCTACCGTACACGTTCTGGACTGACAGGATCTGCAGGCAAATTTATGGCAAAACGTGTATAATTTTTGTTCGGTTAAATTGAAGGAAAAAAAAAAGCTAATGGGGAAACAAAAGAAGATGATTTCCTTCCTTGTGTTTTTATAAACTTTCTGTTTCGAGGGAGAGATTTAATGTAATCACTCTTGAACAAAAGCACCAAATAAAGTCCCACAAATACGTATTGAGACATACTGGTAAAAACAAACATGGTTACACCAGTTCAAGCTCAGAACATGATGGATTTGTCTTCCAAGGCAAGCTGTTTTCGAGAGACACCACACACTAGGTCAGGGGTGTCGATCCATGTTCATGATGGGGGGGGGGGGGGGGGAATGACCGGCGAGGGAGCGAACCGACCGAGCGGGGGGGGGGGGGGGGGATTATTTGGATAGACCCACTACTGAAAAATTAGTCCATGCATTTGTTTTATGCCACATTGATTTCTGTAACAGTCTTATTTTTGGTTTACCACAGCGACAAATCAGAAAACTACAGACTATTCAAAATTCAGCGGCAAGATTAGTGACTCGAACTCGAAAATATGAAGCAATTACCCCTGTCTTACGAAATTTACATTGGCTTCCTGTCTATTCCCGTATTTTGTTTAAACTATTAGTTTTTGCATATGAATGCTTCCAAGAGTTTGCCCCATCCTATTTGACTGAATTATTAACATTATATCGGCCTACTCGTACTTTAAGATCAAGCACAAGGAGTTTGTTTGTTGTTCCTCCGATCTTAACCAAAACATATGGTGAGCGTTCTTTCGCACACGCCTCTGCAGTTTTATGGAATGCACTTCCAAATTCTATGAGAAATCTTAATGATTTAGATAAGTTTAAGGTTTCTCTTAAAAAGCATTTATTTAATGCTTAAGGTGTGTATGCATGAACTCAGTGCCCAACACCACTATTATGTACTTTTTATATTTTTCGTATTTGTGGTTTCTTCTGTTTTTCATTTTAAGCGCATAGGGACATGCTATCCTGCAATGTGTTAAGCGCTATAAAAGAACCGAGTATTATTATTATTGTTATTATCCCCCCTCCCACACCAGGGACTTTTTCAAAAATCTGTATATAAAAAAAAAAATCTATAAAACTTGCGTTTAAGAGCATCCCAAAATGTTGTTTTTTTTTAATGAAAAGAAGGAATGCACGGATCTATAACAGTGGACGGAACCCCTTAATTGAGAACAACAATGTGAGCGAACGAATTTTCTTCGATATTTTCGCAATGAAATTGTGGCATTTCTTATTTCCTTATATACTTCTGATCATTAAAGAATGCCATGGTATTTCAAGATCAAACATAATGAGTTTGGATAATTATTAGTTTCAAGTTAATGTATCATAATTCCTATTTATTTCATCCAAAAATATTGGAGGGGATAATAATACAGGCCACCTCCACTTCATTTTTTTTTTTTTTTTTTTTTTTATATATACCCCCGCTGGAACCGTTATCACTTATCAGCGCATTGAGCGCATTTATGGAGTAGATCCTACCAGGTATCTCACCTGGGTCTCGTGTGGCAAATGCAGATTAATGTCTTGCCACATGACATAATGCTGTGGTAGGGATTCGAACCCAATACCTTGTCACCTAAACTCCATTTATTTATCCACTAGACCACAACATATCTAAATACCTGTAACGTGAGGACATGTGTGTTTGTGTATGTGTGGGAGTGGTTGCGTACAGACCTACATGTATATATCAGGTGTGGTTTCAACCATACCTTGTAGAGTTTCGAGTAAGTGAACAAGAAGTCCCCTTACCTGTCGCATGTCGTAGCCCTTTTTTTCGCAGGTTGTCAGGAAGCGAAGAGCATACTTCACATTCTTTTTAGTCAGGATGATGAAGAGAGGGGTGTCCTTTACGCCGTCTTCTGCTAGAGGATTGGCTCCGTGCCCCAGGAGGAGGAGAGCAGTCTCGAATTGATTATTGTGGCACGCAATGTTGAGTAGTGTGGTACTCATTCCCCCAACCTTAACAGGTTCCTGTGAAAACGATCAACGGTGAAATGATTCCATCTTGGCAGGATAGTTTCGCTCGAGGTAAATTGGTAAATAGTTCTGATCCCCTCCCCACAATCAAATTGGTCTGGCGACTGCCCTGCATCTTGGTTATGGAATACTGGTCTAATGTGGTCTGGGTTATCAAAAATTTCTTGCAATGAACTTATATCCCGTCAACTTAACAGACAAAACAATAAATATTTAATATGGATACGTACATCAACTTTAATATCTGGTTGCAATAGGAGAGCTTCGATCACCCTCTTCTGCCCCCGAGAATTCGAATGGCTACAAGCCAGCTGAAGCGGTGTTTGGCCCTGATTGTCCTTCTCACTGGCAACTACCCCCTTCGATGCCAACAGTTCGATCAGTTTGACTTTATCATGGGCCTGTCAATGAAAGAAAGACATTTTACACTTAAAAATGTTCTTTTCCCCAAAGGTTAGGACGGGTGCATCCTGATTTTAAACCCAGAGAAAAGTTTGTCTTTATCTTATATCCGTTTTGCTTTGTTGTTTTTTTGTTTGTTTGTTTGTTTGTTTTTTGTTTTTACTACCGTGTAAATTTGTTGTTTTCATTGATTCTGTACATTTCCATTCTTCTGGTCTGTTGTATTTCTTGTCATGTTCTTACAATAAAACCATTACAAAATTAACTCTTTTTTAATACGAGTATTGAGCCACACAATACTTGACAAAGCATTAAAAGAAGTAAAATCATTTATCGATACCAATATTTTTGTTGAGAAGCTCGTTAACATAAAACAATTCAGTTTTCAAAATCTAAACAACAACAATACAATAATACATATGATTTATAATGCGCCAAATCCATTCTATAGAGTGCTTTATACGTAGCGTAGAATAAATTAACAAAGTATATCCAGTGGGGAACATAATTACTGAAAAGACAGATGTAACAATGTGGTCTTGTATTTCGAGCCATTCAAAAAAAAAAAAAAAATCAATATTTTATTATCATTATCTTTTAACATTTTTTAAAGGTAAGAGTCTATTGGGGACCATCAAACTTACCTGACTTTCACTTTTTGCTTTGTCTCTGACTACAAGATGTATTGGTCTTTTCCCGCCTACTCCCTTTACCTCAAGATCTATGATAAAAATCGTTAAAATCAAAGCAGCTGATTAGATGAAAAAAGAATGTTTCATCGCCTCCAGCTCGGTAGAAAAGTCCAGTTATTAAAACATATTTAGAAAATGGGAGAAAAAGTTCGATTGAAATGACGTTATTAATAATGATAATAATAATACAAAAAAGAATGTTTTAATGTAAGTAGGGGCGGACTAGCTGTAGGAGCGGACTGGCTATAGGGAGTTTTGGAGGAGTGCTTTTGACAGTGACAATTTATCTATCCATTTATTTATTAATTCATGATATATATACAGGGTGACTCATTATCACCAATAGTGGTGGTCTTCACGAGGCCCTGATCGCAATAAAAAGTAACAATAATAGCCAACAAAATCATGAAAATAAACTCATAACAAAAAAACCAAATAAAAACATATAAGAATATGTATACAAATCATTTGGTATCCTCTTAAAAAATGTTGTTTTTTTTTTCTTTCTTTTTTGACGAAAACGTCGTTGCACATTTTTAATATCTTAGTATATCATTATATGTATACAATATCTATAAACTTAACAAAAGCACTCCATCGTTCTATCTGGTTACATGTCGTATTTCCGAAAATGACATAATGTTTGTAATTCCCGAAAAATAAAATAGAACCCTAACGAACCTTCGGAAAACGAGTGCCTACCCCACCCGTTTTATCTTATAAGACTTTACCATCGGGGTGAGCTTACCTCCGCCGTGTTCTATGATCAGTTCAAGCCATGGAACAAGTGTCTTGATACATGCGTAGTGGACAACGCTGTTGCCTCGGCTGTCTTTGGCATCCAGCTCCTCTGCAACTCGATCTGGTGTGAGGTCGCCGAGAAGGTTCCTGGCCTTCTCTACGTCAGGATGCCGAGAGATCGCCAACTGCAAAAGGAGATCGACATGTTTAATATGCCCGTTGCACTCGATACGTCATTTTGCTAACGTATGGCTGCGTCGTCGACTGGCGTGACACTAGCGAGCTTACGATTTCAGGACGGGAGCCTTTGAAGACGGGGAGTCCAGCGAAAAAAAATCGATGTGCGCATGTGTGACTCGGAGTATCTCTCTCTGTCCTGTTTGATTTCATGACGGTTCTCGGGCGAAATAGCGTCCGATCTAAAGTGGGGACGGGAAGCCGAATACTGCAGTGCATCGCCGCCCACTTTTTCGAACTTGATTGAAAAACAAGACGGTGAGAGTGCGAGGACCGTCACGGTCGGTTGACTCTCCCTGTCCCGTTGCTCTCCCGTCCCGTTTCGTAAGCTCCCTAATTAAAGCCCATTGCACACTGTACAATCGATTGCGATCTGATTTTGGAAATTAATCGCAGTTTAGTATTAAGGACGTTCATCAGTTATGCTTGTGCGCACCTCAGCTGCGCATCCTGGCTAGCTGGTTGTGTTACGTCATCACAACACCGGGAAAGTATCGCGCGAAGTTAAGACAATGGATACGCACAATGCTTGATAATGGGTACGCAAGTGCTGAAGAACCCGGTAAAAATAGATTGAATTGAATTGAATTGAATTGAAGGTTTTATTATCATTTCATCGCAGCCAATGGCTGACTTGCGAATGATTAACAACATTGATAAAAACATAATTATACAAACAATGAAAACTTGCATGCTTAAAAATTATAAAAATGCATTACCTGAGTATGATAAATAAATTGAAATAGTTACACATTATTATCATCATTGAGTATGTATAGTTAACTGATAACTTATTTAATCAAAAATTTCGAGTTGATGATCAGATAAGATTTAATAATGCAAATATATCTCAATATAACTGTAATGTAGTTGTAATGGTAATGGGATTTTTTACTGAAATTATAAATTGAAATTGACTGAATTGTACAAAAATTTCAAAGAGAAATATTGAAATAATTGAAATAATTATATAACCGATGACATGATCAAGATTCATAGCAACATGGAAGCACTGAGATAACAAAAATTCGCATTTCTTCAAAATTAGATTCGGTATCAGATAAATGGGTGTTACTTGTATAAAATTGTATTTAAAATAATGAATATCATAAAATCAGTTAAATGAGAATTATGAATTGTAAATAGAGAGTTTCAATTCAGACTATAAGTTTGAAAATAGCATATTAAATAAAATTATTGAAGAAATTTAAGAAAAACAAATTTGGCATTAATCGAGAGTACAACTGGGGCTAAGAACAATAGCAATTGAGAAAAATAATGATATATATGTACCTGTATATTCGAAAATATATAATTTTATTAAAGGTATAACATGAATGCTTAAATGAGACTCGAAATTAATTATGAGCATGTTACCACATTTTTCATAAAATATAAATTGTAGGACATCTCTTCAAGCTGGAATTGTTATCAAAGATTAAACATCGGGTATCCTTCAGGTAAAATGAGTGATATTCTACATTAAATATGGTAAGTTGAGTTCTTATGAATAAATAAAAAATATGAAAATAAGGAGTGATCAAGGTTTACCAAAGGTACGACAACATTCAAAATATGAACTAGATATTTTGTGGAAAGAACATAAGAATTAAAAGAAATGCATACATACATCTGCACTTTTAAATATACAACCTTCGACTAATCTTCCAATAGTTAATCATTACCATTTTACATGTGACTTAGACTTATGTTGCACATTTTCATTAAGTGTGTCATTTAATATAATAAACGATTCAAAAGTCTGACCAGATAGGGTAAAGCGCTCTTTCTATAGCGTTCGGTTTTACACTTGATTTCACGTATTCTGTTACTATGTCTCAAGTTCCTTCGTGACGACTGACTTTCAGGTAGCCAACCACGAAAGTTACGAGAAAGTGACAAGGCAAAATTGCAACAGAAGTCTTGCCTTCTATCTTTGAGAGATGACAGGTTACATAATGCGAGGGCCTGTTGATAGGATTCATATCTTGTTCCAAGTATTGTCCGTAGTGCACGTTTTTGGACGCATTCAATTTGTGTTTCTTGGTTTAAAGTCAACGAAGAATGCCACACCACACAGCAATATTCTAGAACAGGTCTTATGTAGGAAATAAACACTGTGATTAAATCTTGTAGGGGCATAGAGAAACGTTTAAGCATACGAAGTAGATAGAGTTTTGTCGCTGCTTTGGTTGTAATGTAGTTGACATGGTTCATCCACTTAAGATCATAGCTTAGCACAACACCAAGCAGTTTCACCTGTTGGTTGTCCGAGATTTGTTCGTTGTTGATCACAACTTCCGTAGGTGGGAGTTGGCGACGAGTGAAGGACACCCTCATAAGCTGACATTTGGCTGGGTTGAGGCGCATGTTTGATTCGATAGTGATACACCATTCTGCAAGTGACGACAGTGATAGAACCAAGTGTACTTGGTGAGTTGAAGTGTCGAGTTTCTGCAACAGTTAGGTCATCGACATACTTCCATCTAGGGCAATCAGATGATTGAAGGGCGTCGTTGACAATCGCTAAGAAAACCAGGGAACCAAGACGAGTCCCCTGAGGAACCCCGACTGGGGTGGTGAGTGTTGCAGAAAGTTGCATGGCCTTTGTAGCGTACTTGCTGAGTTCGTTCACTGAGGAAACTGCACATCCAGGGTAGTAAAGATGGTCGTGCTCCCATGGAGTACAATTTTGTGATTGCGACACTATGGTTCACCAAGTCAAAGGCTTTGGAAAAATCCGTAAGCACGACACTTGTAATTGATCCAGCTTTGTCAGCGTTTGAGTGCAAGTATTCAAGAAGGTGTAACAGGTAATGACTTGTTGAGAAACCTGGGCCCCGTTGCATAAAACTTACCATTAACGGTAACTTTGCCATCAACGGTTTGTTTGTTTGTTTGTTTGTTTTATTTTCCGTCATATAAAAAGAATATACAATCACATAAATATAAAGCAAATAACAAAATTCATATACATATATAACACAAGCCAAACTGTTTGATAGTATGGCATTAAATTTAACAGCACAATAAAGAACGATTGAAGAATGAAAAATACAGCGTAAACAAGGAAAGGCAAGAAAGAGACGGCTGGATAGCCCATTTTCAACTACACTTATATAGTGCAACTGGTCTTCCATGGGGACCAGATACTGAATGAAAAAGAGAAAGAAAAAGTGTAAGAGAGAGAGAGATAAAAACATGGTAACTCCCATGGAAACCTTGATTAGATTGGCTGTTGAGTGATGTTACCATGGTAGTTACCATTGATAGCAGAGTTACCATTAACGGTAAGTTTTATGCAACGGGGCCCAGGACAGTTACCAAACTGCTGAGGGTCAATAATTAAATCAATAATTCTGTACCTGTGAAAAATATACCAAATATTAACTAGCTTGAGTTGAAAGATAATATTCGATGCCCCCCTCATGAATTTTCTATAGGCAAAGTTAGTCGTATAGGAAAAAATTAAAGATACATATCCTTTGGAATCCATAGTCATGGTCATCTACCTTCCATTTTTTGTACACCAACTTAGCACAAGAAGAGAGCTGGAGAAAGAAAGTCAAATATATGCCGAAGAATCATTTGAAAGAGTGTGTTTGATTGTCACGTGAAATGTTAATTCACTTTTCGTACGTAAAATTATAGCCTATGTCGTTACTGTGACAATTATGTTTGAAACAGTCGTGAAGAGGCGCGCCACAAGGGTTCCATCATTTTTTTTTTTTTTTTGAGGGGGGGGGGGGGGCAAATACTCTGAGGGGCCCCACCTCACACGAATATGGGGCACACCTCAAACGCCTTGTAACTGCTTACAGAACGACCAAGCACATCCCCGCCCCGCCTTTTCTTCCATATTTGGATATATTTTCAAAGTGCGAGGTTTAGAATTTCTCATTAAAAAAACACGCAATATTTGAAGCACTGTAATCATCCATTGTTTTTCAATATCCCTCGTTACACCTGAAATAGGGTTATTTCATTTCTATCTTTGGTATACCGGCACCTCGCTGCCCACATATGACGATATTCAGGCAACTCACTACCAAAATATGAGGATATTCGGACACCTTGCAAAATTATTTATTATGAAAATGCGGTGGCGCTGCAGCCCCGCCTCGTACGCCTATGGGGCTATTCATGCTAAACATCCTTAGGACAGTATGGGAACACAGCCACCTAGAAAATGTTTTAAAGCATATTACAGAATCATTCAACATTTTTTCTTTTCTTAAGACGGAACAGTTTTGATAGAACAGAATTTCTGCAGAATATATGACTTTTTTTCTTCATATGACTATTAATTGGTGAGGGGGCGTAGCGACCGAGCGAAAAAGTTGCTTACATATTATTGAAATTTCCATTCAAGAGAAACTTTACACACACAGGCAGGTCACAGCTTACTTAGAATTGTGACTTACATAACATTAAAGATATAGTTATATATATATATATATATAATATATATATATAATTATATAGATAATTATCTTGCCATGGAGCGGGAATAAAACGAGGAAAGCCCCTGCCCCGCACATACAGTGTTAACAAACACTGCATTTATTGAAGTGCGAGGGATCGTAGCTAGATTTAGAAAATTAGATTATTCAATGTTGTAAGTTCGTATTTTAGAGCACAAAAAAAAAAATGTTTCCATTGTTAAACTGCAAAATGATTGATGTCACATCTACTGGACTTGTGAGGAGGAGAATAGAAACCTTTCCTTCTTTTTAGGCACAGAGAAGCACCTGCCACACCCATGCGCTTCGGGGCGTTGTAATAGAAGAGATATGGTAAAGTCAAATAATCAATGTTGCCATTAATGTGAGAGGGAGTGTAGCGACCGAGCGAAAAAAGGGAATGTAGATACATTGTGTATTAGAGCAAACGTTCGCAAAAGAAAGCTTTTTTTTTTTTTTTTTTTTTACATTGTTTAACATTGAAATAGTTTTACTTGTCTTGCGAGGGGCCCCTCCGAGGGGACAGAACAGATTATTGCAAGCAAGAAAATTAAGATTATTGCGTGACACGTTGCATTTCACATCACCAAAAATTATTCGTTATACCCCTATCCGCCCCCTCCTTTGATAGAAGGAAAAATCTACCACCTCGCTTTTGTCGCCACTGGTAGACAGTATTAATACTTGAGATACATTGCTCCTATCTGCATGTAAGGGAGCGGAGCGACCATGTGATGGTGATACCTCGCCTTTTGGAGCACTAGAAAGCTGATCGCAATACTGCAAGGTTTATTGTCTTGTGGGGGGGGGGGGGGGGGGGTAGGGGGAAAAATATACGATAGACAGGGTTTTTAAATGTTAAGAAACATTGCGTCTATTATTATAGTAGGGACCGTAGTGACAGAGTGCGAAAATCGTTTATTTTAAATAATGAAGGTTTGCATGATTATTAGATCGCTGACAATAGCTGGGTGGGTTAGGGTCAAAATTTTTGATTATCGGGACACGGCGGACAAAAGCACCATTTTTGGGTGTGAAGCTTCCTTAGAGTATATAAAATGATTTTAGCCGAGGCACCTTCGCGAAATATGTCCGTAACCATGGTAACAGGCAAATATCTAAGATGACTACTATTTATGCTTGTCTTCGGCCACTTAAGACAAATTCCTATTTCATGACTCTTTATTACAGACTTAAAGGGAAATCCAACCTTAATAGCAAGTTGCTTTGAAAGAAAGAGGAAAAATCAGAGAAACAGATTGGTGAAAGTTTGAACAAATCGGACAAGCAATAAGAAAGTTATGAATTTTTGAAAGATGTAATCACTATGCATATGGGAATTTCAAATTGGCCGAATAGGTAATGTCACTGTGATGTAGCTGTGGACAACTCCCCCATTCGCTCTAACACAGAAAATGACTAAAATGTCACTTTTTTTCAAAATGCATTACTCAGTAGGATCTTTTCGTTCATGAGGACCTATAACAATATGCTATCTCCACTATATTTTGAGTACTGCCCCGAGGGTAAAAGCGCCTCAAAGAAAACCACAAATTAATGATATTTTTGTGCACGACAAATGGGAGAGTTGTCCACAAAAATGTCACAATTCACTCACCAAATTGCCAATTTGAGATTCGCATAGATGTAGTGATCTCATTTTTCAAACATCCATAACTTTCTTAGTCCTTGTCTGATTTCTTTCACCATCCCTTTTTTCTTATTTTTCTGCTTTCACACAAATCATCTTATTACCAAGGTTGGATTGCCCTCTAATTTCACTTTTTACTCAAATCATGGATGTCGATATATTGTCACTGTTCAAAGCAATTTGTTTAGAAAGAAAAATCCCGAAAAAAATAAGAGCTGCCATGGCAATATCAATTTTCATTTTCCCTGTCTTAGGGTGTGTTTATCGTTTTCTAGAAATTAGAAAAGGGTACTTGATTCGCGAATAGAGTCGCGGATACGATCGCGCCCATGAATGCGGTTTCTCAGGATGCCGTGTTTATCGTCGCGACTCAAAACTGGGATAGCCCGTTGCTTTGCATCGCGCAGGATCCAGCTAAATGACCTAGGAAGTAAAGGTCAATTCCGGCGCGCGCCTTTTCAGCACGTGTACTGTGCTGTTTAGTTAGCTAGTAGGCTAGTAGGCGCGCGCTTTTGTCCTAACCGGAAACGGGAGTGTGAAGTTGCGAAATGTATTCGCGAATCAAATCGCGTTGTGTTTATCGCCGGTACTAGAGTCACGTATCTGGCTCAAACGGTAATCAAATCCTACCTTTTTGCGGGACTCAAGTCTGGTAAGCTAATGAGGTAATCAAGTCGCATTCGTGTTTATCGAGGGTTACGGCCGGTATCGGTAAGCTAATCAGGGACTTGAGTCGCCGATTAGAAGGTAGAATCGCCCCGATAAACACACCCTATCCAGTCGAAAACCAGCGCAGCGATATCAGACACTGACATCGCAATACATACGGAGCTCACGCTTGTGTCTATATACACTGACTATTGGTGACTGCAACGTTCGATCGGACATTTAGGTGCTTGCGACACACGAAAAATCCTGATCTAAAAACTGGAAAATTCTTGAAATACTGCTCAGTTTTTTAAAAACCATGTCGCCTTACGGACAACCTTATTCTACTTTTGAGTAATCATTGTAGCTTTAGGATATATGGAATGTATCAAATTTAGATATAAGAAATGATATTGTGGGCCCAGCACAACCCTGAAGTATAAAAATCCAATAAAGAATCATAAATATCCGCCGTTTATGCTGAAATTGTATTGTCATGGGTTTTAATGCTTAGTAGCATCAGTGTACGATTTTGCTACCAGAATGTAATACTGACACAAATAAAAAATATATATCTTTATATGGTAAAATAATATCCAGCATATGGACTACGGGAAGGCGGGGCAAGACAGGACACTGGGCAGTCCTACGAATGAATCGACATGGATTACAATTAGAAATATAAATATACAAATTGACCAAAAATACCCCCAAAATACCATGTGATAGCAATGATGGAAACAACAAAGCGCTAAAGTAAAATCTTTGGAAAAAATTATTATCATTATGCTTCAAGTTCATCATGACTCCTAATGAAAACTGTAATCACCGACTTTTAATACTGTTTGCAGATGATAAGATTATGTTACGTTCATGCATAAACTAAAATGTCTTTCTAAAAATTCATGATATTCGGTAATTCATTGCACAGGGAATGCCTACTAAGAGTTGCTATACCGGATAAATTGTCTTTTGAGACGTTTCCTGCAGTGCTCTAGAGCTTATCACACCGGGAACAGAGTTATGCTATAATTTTGTTACTATCCCGGAAATACGAAAAAACAAACAAACACACTATAATAAATTATTATCAATATCATTCATATTCCCGGATGCAATCGTTTAATGAGTTTGCCATCCTTTATTCCACAAAGCCAATGTACATGTACCTTTGTTCGGAGGGGTATTTCCATTTCAAGTATTACAATTTTGTCATGTAAACCACCAAATGATATTTACAAGGGTTAACCTTATTTATCATGTACTAGCAATATGTTTGCTCAGTAATCAATCTCTTCTCTTCTCGACGGCAAATGAAAATCACATATTAGACCCATCAATTTGAACTCTGAATTAGTCTGGAAAAACGAAGTAAAAATACACCTCATACACCACTACGAAAACTAGGATTTGGTAGAAGGTATTGCCACGATTCTGTTATGTCTTCATTTTTGTCCTGGCTGAAATGCAGTTCCTTTCACAGTGACTGCTATCCAAGCAAACTTTTGGATCAAAGTGAGGGCGCCCTTTGCAGATATTATTTTAAAAATCATTTATGGTCCCTATAAACCGGCTTTTTATTTTTTTAATATAAAATGTAACGTGCTATATGATCACGTAAATTTCATTTGGCAACAAAATTCATGCATCCTATGAAATGATTTAACCCGAAAAAGTTGTTTTTATTATATTGGATGGCGGCCATTTTGGATTTTTGCATTTTACACGAGTACCTTTAAAAAATCGCGAGGGATTCTCGATTAAAATTGATTAGTAGGCCATAAGGAATGTTCGTGCCAAATTTTGTCTTTTGTCCGCTCTGTCAAGAAAATTTCCCTAACCAACCCCACTACAAGGCAGCTTATTATCGTTGTAATACGAAATCTTAAGATGGGTTGTTTTTTTCTTGCGAGGGGACTCGGGGGGGGGGGAGTGCACCCCTTTTTTAATGATTGGTGGGGGAAATTCCCCTCTGCCGCCCCCCCCCCCCCCACTTCTTATTCTTGCCAGAAAGTGTCCCACAGTGTTCCACAGTGTGAAACCATCTTCACCCTGTAAAATTCGAGCTTTTTAACATTGTGAATCATATCTTCACATTGTGTGCAAGTAAATTCACACTGTGAAATCGAACATCACTATGTGAACACTTTGTGGTAAACACACTGTGGAGGTGTCCACAGCGTGAAATCATCTTCACACTGTTAAAATCGAGCGTTTTAACATTGTGAATCACATCTTCACAGAGTCGACTATGTGCACACACTCTGAACACACTGTGAGACACTTTTTTCTTTACGGCAGGGATGGTCGTGAATGTATCAAATTTCAGTTACATGTCTGATATAGGCAATCGAGTATGTTTTGCGTGTAAAGTAGTAATATTTCCGACGAGAATTTGTAAATTTAAGACGCTCCGCCACACGGGGGCGCTGCTAGCACAAAAACCAGTACATGTACCCCCCCCCCTTTTTTCAAGCTCTCTCCTCCTTCAGTATACTTTTCTCTACCAATCTGGTGAAAATGACATGGATTTTGAATGTACAGCAGAGTTAGTTTGCACCCATCCCATTCCTAGACAGTTCCCAGCATTTTTTTTTTTTTTTGCGAGTTATGGAAGTTTTTGACTCCTTCCGCCACATGAGGGCGCTGCAAGCACAAAAACCAGTACACTGATCCCCCCTTTTCAAGCTCTCTCCTCCTTCAGTATACTTTCCTCTATAAATCTAGAAAAATTGAAGAATCTGGCAGATTTTGAATGTACAGCAGAGTTATTTCGAACCCATCCCATTCCTAGACAGTTTCCCAGCCAGCATTGTGTAGTTTTTGCGAGTTTTGCGAGTTTTTGATTTCTTCCGCCACCTGAGGGCGCTGCTAGCACAAAAACGAGTGCATGGACCCCCCTTTAAAAAAAAAACAACTTTCTCCTCCTTCAGTATACTTTTCTCAACAAATTTAGAAAAAATTACGAAACTGGCATGAATTTTGAATGTACAGTAGAGTTATTTCGAACCCATCACATTCCTAGTCAGGTTCCCAGCCAGCATAATGCAGTTTTTGCGAGTTTTGCGAAGTTTTTGACTTCTTCCGCCGCCTGAGGGCGCTAGTAGCACAAAAACGAGTGCATGGATCCCCCTTTTTATAACTTTCTCCTCCTTCAGCATACTTTTCTCTACAAATCTGGAAAAATTGACGAATCTGGCATGGATTTTAAATGTACAGTAGAGTTATTTTGAACTCATCCCACACCGGTTCCCAGCCAGTTTTTGCGAGTTTTGCGAGTTAACTTCTTCCGCCACCTGTGGGCGCTGTTAGCACAAAAACGAGAACATGGACCCCCCCCCCCCCTTTTTAAACTTTTTCCTCCTGTAATATACTTTTCTCTACAAATCTTGAAAGTTTGATGATAATGACATGGATTTTGACCGAATAATGGGGATTTGTATATGACACTGCGAATTCTGAGGCCTATCAGTGGCCAAAATCCTGCGATGACGTCATTCTATACCTGACATCCAATCATGACAAACTTCAGTGTCCCATAGAAAAAAAGTAAGCACATGGACCTATAATTTTCTATAAGTTTTGGGGCTTCTTATGGACCAAAGTAACTGCATGCAAAGTTTGGTGAAAATTACATGGATTTGACTTTAACTGTGGAACGTCCTTAAGCATGGATATTCAAACGAATAATATCTTCCTGATTCAGGTTCTGGACAATAATATGAATACTCAACATAGGAATTTGGTGAAGTGTCAGTCCTGAATTCGGAATAAGGGCCAATGGAATGATAATTTCTAAGGAGCGTTACCCTTAGCAAAGAAGTACGACGCAGTCGTCTCATCAGGATCCCATAACGTCCCCTCGGAGTAATTATTTCCGGTTCCGACTCAGATCGTGAGTAGTTGTCTTCTCCGCTAGAGGAACCTTCGTCGGAGTCGTGCGGTGACTGACCCGTTGCGCTGGACTCATCGGTGCTCGATTCATCTTCATCAGAAGAAGATGGATGTCTCCTGAATGCAGGGCTTCGGTACGGACGTCGCTTCACCATGTTTCAAGCTGCTTCGGATCTTGCTGTAACACATGCAGAAAAGGAATCTTTGTATGGGATCGGCATAGTAATATAGGATTTCCAGTCCATTTTTAAGCCTTTTTCATTCAATGTCATACTTGTTTTCATTCAATTTCGTCCCGAAACTTCGTGATCTTGCGCATTCATTTTCGAACTTTGTCGAATCAGTTTCATCATATTGCGTCCTGTTTTATCGAAGCCAAATCAATTTCGTTATCCCCGGCTGCCAACCGCCAACGTACGATTGCATGTATCAGCTTTGTCATTTTGCAATCACTTTCGTCAAAACGTCTTTCAAATTCGTCACTCGTGCCTTTGCTATATGGATAATTTTTATACGATTTTTTTGTCTTGACATTTGACAAAACATCCATGAAATTAAAAATGTGGGTTAGATATGCAAATTTATCTTTTCATTTATCTTATCTAAAAAATGAGGAGGAATACATGGATCATGAAAATGGTGTCTGCTTTGTCCTTTGGATGATTTTAGTTCAATATCTTGTCTATCCCACGAATTTAAATGAAACTCTGTTGAAATTGATTGCACAAAGACGAATTACATTACATTCTGCAGCGGATCGTTAGGTATGACGAATTCGAATGAAATCTAACGAAAATGAGTAGACATATGTTGCAATTGATTGCCCATTGACCATCTTGAATGACAAATGACGAAATTAACTTTGGCATTTTCACATTCTAGGGTTCTCGGGACGAAATTGAGGTGAACAATGATGAGATTGAAGGAAAAAAAAAGATGTTAAAATGGACGGGAAAGCCCTATAGATGTAAGCAATATAATAGATGTAATAGCTATAATTGTAAAAATGTACTTTGAAGAAGAAAAAAAATACACAAACAAAGGACACATAAGCTAGAAGGTATTTTTGAGTAGCACGTTCACTTGATGAAGCGTCTGCCTTTCGAACCAGAGTTCGCGGATTCAAATCCAGCCCAGACAGATGACAGTAGCCTGTCCCTCCAGGGTTGAAGTGAGGAATCACTGCGGAGCAATTGTCGCTGGAGCAATAGACCAGTTCGTAGTTAGCACATGGTACAAATGACCCCAAATATCCACAGATATTTTTAAAATGGAGATGTCCAACTTTGTGCACTTTAGAATAATCACTCTCAAAGTGATAGATGTGCCTCATGAATAGCTTTTGTTTCGCCTTTTGAAAAGCATACTTCCACCTGGGTATCATGGAATGCACCATTGGCGAATAATTGAATAATGATTACATGACATTCATGAGCACATATCAAGTATTCGTGTCAGTGGGTTTTAGAATTTGGTACAGATGACCTTTATCTGCTCATGCTCAGATTGTATCTACGAACTGGCTTATTGTCGCTGGAGCATGAGTTCGGGGGGGGGGGGGGTACTCGTTTTCCCGAAAGTTCGTGTTTTGGAAGGCTCATAATGCCGAAGGTTCGTAATTCCGAAACACAAATTTCCCATAGCAGGGAGTTCATAATTCCGAACATTTAATTGATGCATTACTCCGAAGGTTCGTTATTCTGAAGGTTCGTAATTCCGAAGGTTCGTAATTCCGAAAACATAACAGAGCCCTACATAACTTTTTGGGAATTACGAACTTTCCGAAATATGAACAAATTTTAAATTTCGGAATTATGAACCCTATTTCATTTTCGGAATTACGAACCGTCGGGGTAAAACGGACCTTACATTCGAAATTACGAACCTTCGGAATTACGAACCGTCGGAGTAAAACGAACCTTCGGAATTACGATACTTCGGAAAAACGAACCTTCGGAATTACGAACCTTCTGAAAAACGACACATGCGACAGGGAATCATGCGTCCTACAATCAGTAAATCAACAAAGCTTACTTACCCTCGTAGAAGAAGAAGAGTAGAGAACTCTGGGCATCTTTTCATCAAACCGTCATAAGTACAAGTTCGCCGACATCCTATAGAAACGCGTGTTAATTTTAATACACGCGTTTCACTGAATGGGATGTCGGCGAACTTGTACTTATGACCGTTTGATGAAACGCTGCCCTGCTTCCTAAAATGTACGTCTTGTTTTCTTGAGGGATGAAGGTGGAATGTGGAAAAGAGGGGTTTTCTTTGTTTCCACTCGCATCTATCGATATATTGGTTACCCACCATTGAATTTAAAAGGGTTAATATTTGTTACAGTGAATAGGACCTATTCATTACCACAACTTTTTACGGTGCCAAGTGCAAACAACACGACAAACTTCCAAGAAATCAACTCGAGGGCAATTTCAATAACCTACTTTTATCGCTTTTAGAAATAGGATTAGGGTTAATGTGACGTTCGCACACTTCAAAAAGCAATGCGCAAGGCTATGGAAACTAATGTTTTGGAAAGTCTGTGCGACTCGTGTAAAATAGAGATTAGCTTGGAGTCTGGCTCTTATGCAACTAATCTGGGACCCTGTCCTGAAGTAGTCACCCCATCAGGCCCATAAGATTTGACCATCTCAGTTGTCGTTAGCATGAGTGTACACAGTCGCCTGGTTTAACCCCCAGAGCCCCGAGACAGATCCCCCAAGACTTCACCCCTAGCACATGCACATATCTTGTCAAAAGGAAGTAGCAAGACTGTATATTACACCAAAAAAAAAACACACACAAAAAAAACACACACACACACACACGAAGCACAAATTGGCAACTCCGCGACGCTCTTGCGACCTCCTCTCCCATTTGCCCAGTACAGAAAATTTCATAAAGGTTAATTTTCTTAGTTTTTGAGGAAGGAATAGATTTGTTTCAAACAGGTTTTGTGTAAAAACATATGAGCAATGACTATATCGAAGGTGCATATATGACTGAATATTTTCTTTAAAGAAAACAAAAATAAATGATTTTTAGGGTACAGGTTGTCGTTGTTGATTAGTGTTATATGGTCATCAGTCAGTTTTGACTTATTAGCACAAACAATTAGGGAAAATGGGAGAAGGGCCTGCAAGATACGCCACGGAGTTGCCAATTTTGTCTTTTGATTGAGGGATTGATTACAACTTCAAAAAGTCATAACTTTCTTTATTGTATTTTGCTGAAACCTTCACTGATCTGTTTCTTTAAATACTTCTTCTTCTTTTAAAACCAACTTGTAATCAGAGTGGACTACCTCTTTAAACTCAACATCTTTAATAGCGCCATATAAGGCCAAATAAAACGGTTTTTTCCTCCCCTACTCCTTCCTTTTTCTTTGGGGTGGGGGGGGGGGGACCAGCCCATTTTATTCTATTTTATTTTATTTTTGTCATTTTTTTTCCTGAAATGAAATCAGAATCTGAGGACATCTAGACAATGAAGAAAAAATAAATAAACAGTGAGCACTGAACTCCATGATGTCATAGAGTAATTCAGTGATAGTGAGCAAAAGTCTTGAATTAGGCTCTGAAATGTCTTCTGCTTGTTAGCGACGCTTCCTCGCATAATGTCCTTTAACTGTACAAGAACATATTGTAGAAAATTTGTATAGAGTACCGAAGTGTGACGTCATACCGGCCAAGTTTTGGCCAAGTGCACTTATACATGTACAAGCTTATCTGAAGATAACCTTGTACTCCAGACTAGCTTTTACGGGTGAATAGGCTTCAATAGCGTTTGTGTGTATCAGCGGGCCTTTTTCCAGTCTAGATCATTCATACATGAGAGGAAAATAATTATTTAAAATTTCACTTTCAACTCTGAATCCCCAAATTTGTTGCACAGTAAGAGTTGAAGAGTCCCTGAATCAGGTAATCTAGCAAATTTAAGAAAATTAAATCTTGCTTAGAGCAATTTTGTTGTCTGTTTTTGACTGCTGCAACAGTGAATGTTGGACACAGTCCCACATAGGCAAGGGCCTATGAGTGGGCCAAGTGCTGGTTCCAAACAATTTTGTGCTGAATGGAGTGGTAATCACACCAGCGCCAAACATATGAAACACTGAATAGACCGCTTCTGTAATGTATACAAATTTTATACATATACCTTTCAAACAAAGGTTGTTCTTGACAACCTGAAAGATGCCGGACATAGCAACAAGTAATGTATGCAAACTGGATTCCAAGTGTTGTAAATTTGAATTTGCACTATGTTGCCAGAATAATTATAGGTGAGGCACCCCCAGTCATGGTCAGTTTGGTTTCCCGCCTTTTTGGGGTATCTTTAATTCCCTATCTGGTTAGCCCCAATAGGGGATCTATTGAATTTGTTTGTGCATGAGTGCACCTCTTTTGTTCTGAAGAGTGGACAGGTCAGCACTGGGTGTACAATGGGCAGTGCTATGATAGGCAGAGATTGATGTTGGAGCTGTGCAGGTAGATGCATAAGTGCATTTCGTTCTCTACTGGAGGAAAACTTTACTTGATGATTGGTAAATACATACAACCCATTCTGGCAATGCACTGCATGTACACGAGTGATAGATGATATGGCATACACGTAGATGGAGAATTGGCCGAGGTTGTAATTCTTGTGAGACCGAAATAAAGTGATCATTGATGACAAACCTACAAGTTTCTCGAACCCTTTCACAAGCATTGAGGCTCATTTATAAAAAGCAGGTTAATGGAATAGCTCGTCACCACGTGCTCAGAGAAGAAGTGTGCATAAATTTGTATACATTACAGAACCGGTCTATTTGCCCTGTTCCAGTCCGTTGCTTGAAGGATTTCGCGGTGAACCTCATGCGCGGGCTTTGGAACCAGTACCCTGGACGACGAGCGAATATGAATATTAACAACCTATCAGACTGCGCACTAATTTGACAAAACTAATTCATTTACCTTATCTATGGCCGGGCAATAACCTCGCATAAGTGTGAGTGGGCAAGTCCAAGTTATTTGGATACTTACATGGACAAGTATCCGTTATTCAGAAGACGCAACCAGGACACAACTGCATAAATCAGCTACAATATGAAGAGAAGTTTATGCAGGATCCTCCACAGGCACAAACGATTATGCATGTGAACGTTCTCTGTTCTCTGGGCAAGTTTCACGCATGCATGCATGCATGCGCTTTATAGCCAGGCGTTTTACAAAATGTGACCCACTTCCACAAAAGCTGTTACGTAACGATAACCATTTGACCATCGTTGTGACTTTTGGGTGGTCAAACCTTTATCTTCCAAGAAGATCCGTTTTAATAGACCGCGTCCGGACGGAGTCGGGACTGATGCCGGGTTAAAAAAGCGGGGCAGCAGGTGATAAAACCACGGGTGGTCCACCCCGGCGCGCCGTCTTAACAGAGATTCGCTGAAAACCTAACCTGGTAGGTTCCCATAGTATAGAACTGCATGACTTCCTGTCGCGCGCGCGGGAGATTCAAAACGTGGGGAATGTGATATTTCACGAGAATCGAGTTCGAGCTTTGCGCAATTTCGAGCTGTCCGGTCAGAAACTACCCCGAGAGCGGCTTAACAGAACGGCTGTCCGGAATTAGCTGGGGTAGAGTCGTGATTTTACCCTCGTTGGACCTAGTCAAATTTTGGCAAAATTATACCGGGTAGATTCCGGTCAACACCTCAGTAGGAGCGGCTTAACAGGAAGGGGTAAAGAAATCTAACCCGGTATCAACCAGGTCAAGGCGTTTTAAAAAGTGTCTGTTAAGACGGGGCTTATATGATGACAATCTGAATCATTCTCCTCTTGTGTAAGATATAAAGGAGCAAGTCCAAGCCATGTTGTCCCATAGTACGTTCCCGAACACATCTAAGGATTTATTAGATAACTGTATTAAGTTACCAGCCCAACTAGAACTTGGATCAGACCAAATACGAAGTGAAATGATACATTTGATGTACAAAAAATACGCTCATAACTCCACATTATGGTAACATATTTGGCACCGTATGGGACACCAAAATCAATTACCTTGAACTTGCCCAATGGTCAAAAGTAGATTCTGAAATGTATATCCTTAATTCTGGTTCTTTATATTTCTTTACATTTTCTTAATTTCATTGCTTTTCATTTGTTGATTTAATTTATTTTCAATTAATTTAATTCAGTTCAATTTAATTTAATTTAATTCAATTCAATTCAATTTAATTTAATTCATTTCAATTTGATTTAATTTAATTCAATTCAATTTAATTTTAATTCAATTCAATTCAATTCAATTTAATTAAATTAAATTTAATTTAATTTAATTCAATTTAATTTAATTCAATTTAATTTAATCAATTCAATTTAATTTAATCTAATTCAATTTAATTTAATTTAATTTAATTTAATTTAATTCAATTTAATTTAATTTAATTTAATTTAATTTAATTCAATTTAATTTAATTTCATATCATTTCATTTCATTCCATTTCATTTCTTTTCATTCCATTTCAGTTTGTAATGGTACGGTGGGAAAGGGCATTATAATATAGAGCCGGTGATGCAGAACAAAATGACGAACATCAATATAGGAAAAGCTCAGAAACGAAAATTGAAAGTATAAATTATGTATAAGTTTATTCGAAGAAATAAAGTAAAGTTATAAATGATTATCCTTGTAGAAATTGCCCCATCCGCCTTGAATTTGAAGAGTTTTAGAAATTACAGTAATCTTTAGAGGCTGGGCGAAGAGCAACATAATATGCGACCAAATCAAACAGTAGACAAAAAGTGGCAAACAAAAAGTGGTCATGAGCCGTTGTTGTTGTTGTTGGTACGTGTTATAATGGCAATTAGTTAAATTGGACTATTATCTCCAACAAAATTTCATTTATCGTATCGTGTATTGTCCGAAGGTTTCTCGGAAACAAGTTGCCTATGTCTCTCGATGCAGACAGGGGGCTTCCTTCGGGATACCTCAATATCTTGAGGTACGAAAGAAAGATAAAATCCAGTCTTGGTTTGAAATGGTTGAAAATCAAAGAAAAATATCTTTATTAAAAAGTACATAATATTAATACTACCACTTGCATGTACTTTATATATCTCCCTTCCTTTAGTTTTTTCAAATGTATCAGTGTTTTCATGAATTTATGCAGTTAGTGATAACAAAAACAAAACAAAAGAAACAAACAAATAATTATAATTCATACTAATAAGAATGATATTCCATGTGATACGCCTATCGTAGGTTGCTTATAATCAGGTATATAGTATATACATATATATCATATGCAAAAATACATACTATTTCCCTTTCTTTCAAAACAGTGATATCCCTATTAATAGGGTGTACGTACAAATGCTAGACGTATTTTATGTTTAAAACAAAAACAAAAACAAAACAGCACAACTAAAATATTATCTGAAGCTGCAGTCTGCACAAAGTCCTTTCGTGGCCACTCTTTGACACCTCCTTATATACTCCCAATATAAATCCAATCCAATACTTATACCCCAATCATGCCAATACCTCTCACAAGGCTCAAACCAATCAAAGAAGAGCCCAAACCACACATAAACAACAGAAAACGTGCCGAGGTGTGGCTTAAAACAGGCGGAGCCTCCACCTCCCCAAAATATGTAGGCCCACAGATGCCGGCGAGGAGGCACATTTTTTTTTAAAATTTGAAATACCAAAGATTTTAAACTAACTACTAAACACTACTAAACTCACCCAAGCTATCTTACTGCTATAACGCCCCCATGAGTTCAATATTATCCAAAAGCGCGTCACGCTACAAGTACAATTTCATTTCATTTCATTTCATTTACCATGTTTACTAAAGATGAAAGCTCGCTTTATCTAGGACTAGGACAGAGGAGCAGTGAGACTGGTCCAGTTGATGTCTGATTACAGTTTGTGTTTATTCCAAGACAACCAGGATATTTTCTCTTACAAACAATATGACTGTATGGGTCATGCGAGGAGCGGTCAGTACCAAGATTATCGTATTAGTGAATAGGAGTGGTGGGATGTCTAAAAGAGGATGTAGATTAAGTGAAATGGTATAATGACTGAGAATGATGCATGAGTAAGGTTATGGATATCAAGAAAAAAGAAAAGTCTGATGATGGAGGGAAACTATATGCAATCCAGTACTAGTAGTGTACTGCATTCGCAATGTATAAACCAGTATTTTCTCCCTCTCTAAGGAAAGATTATCTTAAGAAAACTTATAGAATAGAAAGATCTTTAAATTTTAATTCAAAATGCAATATGTCTTGTAATAAATTATCATATTACATACATGTTGCTACGGAAATGTGTTTAAACAATGCACAAATATAATACAGAGACATAAGTACTTCACAAACATGTAATGACTATTGCTATTGAGGGCGCTAAAACAATTTCAAGCTCGAATCTCGGAGAGAAAATTTTTTACCTCTGCGAGAAAAAAAAAAATTGAAGAGAGAAATGAAATCATAAAAATAGTCGGTGGTGATGAGGTAGATAACTAGAGAGAAAGAGAGAGAGAGAGAGAGAGGGGGGGGGGGAGACTAATGTTGTGATGACGAACAAGAAGGAGCAGATCGCCATATCATACTACATGGTCGGATAGTCTGTTTCTCGTGCCGGAGTGGAGATCCTGAAAATGATTTTCATGTACAGGGCACGCTGCTGAAATGGGGGGGGGGGGGGGGGGGGGGGGGGGGGGGGGGTGGGGGGGGGGGGGGGGGGGGGGGGGGGGGGGGGGGGGGGGGGGGGGTGCCAGAGATAAAATTTGCCAAAAAAAATTGCCCAACGTCTCCAGCAAGAAACAAACAATGGTCTTCATATTTACAAATTTGCCAACAACAACAACAGCAAAAGAAGGAAAGAAAAAAGGTGGTGGAGTTGAGTCACATCTCTTTATCACTCTCAACGCAACGTCCCTGTCGGCATATCATTTTGTACTCCATCGAATATGTGTTCTTAGCCAAGATTTTTTTAAAAGTTTAATGACCTCAATCATGACAGAGATATATAATTATGAAATGTTGATCGAGGGTCCATGGGCTAACGGATCCAAGTCATGACTTGTCGTGTCGATGGACAGGAGGTAGCCAGCCCAGAAGAAGGATATTCAATTCTACAAATCGTAACTCCACATTTCATGACATATAACATGCATAAAGACATTCCATCCCACTCACGAAGGTGAATAAACTTCGCTGACTTTTGTGTCGAAATGTAGGACACTGCTTTGAGGCAATGCAAATCGGAAAATGCAATTTATGTCATAGTTAAACGTTTCCAATCAACATGATCAATGTCATCTACGGCATTCTGGCCATTAAACTTATGATACTAATGCACATCATCGTTGTACCCAATGTGCTGCCAATTATGAAGGTATTGTTGAAAACTTATTTACTGAAGGCATGGTCTCACCTACTCGGTAACAATAACTACACCGAGTATAAAGTTGGGTTAGACTTTACCCAATATTGAGTAAAATGCACCCCAAATTGGGGAAAAACTTACACAATAATGGGTAAAATTTGACCCAACGAACATGCATCTTCCCTTTTTACCCATTTTTTTTCTAGAGTGTCATTTGGACTATAATTAAAAATGTTATTATCAAACATGTTTGGACTTTGATGGAATATTCATGTCGAGGCGTAAATGTTGTAGTATTTTCAGATAATTTATGAAAACAAATACTTATTTTCCCTCCCTTTAATGTCTAAATTACATTTGTGAATTTGTTATATTTGTTATCTTTACCCTCCGTGCATGCGTTTACGAAACGAACCGCCCCCCCCCCCCCGAAAATGAGAAGGAGTATAAACTGGGGAAAATCTTCTAACACTGTAAGTTGTGAACTTTGCTCCGAATTTTTCTAATTCAAGCAGTTTAGGATAGATTTATGCATAATATTCAAAGATTTTCATGTTTGTTTGCAGGAAAAATTAGATACGTGTAATAGGGTGCATTCTTCAAAGGTTTAGTTGCAGCTATTAATATTATATAAGTGGGACCGGGTCTTAATGCATTCCAGTCTTCCTCAGGAAGAAACCGAGGTCAAATAAGATTAAATTATCGATTCGGTCTGAATGTTCTGCTTGTTATTATTTGGGTCGTTTGGGTGAATGTTCTCGCAAAAGTTGGAAGAAGAAAAAAAAATGGTAATGAGGCAGAGATTCAAGGTTTGACTCCGACTATGCATTTTGCACAAATGAATGTCTTTCTTCCGTTTCTTGCTTCCATTACGAGCAATATACTCGGGTAATGATAAAATAAAAGTAATTACCAGTTATATTATGCGTTGTTCTTTTATGTTATACATGTATATGCATTTTTCTCCCCTCATGCACTCCAATACAATCATCCTTTCTCCCCCTCTCTCTGTCTCTCTGTCTCTCTTTTACTCCATCTATTTTTATTTCACCCTTTTTCTTCTCCTGTTTAGTTACTCTTCTATCTTGTTCTCCTCCCCCCCCCCACTCCATCTCTCTTTATTTTTCTCCACTCCATTCTTTCTTTCAGTTACTTTATTTACTTTTTTTCCTTCTCTATAGAGCTATTTTCTAGTTCTCTCTCTCTCTCTCTTTCTCTCTTATTCCATTTCACGCTTATATCCCTCCACCTTATATCTCTCTTACACCTTTTTTTTTGTTGTACTTACTCTATTCCCCTTTCATCTCTCTCTCTCTCTCTCTCTCTTATTCTCTATGTTTAAAATTCCTTTTCTCCCTGTCTTGCATCATTTTGACTCTCTATCCTATCCATGCTCTCTCTCTCTCTCTTTCTCTTTCTCTCCCATTCTTGTTATCTCCCTCTCTTATTTTCTGTTATTCTCACGAAGTCTGTCCACGTTGAAAAGATCGAGAGCTTGGTTGTGCAGAATAATGCGTGTACGGACTCCAATTCCTGCCTGCCTGCCCCGGCCTCTGCTGCGATGAAAAGACTCGATTTTTGGGGGGTATTTTTCTACCTTTTCAATCCGCCTATTCATGTATGAATGGTTCATAAAGCAGTAAAGGCCACTCGTGTCAAAGGGGCACAAAAGAACCCTTTGAAAAGGCTCAATCGCTTCAACTTCCAACAACAAGAATGCTTTAATTTCCTTCACATTCCTCGCCAAAACCACATTTCCAGCTATTCTTCTGATCCTGATTCTCTCTGTCTGTCTGACTGTACCCACCCTACTCTTTCCCTCTTCATCTCTCCCCCTTCCTTATTCTGTCTCGTAAGTATGATTTAACCTCATAAGTCAAACTTTCTAACAACTTTCTAAAAAGAAATTTAATGGATTTTTATATTCCTCTTCAATGGAAGTTTATGCTGAACATCATAATGACATGATTTTTATAAACGTGTATGACAGGTAGTTCAAAGTGCAGAGCTCAAAGTTTATTTCCAAATTTTCATTTAAAGATAAAATAGTGGGGGATGGAGGCGGGCTACATAAAAATACATTTGTATGAAAAAGGTGGCAAATATACAATAAGGCAGGATATATTCGGAAGTCTATATTGTCAGAAATTTTATATATGTGTATTTTCCCCCTGGGAATCAATCGCAAGTTTCGAAAGAGTCACCAGCCCCCCCCCCCCCCCCCCCCGAACAAATCTAGAGAGGGGAGTCCCCTCTCCATTGACTCGCCGATCACTCTACCTTCTCTTAACACACAAAGTAATATCTGCCTATGTGATACAGCAAAATATATTATGCGAGGGAGCGTAGAGAAACTTTTCATTTTTGCTTATTTCCCTAAATTTCGGGAGGGGGGGGGCGACCCCCTGAAAAATATCCGTTGGGGCGGGTCCCCCCTCCCGTCCCCCGGGATCGCCGCCCCTGCACATAGGCCTAATCATTTCTCTAGAAATGTTTGATAGTATACCGTCAGTCTCATACGCTTTCTCAACCCTATTTATCTCATTTTTTTAGCCCCTCGATCCCCCGTTCTCTTTTTCCCTTCTCTCCCTTCTTTGACCTCCTCTCTCAGGCCCTTTCTCCCCACCTCTCCCCATCTCTCTCTTTCCCTCCCTCCCTTCCCTCTCTCTCTCTCTCCTCTCTCTCACACACACACACACACACAACACTATCTTACCCCTCCTCTCTCTTGCACCCCCACTCTGTCCAGGAAAGACTCGGATTTAGACTTCCATGTCCCCCCCCCCCCCCCCCCCCCTCTCCTCCCTCTCCCTATCTGTCTCCCTCTACCTCTCTATTTTTCCTCCCTCTACCTCTCTCTTATTCTCTCTCCCCTCTCTTTAGCAAAGAAGAATAGCTCTGGGCTGTTTGTATAAACGGCCTAAGAATACAATACAAACGGGTCCCTTATTGCACTTCAAGCACACCTTTACCAAACGTTTAACGCGTTAGCAGTCTCACACCCTCCACCATGTCTCAAAATATCTGTCCCCGCCGACTTCCAGGGCTTTTTGAAAGATGCAACTAAAATCATATGTCGTGGTGCAGTGGTTCATTCACTTGACTTTCAAAGGGAAGGTCGAGGGTTCGAATCTTTTGGCCTGTCCAGAAGACAGTAATCTATGATTGCCACTCCCCATCCACGTGAAAATGGGTACCTGTAGAAAATAGGCCGCTGGGATATAATCGGGATAATGATACACTGTAAAGCGCTTTGAGTAGTTGAAACTGGACAGGCGGTGTATAAATACAGTTGTTATTATCATTATTATTAATATTAATATCATTATCTTTTTTTTTTAATGTAGAAAGTTCCAATCTGGTAAGACGATGGTAGCAGGTAGTCTGTACTTTCACAACATCATTTTCAAGTCTGCCTGTAAATGTAATGAAATTAATTTTCGAACAAGTGATTAGGATATGAAACTTGAGCCTAACCGTCGAAGAAAAGTTTACTTCATGTATATGACATGATTAGACTTTAAAGCTCGCCAAATTATAGCAGGTTGAAAATAAACTCCTTGAGGATCAAGGTTATCGCTTTTGTGTAAAAATTATTTTCCTAACAAGTGACCCCCCCCCCCCCAAAAAAAAAGAGTCTACTTTCAAAGGTCTGGCTAAACAAATCCAATTCCATACTTACACAGAACTTCGATTATGCGTGTAAACACAGACAAACATTATATAGGCCCTACGTATTGAAGGTACTGTCACACTTTTTAGAGAGGAAAAATTAATAGTAGGTATAAATGCTTGAAAAAGTGCATGAGAAAATTTCGCTCAAACGATTATCTTTAGTATGGTTACAGAGGAATTTGCCTCTTTCATATTTCTTTGCATGAGGGAAAAATAAATAATCTCTTACGAATCATCGAATGTCCATTGTGAGACAAATAAGTCACCCGGCGTTTGTTTGTTTTATTGGACGATGTTCCTTACAACTTTGGATGAATATTTCGTCAAAGAAAAAAAAAAAAGAAAGAAAGAAAAAAAAAGGTGTAATATTACTATTTTATATATACATCAATCAACTTGTATAGGTTACTCGAGGGGTGCAAACAAAATAGTGTAAGCTACGTGTACTTAGCACCGTACATGATACAGATAACCATCTGAAAATCAATATCTTTCTTCCGTTCCCATGTGTATCTTTTTTTTAAAGAGAGAGATAACAACCAATACACTCGGGGCACATTCGTAGTAACTCTTGTCAATGAATGAAATTTTGTCTATTAATGACGCAAATATGTTATTGAAAATTGACTAGTAACTGGAAGGGAGTGAATAGGATAGAATAGTATAGAATAGTATACAGAATAGTATAGAATATATGATCGTTAAACTTACTATCCATACAATGAATATGGCTAGCCTTTAGGCAGACCAATGCACTGATAGCAAGGTTCACGCAAAGGGCAATATGCGAATAAACGCTTTTGGAATTCCAATATAAATATAGTTCAGATGGAGAAACTGCCACTCCCCCTTTATCTTCCTTCTCCTTCAGAGCCCCCCCCCCCCCCCCCCCCCCCCTCTCTCTCTCTCTCTCTCTCTCTCTCTCTCTCTCTCACTCACTCTGTCCCATTTCTCTTTCCTCCTCTCCTCCCTATCTTTGGCTCTTTCTTTGTCGGTCCAGGGAATGTCGGTCCGTTTTGCTGTGCGTAGTGGCCTCTCTCTGTCCTCTCTCTCTCCCGCTCTCCCTCTCGTCCCCTCTCTCTTTGATCTTTCTTCCCTCTCCCTCTCCTCCCGCCTCTCCTCTTTTTTCACTCCGAACCGTCTCTTTTCCTCTTCTCTCTCACTCTTCCCCTTCGCCCCTTTCTCTCCCTCTTCCTCATTCTCTTTCTTCCCTCTCTCTTCTTTCAGTCCTCCCCCCCCCCCCCTCTCTCTCTCTCTCTTACCCAGGCACGTTAGAAGAACAAGACAAGCAGGTGTCTATATTTTGTTGAGATAGTTTTGGTCCTGATCACCCCATGATGACAGACCCGTTAATGCGATCTTCACCGGTAACCATGGTAATACTGTCCCGTCGTGGTCTCCCAGTAATGTGCCGCAATTTTGGGGGTTATAGGTTTTCCTTCTTTCTTATCTTTTGAAGGTTGTCCACTATATTATGACCAGGTAGCGAAGGCGTCGTTCTCAGGTACGCACTGGGGCAATTTTCGGCTCTCGGTGGCTACGGAATTAACTGTCCATGTAGGCCTATTCTATTGCTTGGTACATCCCAGTAGACCAACAGCCCACGAGACCGACAACCCACAAGATCGACAATGACGGTATAATGACCCCTCAGAAATGCTGTCAGAAGGCCCGGGAGATCGACATGTGGGCTGTTGGTCTAGTGAGCTGTAGCTACATTTATATCGCGCACGAAAAATCTCATGCTCAATGTTCCTACAAATTACTAATTTTCGCGAGGCTTTAATAAATAAGCTGGCGTAAGGCGCTGAAAGCATTCAAGGAATTACTTCCTACTGGGTACCTGGATTGAGAGTGACAAAAAATATCATGATGATGTCTTGCCAAAGGACATAGGTGCCGCGGCTGGGACTCGAACCGTGAGTCATTTGATCGATGCACAGTCCGGCAACCTATCCACTACAGTTCACCAAGGCATCTCTGTTTTCAGTGTGCGAGTGGTCGCGTCCAGGCAAACCACCCCCGGACATCTACCACCAGACAGCCATCCCTACATTACCCCCCCCCCCCTCCTTCCGTCAACTGCCTCCCTATACTATTACCAAGGAGCTCCTTGATATTACCTATATAGTTGTACTTGTTCTAGAATGTACTTGTACTTGTTCTAGAATGGCAGTTGTCATGGGTGGAAAACTAGCAGAAATCCGGGGACAGCTGTCCAGGGCATAGTTTTCCAGATGTTGCAATCGTCTTCTTCTTTGCCTTAATTCCCCTCTCACTTTCCAGCCCCTGTCCCTGCCCCTCTCTCTAGTGTCTCTCCCTCTCTCTTCTTTTCTCTCTTCGCCATTCGAGTGGGGAGGGGGACGTGTCCAACCATTCACCCCTGTAGCTACGCCAGCAGTGCATGGGCAAGGGGTGATATCATTTTTCCCCAAAAAGCCTATCAACTGAGTGTTGCTGTTTACAGAGGGGCATCCTTGCCATTGCTGCTGGTTTTTTTCTGTTTCTCTCTTTAATTTTGTTTTGACACCACCTTGGAAGTGGTTATGTAGTATCCAGATGTGGTCAACGGCAGGAAATCCCATGAAAAGAAGTTTACTGTACTTTCTGTTGAATTGGTCACTGATTCGGGGAAGTGCATCTCTTATTGCATTTTCCAGTCGGATCAGAGATCAAAACAAATTGACGAAAATTGCTGATACAGTTCAAACTCCCCCAAAACAGAATTCAATCTTTAATAATCGACTCCTTTGCATCATTTCATGTACAGTAAGTTGAAGGAAACAATGGAGGAATCGGAAATGTCATTGATATGAAAGAAATTCAATATAGCAAAGTTTTTCATTTGATAATGAAATAAATTAAATCCATATTTCAGCCTTCAAACAATATTTCTTTTCTTGTCAATCGTACACTACATAACAAAAAGAGAGTGAAAACGTTACAACCTCATCTACCTCTAGCTTGCTTGTTTGATATTCTGGAAAGCATTATTTCATCTAAACAGGGAGCCCATTTTCGGGATTCAGGGGCATCCATATTTCAAATTATGTTCGCCTATCTAGTAGGTCCATGGCCTATTACATCGTAACATATAAGCCACGAATTGGCTACAGACTTTAAAAAAAAATCTTTGAATTCCTGGTAATGCCAATACCCGCCTGACTTCTAGAGTTTTCCTCTTTTTAGAGATACCATGCAAAATGTCAGCTACCGATTTATCATTCAGAATCCGACAATTGCAATTTAAAGATGTAGGCCCGAACATCCGAATGTGATCGTAAACACCATTAAAAAAAATTTTTTTTTAGCTTTTATTTTAGCCTGAAATACTGAATTATGAAAAAAGGGTATATAATCTTACCTCGCTGACTTGGGTCTTTTTTTTTTCCTCTTCGCGCCGATTAATTTTATGCCATCTATTTAGAGATACCATTACAAACGTACAGATTATCATTCCGAATACACAAGTTTACATTAGTAATTTTCAAAATGTACCGTAATCGTAAAAACGGATTTATGAAGAAAAAAAAAAGGTGTATACAGTATACTCGCATCTCTCTGGCCTTTTAACCCGCCATTTCAACCTTTAATTTCTGGCCCATCCCTCTCCCCTCCAACACAAATATCAAAAGATCTTTGATTTTTTTTCTCTCTCTCTCTCACTTTTCGCGCCGATTGATTCTATGCAAATCAAGACAAACTAGAGGTCAGTAGCGGGGGCAGGGAAAGGATCTATTTATTTTCACTGTAGTTCACCGATGTAAAGAATGGTTGAAAAGAAAGAGGGACATGGAAAGAATTCCTGACATAACTTGTGACAACAGTCCATCATTCTCTCGTTTCCGTTGACATAGCCTCTTTCAACAGACGTGTCATATTTTTTGTCGATCATTGAAAAAAGAAGAAGAAATGTTGGGCAAAAAATTGATCACGAGTTTGAGTAAAGTACACCACTGTGTTCTAAGGTTGGACCTTGACTCATAGAATAGAACAAGAAGAAGTTTGTGATTGTTTAAGTCTCCTAATAAAACGAAGGCCCAGAACTAGCAACAAAAATTGGTACCGGGCTCATGAATAAGTTTTAAATCTGAATTAGAATTTCAAAGGAAGTTTTATCATACTCATACTGACCAATACAGAGCAGATATTCTAAAGATTCAACAACACAATTCTGTGATTTTATATACTGCTATGATCTAAAATCGCTAGATCTCTCGATCATTTGTTCTGCATTTCGTCTTAATTTGCATGATATTTTCAAATACTGATTTTTACAGTGGACGTTCATGGTAAACGCCTTAGGTTTGTTTCAAATTCCTTTTATAACGTTGCAGTTTAACACTGTAACAGGTGTGAATTGTTCACCCATGGCTGAATTGTGAAGGAGTATATCTGAAAATATTGAAAAGTCAAAATAGGAAAGTAAAATCATTGTCGCATTGAAACTATTACCATGATAAATTTTGGGTTAAAAAAATTGTTTGGCCCTTTTTGTCGGGTATATTTTATTGTTATCTTGCATCAACTAGTGTCGTATCCCAAAAAATGATAAACAGGGAGTGTGCGGAATCCTCCCCGGACCGGAGGTGGAGAATGTGTGGGGCGTAATGTAGACATATTGCAAGTTGTGTGGACCTGGGCCCTCTTGCATAAAAAGTTGCGTTTAATCGCAACTCAAAAAATTAAACGCAAGCCCCAAATACGCGATCCTGATTGGCTGAAAATCAAGTTGCGATTAAACGCAACTTTTTATGCAAGAGGGCCCTGGGCCGGTATTCCATTCAAAACACGCATCAAGTAAGCAGGTTACTCAGCATTTGGCTTGGCTAAGTAAAATGGTTGAAATCGTATTCAGATCAAATCTAAGTACTTTACTTTAGCAAGCCGACTTTTTGGCAAAATGCTAAATGATAGCCATTGTGACTTCAAGATTTAGTTGAATACCAAAATTACTTATTTAAGTATTTTATCTCGACAAAAAACTAAGCAAATTAATCATATTTCGTACTTGAGTATGGACTTGAATACGAGCCCTGGGGTGTACACGGGGGCTACAGCCTACGAGAACGACAGCCTCGTCGGTCTCGCCGCCTTTCTGAAAACATTTTTGAGGGTTTCCTAGACCGACAGCCCGCAAGAGCCACAGCCCAGTAGACCAACAATATCGGGCTTATGGACCTGATGAAAACTTCTTTGAGGGTACTGGGATGACCCCGTATGCCCCCCTTATGATAGGAACACCACTACATGTACCATATCAGTACCATATCACACAATAAAATACATTAAAATGTGTGTGTGTGTGTGTTTTTTTTTTTCTTTAGACAAGCTTGGTGTAACTTATATGAAAATCTTTTTGTGCCACAGCAAGCATATTATAGAAACTCTGTTTGTACAATGTAAGCAGTCGTAGCCATGATAGGGGCACAAGTGGTAACAAGTAAACATTTCCGTAGGAATTTATCTTTAACCTGCCGCTCTCACGTTCCTGCGATGTCGTCATTGTTCTCCGTTGTCAAATAGTCCACGAAGGGAATTCGCATTCCGAAAAGTAGATTTCTTTTGTTTAAAAAAAAAAAAAAAAAATTTATTCCGGGATATCTATTCGGTGAAGTAATTTTAGTGAGGTTACAGCACTAATATGTTACGAGCTCTGATGGTCATCAACACAACAGGAAGCGCACAAACTTGGAGTTGTGTTCACTTGGGTTTCAAAAGGGAAGGGGGGGGGGGGGGTGGGGTGCGAGCCAGATGTGCTCCACCCCCTCCCCCAACAAAAATCCGCCTGTGTATATCTGCATAAAACTAGACCATATAATGAATTAAGAATTTCCATAACAGTGGCATGTAGCACTCCATACCATGCATATGAGATCTCTGAAATTTCTGCGTTCGGTCTCAAAGCTCCCTCACAAAATATTCAATACGAGGAGTCGCTAGAATGCCAAAGAGAAAGAAAGGAGATAAAGAAAAGAGGGGATAGGGGTACCACCACATATACCCTTCTCCGGTCGTTCGCTACGCTCTATCTCACCCCTTCTGCATTGACAAGAAATCCATGATAAGGCGTAGTAAAATAGATTCTTAATGTCTCGTCCGGATTTTTCGAAAATGAGGAGGAGGGGTTCCGTGTTATTCAATATTTGATACTTTTCCCAAACATAAACGTGATATTGGGTCGATATCAATACATTTTATTTTTTACATAATTTTTTTTTTTACATAATTTTATTTGTTCATGCACCCTAGAGGCTCAAAGCAATGGTAAATTTTATTATATTGATTATCATTTTTTGATTCATTGCCTAGATGTCCTCATATTCTTATTTATTTCATTTTGGAACAAAATATCAAATAACAAAAGAAATAATAAAAATAAAAATAAAATAAAACAAAAAAAATTGAGGCGGCCAGAAAAAAAGGTGGGAGGAAGTGAAGAGAAACTACGAATTAATCTTATTTGGCCTAATGGCTTATTGACGTTCTTACTTTTCTTGTGACATTACGTCGCCATCCGATGTACGGGTTCTATGTTTAAAGGGAATGTTGAGTTCTAGGAAAGGTAACAAATAATTTGTGAGCTTTCTCATTCTTTTTATCTTAGTTTGGAAGATAGTATAAATGCCCCCTGAAAAGGATTGCTTTTCAAATTCCCTCACATTCAAAATATGAAAATAAACAGCTGAAATGTTCGGGCCGAACATTTGTGTGTAGTCCCATATACACATTTCTGTGTGCAGTGCATGTGACTCTCAGCAGGATTGAGTCAATTTCTTGTCATTTTGGTGATTTCAAGACCTTACAGCATACACCAATTTTTTATGTGCTATATAATCAACCTTTCCAATTGCTTTGAGACAGTTTCTTTCACAATTCAATCTCATGCCCAGAACTCAAATTTATCTTTAAGAGCACAGTTATCACGGACCCATTCACCAGATTAAAATTATGAGAATTCTTGTAACTGTCAATTAGTCCTTCAAGAGTTTGCACTTGAATGTGAAGGAGAGAGTTATCTTCAGATCATTGTTCTAATGCAAATTTGAGATGCTCCTATGTTATCAATCACGTGCCAATATAGGAAGTGTTATCTCAATACCAGCTATTGTTTCATTGTTCATTTTTTTAATTGATTTTTTTAAAATTCAAATAAGAGATTAACCGTGCCGTATACCATCCCATAATACGATTATCTCACACGGTGCACTCCCGATTTACACTGATGTTTTTTAAATTGATTTTAAAAAAATTCAAATAAGAGATTAACCGTGCCGTATACCATCCCATAATACGATTATCTCACACGGTGCACTCCCGATTTACACTGATGTTTCCAGAGGATCGCCTTCACAGCAGGGGAAAATAAAATCACGAAAACATCAGTGTATAATTGTCTTAAATTTTGTGACTAGAATAGTTCATGTGTACTGTGAATAAACACATGTTTATTATGTTGACACGGTTGACATATTTGAAGAGCAATCTTTTTCAGGGGATGTTTCTACTTATGTTCTTCCAAAATGACATAAAAGGAATGATAAAGCTCACAAATTATTTTTTTCACCTTTCCCACAACTCAAGATTCCCTTTAAGGGACAGCGAACTGAGGTATAACGGCATCAGCTGGTACTGTGACACAATGCCCCTTCGACAAAAGCTCCTCCGTTTCTCTCCTACACTAATCGTATTCCCAATTTCAACCATGGACCTACTACTACTTAGTAGGTCCATATTTCAACCCCGGAGGGCCCGGACCATATACTATCTGTAACCATGGTAACCCTAACCCTACCAATAAACCTTACCTCAAACCCAAAATGCACCCCTAACCTAACACTCATCTTAACCCTATATGGCCCGCATTCTGAACTCCGGTTCATTGAAAACTGACCTAGACCGCCAGTCTAAATTTTTGTACCAAGTTCAAACACACTTGCACTGGGGTTTAGTTAAAACGGAGTTCAGAATGTGATTTTCTTAAACTTCGGTTCAAGGGGCAGGCTTAGACTGTGTTTAAACCACACTTTTTAAAGTTAAACCGGAGTTCAGAATACGGGCCTAATATTATGTTTGACGACACAGAGCAAATGTCACGTCTCATATCGTTTAGAAGGCAAAATCTATTCGAGTAAGGCTACTCGAATCAGGAATATGAATAATAAGATAACAATATTGTGTTATTCAGCCAGGGTTGCATCATCAGCATCAATGCTGATCTTCCTGAGGGCCCTGCAATTATTATTATCCCAGCATTGCCAGGTACACATTCAATACACCTGGGTGGAGAGGGACAATATGGATAAATTAAACACCTTGTCCAAGGATGCAAGCACCAAGCAAGGCTCGAACCCAGGACAACTCGTATGAGATTTAAGAGCCTTTACCAATATACCACAGTCATGACAGTGCACCCCATAAGATCGGGTATTGATGCACACTTTTTTTTCCCGCGTATCTTTTCACGAAAGCCTAACGTGCAAAGTACATGTGTGAAGTCCTCACCTAAACGACTTCAGCATGATAATATTGACAAAGGGTTTCAACGATAACGACTCATCGTCTCCTCCTAGCAAAGAAAATCGGCAATCAATTTGTTTGATAGTCGATAACTCTGATTATATCTGTCTTCTTTTCGTATGTTTAAGGGGCCGTAAACGACAACTGCATGCTATTTAAAATCGGTCGCGTTAAGTTTATTTGGAAAAGGTACTGGATCCAAGAAAATCGGTGCTAAGGGCTATTAGTAGCATTAATCAGAGAGCAACACCGATATCCAATACCTTCTCTACATAAATTTCAGAAGATTGATTTTTCATTATATATCGTTATATCCTTATCCTAAAATGTGATATGTGACTAGCCCCTTATACACAAGGGGAGGCTCTCTTTTTTTCCGTAGGTTCGTTTTTACCGAAGGGTCATAATCCCGAAACCTAAATTTCCCATACCCATGATACTGGGGGGGGGGGGGGGGGGGGGGGCGCATATTTCCAAAATTGGAATAGGGTTCATAATTTCGAACATTTGTTGCATTATTCCGAAGGTTCGTTTATCCGAAGGTTCATAATTCCAAAAATTTAATAGGGTTCATTATTCCGAAGGTTGGTAATTCTGAAAACGATACAGGGTCTTATTTCATTTGAAGAATTATGAACCTTAGGCAGTGGCGGATCTACATAGGGGGAAAACCGGCCCGCCCCCCCCCCCCTTCCTTGAAACACTTTAAGTACACAATAAAAACCATTTTATAAATCCCCCTTTATTGTGTACTTACGGCACTGTGCCCTTCTTTTACAAAATCATGGATCCGCCCCCGCCTTAGGAGTTATGAAACTAAGTTCATTTTCGGAAATACAAACATTCGGAGTAACGAACCTTCGGAGTATAAACCTTAGGAATAAACGAACCTTCGAAATCATGAACCTTCCGACATGTAACCTACACGAGATAACGTCTGCATTAAAATGATTTTTAAAAATGCAGGCGTTGAAACGAAGGATTGTATCGCCTTCGATACTGGGTTATCAAGAGATTTCATTATCTTTGTTTTAGAGTGTATTGAACGATTTTCTTTTGTTGACAGGGGTGAAGAGGAAGCCCTTTCGTATAACCTCTTCTGCAAATATAGTAATCAGGAAATCCAAGTTGTCAGCTTTTTCTCACCACCGGTTCACTATATGATCATGCAGGTATGAGCTACCTTATCATAACCAACCATGACTGGGTCCACAAACATACACATACAAGTTGGTGGACATGTCATTTCCGCAATATTTAATGAAATGTAAATAAAGGCAGAAAGTGTTGGTCAAAGGGTCAGAGGGATTATACCCCAACGCTCCAAACAAACTACACGTGTATACGTTTTAGGAAATGCAACTGAAGATTCACCATTCCATAATGCCGTAATTTTTCATGGCAGTTTGAGAACATAAACAAACCACTAATATTGTCTCCGTAGTTAGAGGATAAGATATTTTACAGATGGTTTCTGATCGCTTTCGAAGTTAACACAAATACGAAATAGTATTTTTTTTAAAATCCATCTGAAATTGTATAGCTCAAAGTGTTTGGGGCCTTTCTCCGATATTATCATTGATAAAGTTATTCATTTCTCAAAGTGAAAAATTGAAAACAAAACGGCGTATTGTTGAATTCATAGGGAGGCATGGGGGCATGATTGTGCCACCCCCGTGAAATAGAGGGAGGGGGGGGGGGGGGAGAGAGAGAGAGAGAGAGAGAGAGGGAGCCCCAATTTGCCCAGTTTTGTCTTACCTACGGGAGGCAGATCCCATGTTATCATTATAATAATGAGAGATTTTCTATTTTGGAATGCTATATTCCTTTTAAAAATTTATGTGGAGGAGGGAATGTGTCCCTCTCCCTCCCCCATCACACGGGATCACCCCCTACCCCCGGTCTAAAAGAACCGATTTAGAATTGGGCGGCCGGAACTCCCTGAAGTTTTTTGTAGTTATATATCGTCTTTATCTTCGGTCTTTTGGCCGCTCTACATGCATTGTAAATCGGTGATTTGGTCCAAAACATATTTCGTGCATTCGGGCAAAACCTTACTTATTGAAATCATGGTGAAAAATACGTATGAAAGCGCTCACCTTGCATCGTAAGAGTTTGATCAAACAGTTGAAATCTTTTTTTCATGGCGATCATCACGGCGATTATCAGATTCTACTGAACCAGATGATTCGGGTTCTATCCGGAATAGAGGAAGAGCATGAGCTGGCAATTTTTTTGGGGTGGAAAAAAAAGGAAATGAAGAAAAAAAACACATACACACACACACAAAAAAAAAAAAAAAAATCGTTCATGTGATGTGATTTTCACTTATTCGAGCAGTGACTTCAAACAATTCTTTTCAATTCAATTCAGTTCTTTTAATGACATAATACTCAGTTCTAGTACAGCGCATATAATGCATGTCTCCATATGCTTCCAAAGAGCTTTTGATTATTAATCCTTCTATAGCTTACAACTTCCCAGATGAAGGCAAGTAGGCGTTCAAGGAAGTACTTCCGACCGGTTCCCATGTACTTCACCTGGGTCGACTGTGGCAAATGTAGGTTAATGTCTTGTCAAAAGACCGGACGTTAGTGCTGTGCCAGGGATTCGAACCTCGTACCTCGTGATCCAAAGTCTGGTCTGGTGACTTATCCACTAGACCACAACACCTCTACTATTTATTGAAATGAATCCCCAGGCAGTAAGGATTATCATCATTTATCAAACAGAATATAAAACATTCATGTTCTCACTTATCCACAAAAGAATCTTGTTTAAAAAAATCCTCTAAAATAAAAATCCCGTTTCTGATGTGCCATACAAAATTTGAATCTAAAGCTTACAAAGAAGTGCACATTGATACTTTTCTTTGATGTTTCATCAGAATGAAGGGTTGGCCTGCATTGGAAATGTGGCGGTTATGAACCCGGAGACAGGTCTGTGATTAATGTGGAATCAGTATTCCCACGCTTCGATAATGCTTGCACGTGAGGGATTTAATATCAAGGCATAGTACAATAATTATTGTACGTCATATAGCAGGGCTGCTGTTTGGGAAAAAAAACTGCTTAAAGCTACATATAGGGACACTAGCTCTTGTTACAGCATGTCAGTGTTTCAGAATTGATCGACCAAAGACGAAATTGACTGAAACGAGCACTCGCACATTCCAGAGACAGTGTCCGATCCGGGACGAAATTGAAAACACATTTTTAAAAATTGAATGAAATGGTGACGAAAATGGGTGGGAAAACCTATAGTACTGAAACATACGAGATGTGCTTTTGGAGTAGAGTTTGGATATGTTAGACTACCATTGCAATGACCTCGTAAGGTCACTTGGGCCTGTGGTCTCTGGGTAGTTAGTTACGTAATGATAACGCCACGCTCCCACCCCTTCCCCTTAGGCAAGTGACCTTAACGACATTCCATGGCAGGTCATGGCACATGCTAAAAATAGCAAATGCCGTGATCTCGTAAGGTCACACAAGCCCGTGGTCACTGGGTATTACCTAATAGTCACACCCCGCTCCCACCCATAGGCTAAATTCCATGGCAGGTCGCGGGAGCTGACCCACTTCGGGTCATCGGTCGGTGACTGTCAGGATAAGTGAGCCTCCCCCACCCCCATAAAAGTAATATGCTGGAGTAGACAGCTGATATGTGGACCTGATGATACTACAACTGGACCCCACCACCGATTGCAATCGTATTTTAATTATGCATGCATTGTCGCGTAATAATCAAAAGAAAGATCCGGTACGATCAGAGGGACAGAGACAGAGACAGAGACAGGGAGAGGGAGAAGGGGGGGGGGGGGGGTTCTTTGGTTTTTATTCCTATATCCCTTTGATAATATTGGTAATCAAACAATATGTGCGCTCTTTAACATTGTATGAAAACGTTTTCACAAGAGTCCATAAAAGAGTCTTGATAACTATTGGAATTACATTTTCTTCATTAATCGTTACCATTAGAACCGAGCCTTTAAACTGCAAGAGTTGTATTTAACAAACAAAATTTTCAGTCACTCAGGAAGCACAGTAGAGTGAGTGAGATATAATGATCATGAAATTGAGTAATATTGTGCTGAAGATGAAAGACACAAAAGGAAGAAAAGAAATGATTATGGAATGTAAACCAACGAACATTATAAGAAAAGAGATGATTATGTGGTTAATTCGTAGTGGTATCTCCGTGAGTACATGGCTGTAGATAAAAATCGTTATACTTTTTATCATGTGGTATAGGTTACCAGTAGCATATCCAGGATTCTCTTGCAGGGGTACAAATATGAGTGAACTTTGACAAGCAAAAGAAAGAGAAAAAAAGAGTGTAAAATTTTTGAGGTGACATGTTAGTCTATTTTTTTTTTAATGTAAGGCCTTCATTTTTAAAAAAGAATTTGTGTGTGCGTGCGTTTTTTTATTTTTTGGTGTTGTTATCTATTTATTTATATTTTTTGGGGGGCGGGGATGGCAGTTGTACCCCGTGGCCCTCCCCTGGATCCGCCCCTTGGTCGAAGCCTTCATCCATTTGATGGTTAATACGATATCAATGGTATGGATGCAAATATCTCGTATCCCCTTTCATTTCGAGATGTGTTTCACTTTCTTTCATGATGACCATGACACCAGGACAAAGAGTCGGTTCTCCTCTCCCCGTTTCATGTCCAAATAAGTCTAAATTTCGAACCTCCCAATCATTTGTCAGTGGCGTATCCAGCATATGGTGGGTGAAGTTGGTGTAAAGAGGTAAAGAGGTAGAAATTGAAGAGGGAAATTCTAACAGGGAGAAAGGAAAAGTTAAAGAGGCTATTTTCATGTTACCACGGACTGGTGCCATTTATTTGCCGGTCGGATAGTCTAAAATGCAGGCCAATCTGATAAAATAAACAAAAATGTTGGTTTCTATTAACTGGACATATGGATTTTCATCATTTGTACGAGTTACAGTTTGATAATAACGTGTACATGTAACCAGGGGCGGATCCAGGATTTCGTATAAGGGGGGGGGGGGGGCACACAAATGCAGGATTGTCAACTTTGGGAAACTGCTTGGAGGGAGACCCACATTTTTTTTGGTCTCTCGCAGCCCTCCAAAAGTCGCTCAGTGGGGGGGGGGGGGGGGGGGGGGTTTATGGGGTCCAGTTCCCCTCAATAATTCTCTGAAAAGCAAAAAAAAATAAAAAAATAATAATAATAATAAAAAAAAAAGCTTTTCTGGTCGAAAAAGAGGGGGCACAATCGCAAATAGGGGGGCACATTGCATTGTTTTCCCTCAAAAGGGAGGGGGGGGGCACGGGCCGGGATTGCCCCCCCCCTGGATCCGCCACTGCATGTAACAGACCCGCAGTACTTCTTTAGAATCTCTGAAGGAAGCGAAGAGACAAGAAATCAACTTTAATAAGTTTTGGTGCTTTATGACCAGCACAAAAGGTACACTGACAGCGAAGGTTTTAAAAACACATCAAAGAAACGCGATGTTATTAGAGGAGAATCCAGTGTTTTCATTTCCTTATTTTCTTCAACTTGGAAAACATACCAAACGAAAGTCAGTACGTCAATCGCGATCCCCGTCATACAGGTTAATAGTACGGAGTTTCATTCGGGTAAAAATATATTTTGTAAATTATAAGTATGAAATAAAGATAAAATTATGCCGTATGTAGTGAGTTGCTTGCATTCTCACACATGATTACATCGTTTAGAAATTATTACTTATTAGCTATAAAGAAATCAAAATCGAAAGCTTTATATTTTGTACAGGACAGGCATGACAAGTCAGACAAAAAAAGCGCGGGCTCGGCCCAAGTACAAAGTCAATTAAGTACAGGGCCACCGCATTGCGCCCTGTTTCATTTGCAGCCCCCCCCCCCCCCCGAAAAAAGGAAAAAGATCAGCAATGTCTTCAGGGGCGGACTGGCCATGGTGAGTTCGGGGAGTTTTCCCCCATGGGCCACATGATATTTTGGCTTGAGGGCCGGTCACATTAAATTCCTCAACCGATTTTCAGTACCAGTCCGCCACAGGCCATACACTTCTGCCGCTAGGGTTGTTGATCCTGGGCACTTTGAGGGCAATTGCCCCCGCCCCCACAAAAAAGAATGGGATCCTACGGAGTATAAGTTTGCTAATAATACCCCCCCCCCCCCCTCCCTCACAACATTACAAATGCATGTAATGTACTCTGGTGCTTGTCGAAATAATTCAAGCACAGTGCATGTACCAATCTGTGTATCACGAATGAGTTGTTCAGACTTCAGAATAAACAGAGACGAGACTAATGATCAAATTTACATGTAGTAAATAGAAGCAGAAAGTATATTTCGACGGGCAAAAATTAAGCGAAATAAGACATCGTTTGGTATCCAGCAATCTATTTTCTTTTTTTCCCGACAGATCGTGGCCAACTAGGGCGAAATTAGGGCTTATAAACCTCATATAGCAAGCTTATGAGAATTTTGTCTGCAACTTTCAAAATCATTTCCAAGCATTCTAGATTAGATAGATTAGATTGAAAGGTATTTTGAACATATATTCTGTCTTGAAAATATCAAAGTTCTGAAGTTCTCAATTACAGACATTAATATTTGTAGAAAAATCAGACATTTTATTCGGTAACAAATTTAAATTATCTCCTACTTGACTTCCATATAATAATCATCTCGATATTCATGATATCATAATTACTGACCATGATTATAACTGGGTTATGTCGAAACGTACGCAATAAAATGCATACATTCTATATTAAAAAACCAACCAAAAAAATAAATAAAATAACAGTTGGGTAGGCCTAAACTTTAAGCAGTATTGAGTAAAAAAAGGAACGGCTATGTTTTTTGGGGTAAAATTTTACCCAATATCTGACAAATTTATATTTGGGTACATCTCAGCCAGTATTCGGTTACGTTGTACCCAGCAAAAATGCATGTTCTCTTTTTATCCATTACAATGCATTGGGTAATATTTTTCCCAAATTAGTTTAGAGATTGTCTTGATTTCTGGTGATGAAAAAAAATCTTACCTTACTGATTGAATAAAATTAATTCATATATTGAAGGTTAAAGACTTAAATTTCATGACTACCTCAGCAATTTAGTAAGAAAATGGCATAATGGAACATAATAGCCGAGCAAAGCATTATGAGAAAATCGAAATTGTAGTCCCGCCAAGTAGACCACGTGGTCTCTTACATTCAGGGTTCTCAGCAGAAACCTGTTTACTCTTAATTGGTCAAAATTGAACGAATAAGAATCGAATGAATAAGCATCCTAAAGGAATCGTTCCAAACGATCAAAATTTTAAGCAGGTAGAAAGTATGCATTGACATACATTTCTTACCCTCGACGGCAACCTTGTCGGGAAAAGTTGCTCTTGAAATTTTCCTTTTGAAATCTAGGTAAGCTAGTTAAGCTTATCAGGTACTAGGAACACATAAGTGTATTTTAAACTGTCGATACACTGCATAATAATTGTGTGCATATATATTTTCGTGCCTTTCAAAAATATATTATTTTCATAAACATGATAAAAGTAAATTTCGCAAGTTGCTAGTCCAAAAATTTATCTTGACAGATAGTTCGGTTGCAGAACTCAAGCTTACCTTTAAACATTAATAATTACCTTACGCCTTCTCTAAATCATTACGTAACTCACCACACAAAAGAAGATGGCTGACACATTAAATCTTCGATTAAAATAAACTGTCTTCATTTTCGTAAACAAAATATACAAGCAACAAGAATACGTTACATCTTCGTGGTCATACAAAAGAGATGGTACTAACTAGAGTAGTTTTCATCATAAAATATATTCAATTTCGACATATATATTTTGCATGAAAATAATATTATGTGATTGTACATGTACGATATAACGAGCATTTTTCTGATACATGTATAGAATATATATATAAAAACATGAATAACATAATATCAGAGTTATGCGTGTACATTCACTATTACGTTATATATCTCGAATTTTTAAAAGAAAGAATAATACAATACTGGCATGTAAAAGTACAAATATTTTATAAGGACTGTACATTATGTGGTTACATAAAATGGCTCTAATCGTTACTTTATTATCATGTTGCCTCCTACATGAACAGATAATGCGATGAATACATTTACACATTTCACGGTCATTCCCAAATAGAAGCATAAGATAATACGACTCAGTCACTAATAATACTAGATCAAATAACTGGTTACCATTATACAACATGATACTTGTCTCTGGCATATTATTCTACGTTAATATCCCTTATAAACGCTTTTAATGACTTCATTCACAATACTAAAAGACATGCATTTGAAAATGAAAAATGCAATACTCTACCATAAAATCCCTGACTTTCTAACCTACTTAGAATGATGAGGGCAGTAACAAAAAATAATATATCATACCGTAATTAAAATTTTAATACAAAAAAAAAAAAAAATTGCATTCAAACTTAAAGATACTGTTTATCGGATAGTGATAAGTTTTATGACACTGTTCCTTAAACCGTTCCTTCTCTTAATCAAAGTTTTGCAAGTATTTGTAGGTTGATCAAAGTCTCGATAGATTTTAAAGATTGCTCAGATCGAACAGCTATACATTTAGTCTGGAAAAGAACGTGCAAAATGTATTTCAAACATCACGAAAATGGTCGCTTTATTATTAGACACATACACAGGTTGATAACCGTAACAATTTTGTCAGCCTAAATTTTAAAAAAATCATTCCAAAAGGTGATGGAAATTACATGATAATGATGCTAGAGATAATTTGAAAGGTCATCCAGCAGTATTTTCCCCTCCTTATAAACGTTCGCCATTTTATTTTAAACTTTTTATAAGTCTTTTTCTCGGATGCAATACTAAATTAAAATACGATTCAACTTCCTTCTCAACCATGCCAATTTTTAAACAAAATTACCTTTCAATAATAAATTGTGAAATACTATATCAAACCAATTCTGTGATAAATCCTTGATCAAACAGATTGCTCGTTTTCTGCGTTACTTTTAAAGAAAAAGTCGAGTTCTGTTCATGTGATTACTTTGAAAGAAACTGGAAGCAATCGGGAAAAGGTTGACTGTATAATAAGTAAGAATTGGTGTATTCTGTAAGGTTTTGAAATCACCAAAATGAGAATCCTGCTGAGGGACACATGCACTGCACAAAGAAATGTGTATATGTATATAATATGAGACTATACATACATATGGCATGAAAGTTCGGCCAGAACATGTCAACTGTTTCTTGTCATATGTATGAAGGCATTTGAGGAGCAATCCTTTTCTGGCGATATATTTTCTTCTATGATAATGTTCCAAACTGACATAGAGAGAATGAGACAGCTCACAAATTATTTCCAAGAACTCGACCTTCTCTTTAAACAATGATTACCTGCTTGGCTGGGGTTGGGGTGGTGACAAGCAGTGGCGGATCCAGGGGGGGGGGCGGGGGCCCGGGCCCCCTCCCCTGGGACCAAAAAGGGGCCCCCAAAATGCTGAGGACCTTTTTTTTTTTTTTTGGTCAGAAAATTTTGTGAATATTGAGCCCCCTCCCTCAAGAAATCCTGGATCCGCCACTGGTGACAAGGACTGGTAAGGTGACCCCCTTCGAATAGCTTACTTTACAAGAAGAAGTATCTTTGCGTTGTGAAGATGTTATAGTGTCCACAATAACCCCCCTAAATTGGCACAGACAATGGTCAGAATTCAAATGAAACATGTACCACTGCTCACAAACCTTTGCAAGTAAATTTGTATTTTCAAATTTTTTTTCGATTGCCTTGCATCAGCATAATTATACCTAAAACCCATTATCTGATAAAACTCCTACAGTTGAACTTCGTTATAACAATGTGATTTTGCCGGTCCCACTTCTTTGTATTCTATAGTTTTATATAGCCCTGATATAACAAGGTTCGATATAAAGAGGTAATTTCCTTGTTTGCTATAATAAAGTTCCACTGTATACTGCTCATAACAAAACACCTCGCTAGCCTCTCAGTGTTTAATCCATAACACTGTACTGCTCTTCCCATTGTGCTAAAACTTGACTGCGTTCAAGGTTTAGGCTTTTTTTTCTCTCTCTCTTCATATTCACTCTTTACCCGTGGGAAATCGGAAAGGGATCTCCGCGAACGATGCTCTAATGAGCTGCGACGGTTGTGACAATTGATCTGCCACGCCATCGTCCTTTTCCCTTTCCATGTTCCTGCTATTTTCTACTTTTCTGGTGGTGGTTTTTTTCTTTCTCTCTTTTTTTTTTTTTTTGGCACAGGTACAAAATCGTCTGGGCATATTTCTAGACGGGTTAGGAGTTGGGTTTCAAGAAGAGCTATACTTGAATTTGTAATGCACCCGTCGGGACAACTGCCAGTTCAACGAGGAAGAGAAAGAGAAAGAGGAGTTGGGTACCTTTCTGGGAGCCACAAGACTAATGTCCCAGATGGTACACGTGACAGCGGCTTGTGAATTGTCAAAGTTAAATGGTCTCTACAACAGAACATGACTATCATGACACTGTCCAAAATTGTTCATTTACAGTTCGAGTTTGTTCATCATTCTTGTTTTAATTCTGCTACTGATGAATAATAATTAACCCCAAATATTGTCAAAAAATCTCACCGATTTCTACATTTATGCTCTTCTTCGCCTACTAGTATACTACTGTGGTCATCAAGAAGGCCCGGAATTTGGTAATCATTGTAAGAAATATGTCTTCTGTATTATTATTAATAATGCCTATGAACAACTTTCAATAAAAACAATCCATCATATTCTTTCAATTCATATTTATCGCTGCTGTTAAATGGCAGTGTAATTAGCATAGCTTTACATATGTATATCAATTCAACATAAAAATTGGATCGTTTCTAAGTGTATACAACAGTTGACATCCATATATTGAGAACTGGAAATAAATATAGTCGAATACATCGCTCTAGAAATAACGAAAAGGGAAAGCCGTAAGGAAAAGTGAAAAACACTCCAGTATTGAAAAATACATGTAGCAAGGAAGAAATTGACTTTGTGATGCCTCTGCACTTACATTGGTCAAGTGCAATTATCATTTATCACAACTCTATTATATGTAACCTGCTGTACACCAGACTATCGTAACTCGTTCGATACATATCTTGATAATGGATGTAGCCTGTCATCAATGTTCACTTTTATCAACTGGGGAAAAAAATACAACGAACAAAAAGCTGAATGAAATGTAATTGAGGTGTGAACACCAGTTCTAGTGAACACACAGAAGAAGTAGTAAGTGTAAGTATATAGAATTCTTTCTTTTCCCCGATCAGTATCAACCTCAAATAACATTAAAAAAAAATCAGTATCAACCTCAAATAACATCGAAACTCATATACACTGTGTATTCTGACATTCAAAGAATGAAATTATTACTGTTTTATCGTGCAGCATTGCCATAGGACGAAAAAGGAGGACAAAATATACAACTCCACAGGAAATATGCATACAGTTACATCTTCTGTGCAGGAAGAATAAGAGACCCCACTTATTGGCTACAGCCCACCAGACCGACAGTCCACGAGACCTACAGCCCACTAGACCGACAGTCCATGAGACCGACAGCCCAAAAGACTGACATGTCAGTCTAGTGGGCCTTCTTTTCGGAGGGTTCACCACACCGACATTGTCGACCTCGTGGGCTTTCGGTCTACTGGGATGACACCCTATATTGTATAACCAAAATCGTATATTACACTGGCTGTTTTTAATCTGCAGAATGAGCTGTATATCGAATCTTTATTACGCATTTCTATTGATACTGTTGAAAGCAGTGTCCATAACTTCCAAATAATGCACTCTATACGATTATTGTAGGTAAATGTACCATGTTACTTAAAGACAAAATTGGGTTCTGGTCCTGCGATTACACTTTGATAGAACCTGTCTGGATTCTGGAAGCAATTATGGACGGTTGATTAAGTAGGAATAATTGTGTATTGTGAGGTCTTGGAATCATCAAAATGATAACCAAATAACCAATTGACTCCACTGACTTGCTGAATATCACAGAGAGTGAAAAGTACTGACCATAACAAAGATATGGGTACGTGGGACTACACGCACACGTGTGGCATCAAATTATGGTCCAACGTTTCAGACTGTTTCTAGTGATATTTGGAATATGAGAAATTTCAAGGGCAACCCTTTCCTTGTGACACTTCTACTATGATAATTTTCAACATGGAAATAAAAAGTAAAAAAAAACTCACAAATTATTTTTCCAATCTATACCAGAACTCAACCTTCTCTTTAAACGGCAGACCAATGGGTATGCAAGTACTACACTGTCTTCAGGAACAATGCGAGTATAGGGGAATACATACGTTGTAAGCATACATTGAGGACAACGCGAACACCAATACAAAAGGAGTGGGGAGCGTTTGTGGTACCCCCAACTGTGGCTTGCTTTGTGGGGCTATAATGAACCCTTTTCAAACTTTTTAATAATGCACATTAGGCGTACAGAAATGTTATGTACATTGTGCGACTAGCTAGATGAGTAAGTTGCAGAATTGATTGGAAATCCATAACAATATAACTGAGAAATACAATGTCACATTTTAACAGCATGATTACAAATATAGCTCAAGTAAAATTCATTTTGTAGTTTGGGCAATATGAGCAAATTGACAATTACTTTCTCAAATGAAACGATTTTTTTTCTGTGTCATTTGGTTATGGACAAAGTAGTCAGAAATCAGAATGCCTAGTACAACCTGTCGCTCCGTTGCAATTGAAAAATTCTGACAAATTTTGAGAATTCTTTATAATTATGCCCGATTCTTAAACGCTATAGGGTGAGGGGACCACTGAAATTATACATCATAAGAGAGCATCCACAGACATTGCGTGCAAACGAGTAATGTGCTCTCGACGGGTGGGGTATAATTAGGGTATGGTGCCTGGTGGTAATCGTACCCCTGATCGATCTATTTATTGCAAACCTTTACACTCCAATGTGGCAACAAGATCAAGTACTAAACTGCAGGTCTATACCTTAGGCCCCGATGTGGTGTGTAACCATCGGTTCAATACCACCTGTTTGTCCAAGTCTAATCAGGATCCCAGTCACACCGAGGCATCGACTCCAAACCGCGATCAACAATAAACGAAATCTTGGCCATTCGGGGTAACGGTATTTCTTTGTGCTGTCTATCGTCGGTCAGGTGTCGGTCTCGTTGATGGGACCGGGGTATAATGCTCAGACCACAATTACCATGTAGAACCATATGCTTCCTAATTCTGGGAACGCCGAACAATCAATTACAGGTATTAGTATAATAGCACTTGCTGATACACTATAGGCTATCAATAATTGGTGTGTTCCGAGATGTGATTCCATACTGCATGCAAAACTACAAATACACAGTCCTGCACTGTCGGACAATGGAAAGTAGTCTTTATGGAAGCCTCCTCACCCAAGACCAGACCCCACAAGAAAGGGATATCTTTTCATTTGACATTTTAAAGGCCAAGTCCACACTAATATCAAGTTGATTTGAATAAAGAGAGTAAAATTAAACAAGCATAACAGTGAAAATTTCACTGAAATCGGATGTAAAATAAGAAAGCTATGGCATTTTAAAGTTTTGCATTATTTCATGAAACAGTGATATGCATAACATGGGCGGTATGCAAATGAGTGATCCGATGATGTCACACACTCACTTTTGCTTATGTATTTTATTATATGAAGTTTCAAATATTTCAATTTTTATGGATGTGATAATAAAGAATCTCTCCCTTGGATCAAAAAAAGTTACAATAATGATGATTTTACATGTTCCATAAAGAGTCAAACCTAAACTCAAACCATGTTTTACATTATTGAAGCAAAAAATTGAAATATATGATATTTCATATAATAAAATATATAAGCAAAAGTGAGTGTGTGACATTATCAGTTCCCTCATTTGCATATCGCCCATGTTATGCATATCACTGTTTCAAGAAATAAGGCAAAACTTCAAAATGCCGTAACTTTCTTATTTTACATCCAATTTCAATAAAAATTTCACTGTTATGCTTGTTTAATTTTACTCTATTTATTCAAATCAACTTGATATTAGTGTGGACTTGGCCTTTAAACGGGGACGGTGGTGAGACCTCTGGGAAATTTTGCCCCCCCCCCCCCCCAATACCGGAAAGATTCCCAGATAAAAATCCCTGAAAAATAATAGTTATCAATATCCCTAGCCATAAATCTAGGGTTAGACTCAGAATCTATACGATTGTCACTGTTCACTTATGAACTTAAAGAAGAATGAAACCCTGGGGAAATAACCATTTTAATGAAAAGAGAGGATAGAGAGAGGCAATTTTTAAAAAGTTCCATCAAAATCGGTTACGAAATGAGAAAGTTATGAAAGTTTCAAAAGTCTCAATTTACTTTCTATGGCGATCCTCAAATTGGCAATGTTGCTTCAAATGACAAATTTAATAGTACAACTCTCCATTATGTTTGGTACACAAAATTTCATATTTTCTCCATTATCTCTAAAGATGCTGCTTGTCTTTTTGTGAACTCAACATATGTTGTGTCAAATACATTTTCCCAAGATATATCGTGAGCTAAGAAGGGACAAGCTGCATCTTGAGAGATAATGGGGAAAATATGAAATTTTGTGTACCAAACATATGGAGAGTTGTACTACTAAATTTGTCATTTGAAGCAACATTGCCAATTTGAGGATCGCCATAGAAAGTAAATGAGACTTTTCAAACTTTCATAACTTTCTCATTTCTTAACCGATTTTGATGGAACTTTTTTCAATTGCTTCTCTTTATCCTCTCTTTTCATTAAAATTGATTTTCCCAAGGGTTTCATTCTCCTTTAATAACACTCTATACGTTCAAGCTCAACAAATAAATATCTGCATCATCAAATAACATACAAGTAACATTTAATTCCATTCATCTCTCTGACAGTCTTAGGTTTGGTCACACTAACCTTAACCGAAATTCTTATTTGGATCAACTGAATTGGTGCTCCATTTATCCTTTAATTGTGCCGTGAGTATGGTAAGAAGGAACGATCTGCATGTCGCCAGTAATTCACATAATTTAGTGCTAATCACGTCTACTGTCATATCATAAGTCAACATGACCAGACATATAATGATGAAAATGTACCCGAAGGCAATCTAAGCCTACGAAAAATGACAGAAAAATACGATAACTTGTTGGCAGTGGAAAATACATGTTTGATCTTATAAAAACAAAAATATAAAAACATAATTTACGTGTTTTTTTTAAATGTCTTTTAGACTTTCATATTGAAACTGTTACATAATAATAGTACATGTACTTCTGTGTTTTAAAATACACTGTAAACGTGATAACGATGAAACATATTACAGGAATGCCTTCTACCATACTGGCAGAAATGATGAAATATCCCTAAATATCCCCCAAATGGAGGAGAAATGGAGAAGAACCATCCATCCATCCAAACCAAGAATTCGCATCAAATACGATAATTCTCTTTGTTAAACTAGGGACAAGTCCAAGATAATTCATTGCTTATGGTGTTTCCCAATTATGTTCGCTAGAATGATGAAAATTTATCAGCTTTTAAAGTTGAAAATGTTTGATCTGATCCAAGTTTTAGGGATATCACTTTGATACAACCATCAAAGATATCAATGCAAGTGTATTACAGTCTTTGATACAAAATGAAAGGCAACAAGATGAAATTGGACTTGCCCGTATTACATGTATGTTTAGAAGGTGAATATTACATACAGTACTTCTTGTCCCGTCAATATGACCTAGATACAAAACACATTTCATCATACAGCATACGAAGGAAGGAGCGAGAAATAAGAGTATGATAATAAAGTACACAGAGGTCCAGGTTAGAGTAAACACCAAGGCAGATATTCTATAGAATTGCCACCTCTCCACCATAGCCACATTCTTGTCGTTATTTCCATGGGAATCTGTCCTGATCCTCTCCCCCCCCCCCCCCACCACCCCACACGTAAAGCGTTCATATAATTATGTACTTGCATCAGTTGCATGAAAAGTCGAAGGACTAAACAAAAAACATTTGTACCAAGAATTGATACTTGTCATTTAAATAAAAAAAATAGTCACTCACAAGCTAAATTTAATATCACGATTACTGCACTACAACCCCTTTGAGTTTTGGGCTCCGTTAAAATATACCACAAAGAAATCCCAACTCTCCAACCAGACTTATGGGAATACGAATGGAAACAGGGGAGCGTTTCATGAAAGGAATTTGTCGGATATTTTATCCGACAACTGTTATAAGCTACTGAAATCCTTGCATCTGATTGGCTGAGAGCAAATTTGTCGGATAAAATATCTGACAAGTCCTTTCATGAAACGCCCCCAGGTCTTTTCTCGTTCTCAAATTGACGAGACTTTGGAATACATTTGCTGAATACTAAAATGACTAAGATAAAATACTGGTAGTAGGTGAAGATAAGATACAGAAAAGTTACGACAACGAACCACCTCCCTCCGTGAGACTTGTAAAATGACGTTGAGAGCTTTGCGTGCGAGCGATGTAGGGCATAGTGGCCATGACCTATGTAGTTCTTTCTCAACGAGATTTTTTTTTCCAGAATAAAATTTTCATGGGAACTTTATCCATGCGGTTTTTTAATCATCATGCTCTAGCTGGCTGTGCGAAAGGACTAGAATGATTTCATCCGATTGAGGTAGAGAGGAAAGAATTTGGATAGATCAGGTTGTCAGGATTGTGAAGATAATAATATCTTTTAAAGAGAGGATGAGAAAAATCTAAAGCATCCTTCATATTTCACACAGATATGTTATAACATGCCTTCGCTGCAAATTTTCAAGTACAGCATTTTTTTCTTTCTTTTATCTCTGGGATATTCGTAAATTAATAGAATTATGGATAAATTTTTAAATATTCATTACTGTGTCAATATTCTATTATAGCAATAAGTATTGCAGAGATACCGTTATCATTCTGTGACTGGAAGCTGTGAATACTATCAGAATAAGAAAAGGCGTACATTTTAAATCAGTTAAGAAATCATTATCTCTGTAAACAACATTTAACAAATTTAGTTAAAACATTGAACAATTTAACAAGGCATCATTATAACTTAGGTTATTAATCTATTTTGAATAAGAATTTAGCAATAAATTAGTCAAAAAAATGTAGGCAACATTATTGTCACATGTAATCGATTTAAAGGAAGTTGATGGTCATAATCTTTCCGATGCCTATCAGTATTTACTACATGTATTACGTTCAAATGTCTCTCCAAAGTGATTCGATATCGTTATCTAACTTTAGAATCTCTTCTTGATTGCCTATCTCACTGGGCAATCAAGAAACAAAACTAAAACACAGAATATAAAGATAAAGATATGGATGATGATGATGATGGCGGTGATACAGTGAGATATCCCTATTTTGAACCTGATGCAGATGCACTTAAAAAGTGGATATTGAGTACCCTGGTTTGTGATATCGTAGTGGTCCTGTCTCGTTCCTGGTCCAGAATATAGTCAAGATCCGCTCCCCGATGAATATAAGGCATACCCAGCAGAACAGAGTTGATACATGATGAGAGGTAGTACAAAGCAATGAATAACATTTCCTTTTCTCCACACGCGTTCTCCATCTCTCCTTTTCCGTCACAAATTTAACGAAAACTTTGAAGATATAAACAAGAGATATTTCGCTGCAAAAATATAAATTCTTTGATGCATAGCTGCAGAGTAATATCTGTAGAATATATATTTATATATGTATATAGGCCTTTGTGTATCTAGATGCCGATAAAATGATGTTCCATGGTCTCAGTGTGATCATCTTTTTTGACATGTTTCAGACCCTCGAACGAGATAAAGGGCAATTTCGTTATAGCCCCTGTATGCCGCAATATGTAATGCGTTCCATCCGTCCCTGTTGGCGAGGGCCACATCGGCTCCACAATGCACTAACAGTTTAACCATCTCCAAATTGCCCTTGAGGACGCTTTGGTGTAGCGGTGTCTGGCCATGTCTGTCAAAAATATTCACGTCCAGTCTGGCAGGGGGCGAGGCTCTCAACAAACGGGCAAGTTCCGCGTAATTTTCCAGCCTAACAGCCTCATGAAATAGCAGCTGCTGATGCCGAACATCTCCATGAATGGGACCTGCAGTGGCCCCAACGATGGGTGATGTTGGCCCCCCATGGACCGGTTGAGTTGGGGTTACACCTTGTTGCAGCGTGGTTGTCTCGTAGTCCGGAGTATATTCCATGGCTCTGAACCCCGAGCCCTCTCCTCTACTCAGTGAAGAGCTATCGCGCCTCCCAAAGACCAAAATTCAATCTTAATAGTCCTGCCTCTCCATGCAATGTCTACACCTCTCCATTACTGATTCCTGCAAGTGCGCGAAAAAATAAGAAATGAACAAAATAGAAGAATATCCACTTAAACGAATCCAGGACGCCCGTTTACTCCAGATTAGAAAGCATTTCCACTAGCACACTCAAAAGAACAAACGTGCAGTGAATATAGTCCAGTTATAACTCCATATGAATGCGTACGATGGAGCCCGTGGGACCGTCCATTGCCTGGAACATGTGCAGAGAGAATGGGAGTGGTATTCAGCATGTGGTCTTCTCTGCGAACCAAGAGCCTATTTTCCCACACGTTTTTTTTTTTTTTTTTTCTTCTTCCTTTTTTTTTTTTGCTCGCTGCAGTATACAGTCTACGCGTGTTGAAAGCGGTTCAAATAAACCTCGTGCACACAGTTAACTATGCCCTTCTCCTGACAGACCTTCGGGCGGTTTTTAATGTGGTAGACTCATAAAGTTAAGGAGAAGAAGCGACGACATGTACCTCATTCCCACGATATACACACTCGCCATCCCATTGAACTTGTGTCGTTTAGCTGCGAGATCCTTTTTTTTTTTCTTGGGTTGAGTTAGCAGCTAGCAGCTCTCGACGTGCCCCACAGTCTGACCCGAGCCTGATTCACGCTCGGTCGAACTAACGAGAGCAGTATGTAGAAGAGCTCAGCCCCTCCAATTCTCCCACGGCCCCACAACACACACAAAGCGTTGAAAGCAGCCCCATATTAGCTCTAGTCTAACCTTTGTGTACCTCTTCTCGTGGTCCTATGCATGTTATTCGGAGTGTGTGCGCGTGTGTATACGAATCTGTATAGATTTCCTATTGAGCAAACGTGTGTGTATGCGTCTGTTGTTCTCTCGCCGAGGAAAAAAAAAGAGGGCTTCCTTGTGGTCTAAATAGGAGATGGAGAAGGGAAAAAAAAAAAATAGGGTGGAAGTGTAGCCCTGGTATAAACTCCCATAGCTGGTTAAAGAGGTATGCCGTTCACAATAGATTTGCAGCCCCGGAGGCGCTTGCTGAATTTCACCGAACTTTGTACTTAAAGGGGCAAGTCACAGGTTGATTTAAAGGTCAAGGTGTAAGTCACGGAAAGGCTTGAAATAATCATTATGATGAAATATTTGTATCTTTAAAAAGGAATGAATGCGTTAATGACCCTTCTAAGTAATTATCCTCTCCTTATCCAAGCATGCTATTTGGTTTTGACATGACGTATCTATCGGCGGCGTATATAGGCCCAGGGAATTGTAATCTTTAGACCGTGGTAGGAAAAACTATAGGCCTATACATCCCCGTTGATGTCACGGTCAATTCTCACAAGTTGGCACGTGATGGTACAATTTTTTTTTTCATGTTCTTTCTTTCTTTGTAATCGACGAAATGTAGGCTACACAAAAAAATCGGTCAGTGTTTTTTCTTTTTCTTTGAAGGTCCAAAGGTAGCTATTTTGCCTTCATATCATGTAGGGCTTATACTCCTCGAATGCAATTTATTGTGAGGTAGTGGGCAGTACTTTAGTTAGACATTATTGACGGCAAGTTGAGTAATTGCGCCAAATAATTATTGAATGTCTAGGACTACACTCGTCTTCCTCTAAATACGAGGTATGTTTATCACTTCGATCTACATTTCAAATAAAAGAATAAAAAACGAAAATCACGTCTTGTTATTGTTCATCGTAATTAAATGATCCTTTCAAACAGCAGGGCAGTAATGGTTTACCGCCAGGGGCGAAGTTTGACACTTACCTCCCCCAATCGAAATTTCCCTCAAGGCCCTGTGAGCAATTTATTAAGAAAGTGCCCACTTCCTGGGTCCACGGTAGCGGCCACTGCACAGAAGAGAAGAAGATGGAAAGACCCGAAGGAGAAAGAAAAATCAGCCTGATATTGATATATATATATATATATATATATATATATATATATATATATATATATATATATATATATATATATATATAGGCCCGAGCCCCAGAGATGATAACAGTTATCTAAGAATGAAAAGGGAACTTATAAGATAACTATAAAGAAGAGAGTAATATGATCTAAGGGGAAGGATCAAAACGGGCTGCGCCTACTCAAAAAAGAAAATAATGTCGCTTGCAATTTTCTTCTATCCCCTACTATATAGCGGTATGACTCTCAGCATGCTTAGAGAGCTGGTGGGCCTGTGTCTATTTATTTTAAATGGGGAATTCCGGGACAGACTGGCCGACAGAACTGCGAAAAATGACTAAAAGTAGAAAAGAGACAAGGATGGTTCTTAAAAATATGAGAATGACAAAAGATTCAACAAGAAGTCCCACTAAAAACAAAACCAAACAATGAATCTGCCATCAATGGTAAAAATAAAGGGAGAAAAATTATAAAGTGTAAGGGTTTAGGGGGGTTCAACCCGACTTTTAGAGACACACTGGAGCAAGTGAAGAGGAAAGAGCGCATCGATTCAAATAATAAAGAAAATGTTGACAAGTGAGATGATTTAATAAAAAAAGATAAAATGAGTGGGCATAGGCACAAGGAGAATACCCCTTTAATTTTTTTTTTTTTTTTGTCAGGGAGAAACGGGGTTGACCCAGCCCATTGTCCGACTCCGGTGAACTTTACCGGGGCACGTTATTCCCCTGACACCGCTCCACCAGCTAGGTATATGCCCTCTCATAAAACGTGAGAACCTCACCTAGGGAAACAGATCCAAAACTTTGAGGTAGAAATGTCTGCTTGGGTTTGATTTCCATCTCGATTTAGCTCCCATCCCCCTCCCCCCCCCCCCCCCCCCCCCTCCCCCGCCCCATTTTGCCATCTTTTTAGACATGCTGTGATCGTACGTAAGGCTACAATAATGTATAGAGGAAATAAAAATGTTTGGATGAAAAATGACAGGGAAAAAAGAAAGCAAAATAAGTTTTGTTGGAATAATAAGGTTCAGTGAAAAGGGGAATTCATTGTTTCGATGTAATTTGATTATCATAATTTTTATTGCAGAAAAAATTTCAAATTACAAAACGATCAGACATTCACTGAAGGCAAATACAAATTCATTCGATATTACCGGGAAGTTTGATAAGCATAAAATAAGGCATTATGGGCAAGAATTGCCCTAAAATGCAGAAAAAAATGCAGAAGTAACTAAAAAACTTTTCTCTCCCTCTCTTTCTCTCTCTCTCTCTTCTTAATGCGACAAACCAAACTTACATCCGAACATTCCAAGAGGCATTATTTTCGCTTGCACCATCCTCTTAATTTGATCGCCCATCATGTGATTTTATAGCTCAAGGGCAGAATTGAAAACAGAATTTTTAAAAATTATTATTCAGTCATGTTTTAAAATTCTATCCCAAATACTGAATAATCTCGAAGCACGTTTATTCACTGGTCTTCAAATCATTCACACTGTTCATTTTCCGGGCTCGGAATTCCTAAATAATACCTGTAATGAAGAGACGTTGCATTTGGTAAATAGACATTAATAATTATAACCCATTTGATGGTTTACCGTGAATTCCCGAAGCATTTTTGCATGTTCTTTTAAAAATCTTTAGTACCAGTGGCTGATTTGGGAGGACACAACAAAAAATACCCCTTAATTGTGTCTTTTTTCGGAAATGCCCCCCCCCCCCCCTTGTACACAGACTTGGTTCCACCCCTTACAGACACTGTCCATTCCTGCCCTCTGAATACCGTGCCTGAATCAGCAGATAATCAAGCCCTGTACCTGTAACAAATAGACGTTGCATTTGGGTATGTAGACAACAATAGGATGACATGGACTTTATGGCCGATTTAACGACCTACCGTGAGAATTTCTCGAAGCATGTTTTGTTTGTTCTTCTTCAAATCATTGGTCCCAGTGGCGGTTTTTTTTTTTTTTTTTTGGGGGGGGGGGGGGGGTAACTGTAAAGAGTACACAAATGTCCCCTTCATACTGTAATTCATTAGAGTTGTGCCCTCCCCCTTAAAAACACAATCCTGAATCCTGGATCAGTCCTAGGCTGACACTGCCCATTTTTGTGCTCTAAATATCGTAGGCCTACCTGAATAATGCCTGTAAATAAAAAGATGTTACTTTGGGTATTATGTATACGACAGTCATGACAATAGGATGACATAGACTTTAATGACTGATTTAACGACCTACCGTGAGAATTTCCCACCCTTGAACAGTACTCAACTTCCGGGATTCGGTATTTTCAGAAGGGGTAAACATTCTCACACAATTGTCACATATTAAATAATCATTAGTAGCCCACAAGATATTTATACGGGTTGACACTATCAACTGGTGGACGTGGAGGTTGTTGAATATTGCTTACCAATTTTGATAAGTAAATCAGAAGAAGAAAAAAAAAAAATCAGAGTTCTGCGAAAAAATGATAAAGGGTTTTGTAAGGAAATTCAATTTGAATAGGGCACCGTGGTATATGAATAACAGTAAAATCATCATTATTATAGAAGCGTATAGTCAAAGGAACATCAAACCATTATATAATCATACATTTCAGTCTTGCTCTCCATAACCTATCGGGCTGGGTTTTTTTTTTCAATATTTCAAAAGTAAATGATAAGGTAGGCCTGTAACGACGGGTAGTGGCGGTTCGGGGTCAAAACAACAAACGAATAAACAAAAAACCCTTAATTGTGTTCAAGACCCCTTCATATTTTAGACCCATTTTTTTTTTCTTGGAAATGTGCCCCCTACCGTCATGACATGCAGCATGGTCATGACATGGACCCAGCCACCCCCCCCCCCCCCTTCCCGCATCTCTCTCTCTCTCTCTCCTTGGCGTGTTTATATCATAATAGCATCTTCACCAAAATACGTTCAGCCGATCAATAATCTATGCTTTTAGCCTACATGGTCCGACCTCTTACTTACAGGCGAAAAACAATGTTCCGAACGAACCCCAAATACAGTCACCCAATATCATGCGTGTGAAAAACTCCAAACTGCTGGACAACAATGCTTTAAAGGTAAAGTTGAGTATTGGTTATGCAACTATCGTGTTGTGAAGGAAACTCCTAGAAACATTATTCTGAATATTGTTGATTATGAAGTAAATAGGAATGATCGTGTATATGGGGTTTTAGAATCATTGGAATTATAACAAATAGAATAAATCTTGTAGATAATTACAAGCAATGAAAAGCAGTGCACATAAATACAATGCAAACATTTGGTATTCAATTTGATAAAAATTCATAAGGTATTTCTGGTCATATTAGACATAAATTGTGATAGCAATTGAAGAGTAATCCTTTTTCAGGCGACATTATAAGCCTGCTGCGATATCCTTTCACAATGGAATGAAAAGAACGAAAAAGCTCACTAACCATTTTCCACCTTTAACCATGTAACCAGTACTCAACATGCTTTTTTTTTTTTTTTTTTAGTATAATCATGATAACGGCGGCCTTGACAATGAGGGTGGGTTTCTGCGTGTGCCCTCAATTTTAACACCCATCTGCTGACCCCTCAAACAAACGCTCGGGGAGTGATAATCCGCCGTTAGAACGGAAGAGTTGGTACAATGGCGAGTGGCGAGAGGAGTCTTCCAAAACGAAGTTCATTTACACAGGAGGACAGCGGGCCATCCCTGGACAATGCTTTTGGCAGAACTATGTTAATTGCGAGGACTTTGTTCAGGACAAAGGCCTTGGGCGATGGACGATGGACCGTGGCCTAACGCGCACGCTCTAGTGGGTCCACCTACAGAATTCTGTCAGAATAAATTGCAAGAATGGCATGATAACACATTATTTCCCATATTCCAAACTTTAGCATTTTAGTATATATGGGATCATGCATGATTGACAACCACGTACTACCTCAAATAGACAAATTTTCAATGGCGTATTCAACCAAGGAGTTGATTCAACAAAGACGGGGGCTTTTGCCCTAACGCCCCTTACGGTGGGCCTATGACCTGAAAACGGGTCCATTCCACACCATTCCCCTGTTATGGGAGAATGCCGGTCACTGTTGATCATTTTCAGCATACTGATTTGGGTCATACATTAAAATCCATCCCATAGTTCCTGAAGACATCTATCTGTTATGCAGGAGACTATTGTATTTCAGTATATATAATACATAACAGGTCAGATACCTCCCATAAGCTTATGAGGCAGTATCTGTTTCATAAATTGCTGATAGCGTTCAATACTTGAATACTCCCTTGAAATGATTTGGTATGAACTTTAAAAAAAAAGGGAATTGGTTGGGGGTGTTACAGAAGTCCACCCCGTCATCAAAGTTTGATATTTGAAAATATTTGACAAACCAGTCATCGAAACTCAGAAAAATCCGATGAATATAATGTTTGCTCAATTTTACGCACCACCCTCCCTCTCAGTTTGAGGCTTTGAAAAACAAAAACAATGAAGCTTGGCAAAAATGCTTCATTTAATCATGTTAATTCAGAAAAAAGTGTTCCCCAGATTGCAGGAAAATGCTTTGTTTCAAAATACTGGCGGAGTATATCCCCACCGGCCCTACCGCTAGCTTGATTTCGGACACATTTACCCCATGTTTATCAGTTTCTGGATACGCCATTAAAGGATTAAACGTCAGGCTTCCTAAACTTTTAGAGCGAATGGGAAACAATGTCAAGCGAAGCACTTTCCATATTAAAATGCAAGTCACTGCTAGTTTGCAGGCACAAACCCTGGTCTGTCGTACAAGAGAGTCTGCGCTGTAAGACTACCATAGGCCACGTACTGTAGCTGCTCCTGACCCGACCAGTAGGTAGCTGGATTAGACTCCTCTCAAGACACAATGATTTTCTGATAAAGTGTCAAATTAGGGTCTGTGCTTGCAGACTAAGTCACTGCAACGAACAGTTAAGAGTGACAGTGAAAAGGTAATTATGGAAGAAAGGGAAACCTTGCAGTAAATGCGTTTGAGGAAAACCGACTTCTATATTTAAGCTCACTGGCGGATAGAGGGGGGGGGGGGGCACGGGGACCTGCAAAACCAATTGGACATTCCTTAAATACACAAAAAGGAAAAAAAATGTCCAAAAGGTTGTAGCCTAAATGTGCTCTTCGCCCCCCCCCCCCTCTCCTCCGAGAAAGTTGATGATCTTTGTTGTTGTTTCGTCCCAATAAAAAACGTGATAATTCGTTCTTTCCCTAACATTTTTCAGGGGGGGGGGGCTCTGCAAGCAGAATTTGTCACATATATCTTGCATGACATAACTTATGACTATATAGAGATGAAAAAAAATCGAATAAAATTGAATAAAATCAAGTAAAATCATATCAGAATCCGATGTTAAGATTTGTAGTCATTCATTTCCTCCTTGTTCGAAATCAGTCTATAACACGAGCAGGCAGAGAAGCACGGTTCTTGTTTTAGGGCGATGCTTTACGAAAATTAAACAGCATGTATTTAAAACAAATACCAACATTTTCATCTGTCACAAAATACGAAACAAAATAATCATATCCCCACCCCCTCACCGTCTTCTCGCTAGTGTTACCTCCGACTCCTTTACCCTCACTAAAAGCTGTGGTAAACAACAAACAAACGCTGGTCGTGGATGAAGTAAGGAGATAATGATACTTACAGAAAAGAAAAGGGAAAACCAATTCTACAGACCGTGGGAAACATTTTAGCAAGTGGGTCACAGAATAAATCGGTCTCTACATTGAGATTCCCATGCTTATGTTGTTGTATTAGTGTTTTAAGTTGGTGTGCTCTTGTGAAATTCAATGTAACGTCGCTTGGACTTGAAAACAGAGGAAGTAAAAATAAGAAGCAATGGCAGGACGTAAGTAAGAGGATTGGAGTAATTTAAATCAATTCAATCCAGTGAAATTATATCCATGTCAAATTTTGTGGAAAGATGATAGGTGGTAAGGTGTTTGTGTCACCGATTTCGTTGTAAAATCGGTAGCATGAGGAAATAGGTTGTGCTGTTATACTTATAATAAACATATGTGTATATCGTAAATCTTCCAACTACATGTGTTTCATTTTCAGATAGTATTTCAGTTGTTCCTTTTGTTTCATGCTCTCACTCAATCAACTACATTTAATTAACTCTATATTTACTTTACTCAATTCTCATATCTATCTGTCCTTCTTTCTCTTTCTCTCTCTCTCCTCTCATTTTTTTTTTCTCTCTTGAATAATTATGTTGAAGGTCTCTTGCAAATATAAGAAAACGTATGAAGTTATGATGGTTTTTGGTTTTTTACGATTAATTTTCGTCAGAGTAATTACGCAGTAAATCCAGTATTTTCTGTACAAGCATTAAAATTGGCACTTTAATAATAGATCATATCTTTAAACGATATCCCATTTACCCCTCACGTTTAAAAAAAAATGTAATTATCATTTGTACAATAACTCATATCTTAACATATTTACTAATCATGTCATAGAAGTCATAACTAACACTGAATTCGGCTCTTGGCGGCAAAGAAAAATACCACCCAAATAAAACTTTGTAAAGTCTATCGTCTTTGTTGAGTATACATGTATATTTAGATAAATTGAAGTTTCGAAGACTTATTGTGTATATAGATTTGTACCTAAGCAAGTATAACAGACTAGTTAGCTTGACGTTACCATAGTTTCCTAATACGCTATCAACATTCACAAATGCATATTCAATAAATACTATATTAGTGTAATATTACATATTAAAATGACAGTAAACTGGAGCCCTAAATAGCGCCATCTTTCAATAGATTTGATAAGTGTCTGTGCCTATCACTTTCCCATCATGCCCCATTCTAGTTTGTAATAAGCTTAAAATGTACTTGCATACAATTTTCCACAATGCCAAGTCCAAAATGATAGTTTGAAAATTGAAATATAAAATTAAGACGTGATCCAATTTTATACTTGTTAATATTTCTTACATATTATTTTTTGTATTGTTCTGTTATCATATTGTTCTGAAACTGTTCTACATTGTATTTTAATTGTTTTATGTAATACAGGGCTCTCTTGCAAAGCAGTTTTTATGTACTGAAGAGACTACCCTGTATAAAGAACACAGAATAAATAAATAAATAAATAAAATTTGCCTATTATCCAAACAAGCTGTTTGTCAAAATTCAAAATAATATGTGCACTTAATTTTCAAATTATAATCTTAATTGAGCAATCACTGTAAGGTATTACAGTGGTTACAGCTATTACAGGGGTTTTTGCAAAATAGTGTCAGCTACCTATAGTCTCTACAACGAAATTATGAAACCAATGGAAGATGCAAAGAAAATGGTTAATCAGTTTCGATAGTAAAAGCGTAAGCTACGCTTTGAGGAGCTTGACAAAATCAAGTTAATGCTTGATGACTAGTCGAGCACATTTTCTATTTCAAGCTAGCATCTGCTTGCCCGGAAATGTCTTTGTTCTCCAAAGGTAAGCCGGCTTTCATACCGTAGAGTTGCGTTGTGCGGCGTACCGAATACGCCGAAATTACGCGCAGGATCGGCGTAGTCCCTGCGTAGGTTATGCATAGGCTGGCGTACAATCTCGTGTGGTAACGTAACACATACGTAACAGTACGCCAGCCTCAAATGATTTTTCGTCGGGCAGAGTAGCGTACTATTGCGTAGGAATGGCGTGCAGTAGCGTAGTGTTGCGTAGTGTTGCGTAGACTTGCGTAAAAACTGCGTACTTTCTACGCCCAGTGCTCTACGACGATGTGTGAAAGCCCCTACAGGCTAAAGCTTTTTATTGTTATCAAATACTTTCTTTTCTGAATAGCAGGATGATATTTCTAAGCAAATATTGTCTTCAGAAGCAGTTGCTTGGCATATGCAAGTTGAAGCTTTTTCTTGAATCCGGAACCTTTTAATTTCTAGTATTTGCTTGTTTTGAACAAGTTCGGGTGCAAGTAAAAGGTTAGAAAAGACATTTGCTAGGGGGTTTTATCGATACTGAATTGGAATAGTCACTTGTTAGCTGCTGGTGATTATGTAGAAAAAACATTTGCTAGGGGGTTTTATCGATACTGAATTGGAATAGTCACTTGTTAGCTGCTGGTGATTATGTAGTTATGTACAATATTCAAAACAAATCCGCAGTTCATGAAACACTCCTTCAATACTCCCGGGGTTTTTTTATCGCACTTTTGGGCGATTGCCAAAATATTTTGGTTAGATCAGGGAAATTTAGTTACATTTCTCTGGTTAGACTCAGTAACCTTTGATTCAGAGCGAAAAATCTTTGCAAGCACAAAGAGCAAATTTTTGCACACGTCTGAACCATTTTTGTAGCGTTTGATAATGGCGTTTCGAAGCTGGAAAACCTTAAAAGAAAAAAAAAGCAATAATATCATTAATATAAATTGGCAATATATACAAAATGTCAAAATCATCATCTTCGATACAAATTGAGAATGTTTCCACATATTTCTATTTTCTATGTACACTCCTTTTAGATTAAAAAAAAAATGAAGCAATAAAAAAAAATACAAAACTTTACAAATGTGAAAGGGGAGAAAAGGGACTGATCAATTATTTTACAGTGAGAGTCAGAAAAAAGTGCACACTCTTTAAATTGACGACAGTTTCAAAATGGGGCCATAAATATGAAATAATTGACGTGTAGCAGAAAATTTTTTCCTCCAACTTCTTTTGGTGCCAATTTTGTTGGGCGATTCTTCACCGTTGACTGTCAATTTATGTGACGATGTCAAAATCTTTTTGCGCCAAGTCCAGGTCTTTTCTGATTCTCGGTGTTGATTCATGACCATATTTTTAGGTATGTTTTTTAGATAACGTAGCCATCAATTGAAATGCAAATCACACAAAATATTAATGATTTGAAGCCTAAAACGTTTTGTTACTAACAATATTCTGAAAAAGCAACCGGTCTAAATGTTTGCTTTGGGTATCTTGAAAAGAGTATCTTTCAGTGGGTTGATACGAGTCAAAACCCGATTTCGGGATGGACACAACCAAAACAATAATCAGTTTCACATAATTTTTCCATCAGAAAACATTATAGCATTAAAATTGTGAATTAGTGATTTGAATTCAATGGTTATGTAATTATTGTTTGCAATATCATACATAAGATTTTGCTTAAATCAACTCCATATCACTGGCGTTAGCATCGGATACAATATGATAAGATGTTCCTTGAAGATCCCAACAACAAACAATAAAAAGTGTTAGTTTTTCAAACTTGTTTGTAATAAAACCTTTTAGGATTCAAATTGTAGTTTAGCGTGATTTGCATTTGAATCGATGGTTACGTTTTCTCACAACAACAAATCTAAAGTGGACATGTATCAACACCAAAACATCAGTTTACTGGTTGACGGGCTTTGCTAAATAATTCCATCATAACGTCGAGATCACGTCAATAGGCCTGTTGATTGGCACAAATATTTGCTCGGGAAGCCTGCGTTTATTTCGGGCAAGATTTTGGCATGCGTTTATTTCCAAGCACCATTTTTTGATACATTTATGATCATGCCACGAGGCAGCATTTCGATTGGGTCATTTCCTAGGCTATTGGGTCATTTTACTAGCCCATATGCCAGTAACTACACACAATTTGAGCAGTGTTCATTTTGAAATTATTTTCGTGCCATGTCACCGACACATCATTCGCTGACGTAATAAGCCAGTTCGTAATTACAATTGCGCATGCGCAGAGAAAAGTCATTTGTAGCAAGTACAATTGACCTTTATACGCCGTTATTTTGTACTCACCACGATGCGCGCACCTGGGCCCCGTTGCATAAAACTTACCATTGATGGTAACTTTGCCATCAATGGTAACTTCCATTGAAACTTTGAATTTGATTGGTTGATGAGCAATGTTACTATGGTAGTTACCATTGATGGCAGAGTTACCATTAATGGTAAGTTTTATGCAACGGGGCGCGCACCTGGATGATTTTACATATTTAACAAGTGGCGCGTACACCAAAACAGATGCGCGTGCGCTTACAAATTGGGATCATTTCAGGGTCATTATTTGTACCATGAACTAATTACGAAGTGGCTTATTGCTTTGAATTAATGGCGTATGAGCTAATTGCCTTCATAGGCTTGGTTAGCGTAGGTAATAACGCAATCGAAGTGACGATTCGTATTACAATGTGCATTGAGCCCATCACACGAGACGTCATTTTCTTAAGTAAGGCGACGTCATTGGCTGGTGCGGCCATTCTATCGTGAGGCAGAGATCACGGCAAGTGAGAGTTATATATTTTTAAAAGAAATAACGCCTTGGTGCAACGGGCATGAGAATCCCACATGGTTTTCTCCTCCGGCGAGGGTGCTTTGGTGTCCGTTGGTCTATCAGTGTATGGCGGAGCGTATGCAGGTTGCGCCATTGGGAAGGCTGCGTTGTACCCTTGGGGTTGCCCATCTTGTGGGAAGGCCCCTGGTAAGGCGTACTGGTGCTGGGGGACCGTCGAATAGCCGTCTTGGACTACGTACACAGGAACACTTTGGTTCGTACCGGCCACCGTTGTTCCGTCCGTAATAATGGTCGGTGGCACTGGAAAAAAAAAACAAGGGGGGGGGGGGGACGACAAAGAGAGAGAGAGAGAGAGAGAGAGAGACTGATGAGAACGCCGACACATACAATTTGAAACGAATATGACATAATCACGATCAAAATCACTGCCTCAGCAACAATAATGAATAGAGCACACACCAGGAATAAAAATGGAATGTTGCCAAGAATATAAAGCATTTCAATTCAATTCAATTCAATGCCATAATAATCAACGGAAATTGTCTTAAAGAGGAAAACAGATTTATAAGCATCGCATCAAACATGGAAATGTAGTTCTATGAAACACTTTCCTGGGTGGATATTCGATAAAGCATAATGTTTCGAACTTTTGGTGTGTGTTACAAGACCTAGGGAGGACACTGCCTCGTAGAGATCAGTGGCCTCAAGCTGTTGTGACACTGGGCACCATCAAACGTGGATGGCGCTCTATACGTTTGTATAGACAAGCTTTTAACATAGCGTTGTATTTTGTAATTTTGTAATGATAAACTATACACATTTGGACTAACTCAATCAAATTTATGCTCATTTTGTAAAAAAGATATAGAAACATATTGCCATGTCTTCTTCAAATGTAAAGAAGTGTCCAGTATATGGAAGGAGGTGGGAAATGAATTAAAAATGTTTCAGCTACTTAATCTGCAATGGATTGATGTGTTATTGGGCTTTAGAGTTAATATAAAAGACAATATATTAGTTAATCATGTACTGATTATGGTCAAATATGTGATTTACAGTAGTCGTAAAAATGGAAGGGTTCCTACTAGTAAAGATATATGTAAGGCTGTAGAGAACTCCGAAAAAATTGAATATGAAAAAGTAGGAATAAAGGACAAACTAACACTACCTTATAAAAAAATGGGAAAATTTCAGTTACCAAAGTTACCAAAGTTACCAAAGTTATCTTGGTGGTTTAAGTGCAATAAATTGTCCCTTAATTTAGATAAAACCAATTTCATGTATTTCAAGCACGTAAATTCTCATGTCATCGATTTTCCTTACAACATATAGATAATGTACCTCTAGAAAGAAAGAGACAAACAAAATTTGGGGGTGTCATTATCGATGAAAATTTAAATTGGAATGAACATATACGTCATATAACTAATTCTATTTCTAGGAATGTTGGTATACTTTATAAAGTAAAGAGATTTGTCCCTTGTAAAACGCTCATTATGCTTTATAATTCATTGATATTACCATATATAACATATTGCAATTTAGTATGGGCCACCACCAACAAAACAAAAATCAACTCTATTTACTTATAAAAGAAAGCCCTTCGCATATGTACCGGTTCACCATATTTATCTCACACCAGACCAATAGTTTACCAACTGAAAACTCGAACAGTATTCGACATCAATTCACTACAAAGTTTACTGTTCATATTTAAGTATCTAAATGACTTGCTCCCTCTTTCATTTCAAAACTTTTATAATTTAAATGACACTATTCACTCCTACCCTACTCGCAATTCCTCCAGTTTTCATCTAGTCAACCCAAAGTTACTGATTGCCCATAGATCAATAAGACACCATGGTCCAGACCTATGGAATTCTCTCCCAGAATTCATTAAATCCTGTTGTTCCCTTTACTCATTTAAAGCCAAAGTTAAAACGATGTTACTATCTGAATATACCTGGCAAAATTTCTGTGTCAACTCTCATCACCGTTATCATCATCATCATCACCATCATCTATATGCTTTTAATTTAGGATTTCAATTATTTATCCATTCTGCTTATTTAAACATGTTTTAGCTATTTCATATTTGTCTGGGGCTGCCATATTCTCAAGCAAATTGCTTATAATGGTAGTCCTTCTTCCGCAAATGACTTTATATTTGATGAATTACAATAATTTGACAATTTATCATTTCGCGTTTGTTTTTGAAAAATGATTGTTACATATACTTGCTATTTATGATTCATTGTCAAAAAGTACTTTTGTATTTTATTTTATATATGTTACCGAAAAATGTTGTACTTATATGAATGCAGAAGAAAATAAATCAAATCAAATAAAAAAATATGTGAAATGTCTTTGGGACTTCCAAACGGAGGCTTTGCTTTGTTATTCAAATGTTAATAATAGTTTTACCTTGAACATACATCTGTCCCGGCGTCTGAGTTCCTTGATATACTACCGTTCCAGTAGTGGTGTAATAGGCCTGGGGGCATGAAAACATGACATTATTAATTAAAACCAATAAAGATAACAAGAACAAAATATTACTGAACTGTGTGAAACGTTTCTCAATGACTCCGAAGAATCAACTCTCTCTCTCTCCCTCCTTCTCTCTCTCACTCTCTATCTTTCGCGCGCGCGCTCTCTCTCTCTCTCTCTCTTCCCCTTCCTCTTATTCTCTCTCCCCCCGGCCTGTCGATTATTTTTTACAAATTTTCCGTTACCTTCTTATTATTTCTTAATCAATCAATCACCCTAGGCTTATATTTACCTATCCATCTTTCGGTCCATCCATCTATCTATCGACCTATCTACATATCTATCTATCTATCTCTATCTATCTGTCTCAGTTGGTTGTTTCATATTTCACAGTTTACAAATGGTTAACGTTGTGTAAATACAACATAAAAACATGGAAATCAATATCTATTGCAGTATAAATGAGGTAAGAACTACTCCAAATGTTTTTTTTTTTTATAGTACTGCAAAGTGGTTGAACAAATAAAATATAAATCAATTAGAGTCTTACTTCAAGAAATGGAGATGGAATTTTAGCAAGTCTATCCAAATACATGACGTTTTCATTTTGTTGCTACGCGATTCCAACGAGTGCTTTCACAGAAATAATACACAGTATAATGTTTAAAGATGCGACCATGTGTCATACCGTTGCTATTGCTCTCGAACTGTTCTTCAGGTAGCACATCGCATTGCAGCAGTAGGAAGCCGAGATAATGGCAAGTAAGGCCTCTGTCATAGCTGTTAGTCCAATCAATGAATCAACAAGTTTTCGTGTTGCCTGACAAAAAAAAAAAAAAAAAAAAAAAATAATAATAAAAAATAAAAAAATAATTTTAAAAATGGGAAGAAAATATCATGGTATATCAAACATCAAGAGATACTAAATATATACGTCATGACGTATTAAATATCACAACGTATCAAGACTGTTAAGCCTCAGCCACACCAGAGCTGCGACCAGTCGCCGACCAGGACAACCAGTTAGTCTTCAATGGTTGCCGGAGTTAGTCGAATCTTTCCTTTGATCGGTGACTTTCAGCAGCCAATCGGCAACCAGTTGGCAACCTACAGACGAACGGTTGCCGACCAATTGCTAACCATCAACCATCGACCATCGCGATATCTTTTGTTTACTGATAGTGGACCATGTGCAAAAATACTTCCACGCAGTCATCAACCATAAAAGAGGTACATGCAATGGCCAACAATTTGTACCCATTCAGCGACCAGTCAGTGACCTTTTGCCAACCCACGAGCGGTTGCCCACCAAGCTTCCATTTTAAGCCTAAGTCTCACTAGAGTGACGACCGGTTGCCGACCATCACAACCGGAAAAGCTGTAAAAGCAAACACTGCCAAATGAAACCCCGAAAGTTGAAATATTGTTTACTCGGCTACTTGTCGACTATAGGTTGCACGCAGGGTCGCCAATCGGTTGCAGACTGGAAACCTACATATACACAACCGATTCAAGATCAGAAAAAAGAAGGTTTTCGATGCAACCTTTCATTGGTTGGAGACCAGTCGTTAAACAATGCACACCCTTACAAGACTGCCTTGAAGAAATAATGGAATCAGCAGCTCAATGAGGAAGTAGTGCTACTACAAAACCCTCCTATGATCACAGACAATGAACTGAGTGACGTTGGTCGGCAACCGGTCATTATAGCCTAGTGAGACTTAGGCTTTATGGAACCGATCGGCGACTCGTGTGAAACCGATTGGGGTCCTTTCTGCAACCGATCGGCGAATGTATTTCAAATTTCATGGTTTTAGTCGGCAGCTGTTGTCGCAGTCGGCGACCGGTCGCCACTCTATTGCGACTGAGGCTTTATGAAATGAAAGTTATTTTTCAATCATCATCATGTATAGCTGGATAAACGAGTTTTTACACTCGGTGAAAAGGTAAGTTTTTCCAAGGTTAATTCTTGCGATTTTCTCCCGCATGTTGCGTCTAATGGCCCGACTGCAAGTTGTATCCTCTTTTTCCCTGGTCGGTCAAACCGCTCGGGGGAGGGGGGGGGGGGGGAGGGGAAATATGGCCTTGTGGCAGCCAATCCTGCCCCCTTGCGTGGTGAGTCCGTACCACGAAAAAAAATCAGTGCTCCGTACGGACTCAAACGGCGCAATATCAGCATTTCTGGTCCGTCAGGCTTCCCTCTATATAAATACACAACTGCTGTATCATAATCAGTCATGGTTTACTTACTATCTTTTGCTCACAGTTGAACACGATCTGTCTGGAGGTCCCAGGGTTACAGATGTTTGCGTAAACGTGGTGAAAGGACAGCTTCCCATATCTTTGGTGGAGTGCAATAGCGTGAAGCCTCTTACTGCTTTCACTTGCAGCCATGAAAATACAGAGGAAGAACAAGCCGAAAGCCACCAAGGCTGTGAGAATGGACATTATCAAATTTGCGACCCTCTAAAAAAAACGGTAGAATAAAGTAAAAATTTCAGTCAACCCAGATTTTTTTTTAATTCGCTGTCAATAGAAAAAAAAAATGAGCAACTGCAGAATACCCCACCATACAAGTAACCCTTACCCTAACCCTGACCCCAGACAAAGGTTTTTTTTTTTTATTTATTTTTATTTATTTTTATTTTATTATTATTATTTATTTATTTATTTTTTTTTTTTTTGGGGGGGGGGGGGAGGATCTTTTGTCTGGCGGACAAAAGATGCCCCCCATTGCATTGATCGAGCCCAACGTTCCGACGCCTCTGCCTGAACCTAACACTGACTCTAACCCTAACGCTTACCCTAACCCTAACCAAAGAATGTAACCAAGCGTATAGAATATACAACAGCGCCTTTTCATAGGAAGGGAAATGATTTGAAACTGAATTGGTTGTCCATATATTGTTTGTTTAGAAATCAAAATTCATTTCTGTTCATTTTCATTTCAACTTTTCTTCCATTTGAATTTTCAATTTTACTTTAAATTTTCAATTCAATTTTATTTCGTTTCATTTTCATTTCTATTGTAATTTTCATTCAGTTTTCTTTTCAATTTTCATTTCATTTCAGCTTTCATTCAATTTTCATTTCATGTCAGTTGTCATTTTATTTAATTTTAACATTAATTTTCAGTTCCTTTCCATTTTAATTTCGACACATTGTGAAATGAATAGTCTTCGTTTTGTTCTTTCCCTATAGAGAAAACCCCAGCAAACTACGTGAAAACGTCATAAACCTTAAACAGAACAATGAGTATGAATAAAAAAGATAAAAGGGGGAGGGGTAGAATGTGTGTAGTAAGGATTATAAGCGGTTTTATTACGCATATTACCAGGGGCGGATGCAAGATTTGGTAAAAGAGGGGCACAAATCTCCGAAAATTTCTTACAAACAAAAAAAAAAAAAAAAAAAAGGAGGGGGGCATCATACATTGTACACGTTGGTTTCAAAAGGCACGGGCCGGAAGTGCCCCCATATCCGCCACTGCATATTACAATTTGACAAAAGGGCATTTATTATCATCTCGTTTCATACCCTCCCCCCCCCCCCAAAAAAAAAATAAATAAATAAAAATAAATAAATAAAAAATAAATTAATTATAGGTTTTTACGTTCAATTTCATACTTTCGTCGCTCCAATTCATCACAGGGCATTCAAATTCACACATTTTTGTCAAACGATCAATATCGGTCGTTCGAATTTACTTTCCGAGCAAGTAATTTCATTTTGAGGCGTGCGATTTAATTGATGATCATCCAAATTCATCGACGGGCAGCAAGCTGTTATTTAAGGTCATCCAAATTCGTTTCTAGACGTTCAATTTCTTTACGAGGCAAACAAAATCATTTTACATGCATCCAAATTCATCAACGAGCACTATACTTTCATTTACGGTCACTTAAATTCGTTTCTAGAAGTTCGATTTAATTATGCGGCAATAAGATTCACGAACGGGCATACAATTTCCCCAATTAGTACTTTCATTTTCACAATCTGTTCTTTCAAATTAACACACAATAGCCGGAGGGCCTGTTGGAGCATTCAATTTCATTTTCGTGAACTCATTTTTCCTTTTGGCGCATTCAATTTAACAATTTAAAGTTTCTGTTGTGCATTTCATATATTTTTCCACGTACTGCCAGTAAAGATGAAATAAAGAATTTGTATACATAGCCTATAGTCATTTCAAGATTTGGCAGAATTCAATCTAGTTTTGTTTTGTTTTTGTTTTTGTTTTTTTGGAGACCTACCACCTTCAGGGAAATGACCAACAAGTGTCAAGTTTCTTTGTATCAATGAAAAGTGAAGAGACTACCCACCCCTCCAATTATATATATTTTGTTATTCATCAGCAAAGGAAATGCAGTATTAGATTGATAGACAGGTAAAGAGATAGATAGATATAGGGTAGATTGAAATATAGATTGAAAGATAGGTGGATAAACAAATTGATAGACAGAGAATGAAAGACGAGTATCGTATCATGGACAGATTCTCTGTCAAATTTCTTAATTCTTTCATGTATACATCTTCTTTCCTTCTTCTTCTTCTTTTTTTTTCTTTTTTAGTTTATAGAGTAATCACATTTTTTTAAAGACAGATAATGCAAGATGAGTACCATAGACAGAATATCTGTCAACTCTATGATTTCTTTCATTTATATGCACATTTCTCTATCTTTGCTTATTCATTTTTTTTTTTTTTTTTTTTTCTGTCTCTCATCAATCTGCTTTGACGGGATTTCATTGTATATAATATTGGATTTTTCATACTTTATGTCAAACATGTTATATATATATTTAAATGCCTGTTTATTATGGTTCATAGAAGGGTATGTTCGGTGCATTTTTTTTTCAACCATTTATATTTCATTCCATAAGGTACAGGGTGGGTCTTGGTTTCGAGTATAAGAAGGGGACAAAACTTGTTACAGTCTTTTTCATCAACCTTCGATGATCTCTCTATTGAGGCACCTTGGCATGTGGACTTGGGTGTGGCGGAACCACTGGCTGCATTTGTCCTGCGTGATGACGTCCACGCTGATCCTAGCAGCCTGCTCAATGGTTTCCCTTCTCCACTGTTGAAGATTTAGTTCGGCCTCTTGCGCCTCTTCCCGATCGCCTACCCTCCTCTGCCATTCGGACCGACCCAGGACCCTTGCTGTTGCTCTTTTGATGCCTAAATTATCGGCTAATTCTAGATAGTCCCTGTTTTCGCTCTCAAATGCCTAAATTAGCCTTCTCCTATCCTCGTTTGAAGTTCTCCTGTAGCGAACTGGGTGATGATCTGCCATTTTTTTTCAATGTGAAGCGGATAGTAGGTAAACGTGGTACTCATTATAAGCGCAACATGCAGAATGACTGAGGGCTTCCTAGCTCACAATTTATAAGGTTTTTCCAAAAACTTACAATACACATTAAATCGAATGCACTTATTTAAAACTTGCCAGCCTTTTGATGAAATTGAATGACTGAAGAGTAACAGAAGCCGGTTGCAGGTGAAATTGGATGCTTCGATTTCAAACTTTTGCTTGTAAGTCAAATTTGAATGAAGAATTTTAAGAAGCTGTTGCACAAAAAGTTAATTTGCACGTGTATAAATTACTTTGGATGCTCACTGGTTAAATCGTTTGCTCTTTCTTCAGATGAGAATGAACCATTTGAAGAATTTGTTGCACGAATAGTGAATTTGGACGAATCAAAGTGAAATTGATTGCTCTTTCCTTAAATCGTTTGCTCTTAATAGGAATCTTGATGACTCATTTGAAAAATTCGTTGCACAGATCACGAATTTGAAGGAGCAGAAACGAAATTGAATTTACATGTACCATGGCGATCATATCGTTTGTGAATTCGAATGCTCGAAATGTGAAATAGATTGAACAAATTGTGAAATTGAACGGAAAACCTATAAAATAAAAATAGAAATAAAAATAAAAAATAATAAAAAATAAAAAATAAAAAGTAAATAAAATTAAATTTTAAAAAAAATTGAAAAATAATAAATAAAAATAAATAAATAAATAAATAAATAAATAAATTAAGAAATAAAAAATTAATAAACTTACTCTTCGCTCCACACACTGCAAAGTCAACTCATTCGCTAATAATGATTTTCAATTGTTCATAGGAATGAAATGATAAAGGAAAAAAACGGGTTATACCTACCGGTTTCTTTTTCTTAGCAGAGGATACACAAAGAATGCCAGTCTCTATGAAGAACTATCACCCAAAAAGAGAGAAACAGAGGGGGTATTAGAAAGAGGGGGTATTAGAAAGGGGTATATGTAGTAGTGAGAGAGAGAGAGAGAGAGGGAATGGGGAAAAGATTGAAAGAGGGGGAAAGAGACGGTGCAAATAAATAGTCATATTCAATAACTGCGCAATGGCAAATCATTTTTTAAATCCCTTTTTTCAGTCGAAGTTGCATATTTTATTTAAATATGCGTCAGCCTTTTAAAAATTCCGAATTTGTACTTATCAACACTGGTAGTTATACAAACGAACATATCATATAAGCACCTATTGATTTATGAATCATAAATTATGATTATAGTCGTTTCATGTGAAAAACAAATATTACTTGAGGCTGAAACTTACTAAACTTTACCTCTGGGGAGCGTTTCATCAATTGTCTTGTCAGTGATATTTACTGACAAATTTGCTCTCAGCCAATCAGATGCAAGGATTTCAATAGCTTATAACAATTGTCGGTCAAAATCACTGACAAACACTTGATGAAACGCTCCCCTGGTTTACTGAATGCCCAAATCCTATGGGGAAAGTATATTTTAAGTACACTCATATGCACGGCTTAAAAAAAAGCATGTGTATAAACACACTCCAAAACTCACCAGTAGTGCTGCCCAGATGGGTATGGCGAAGTAGGAGTATATACCATCCGTCTATGACCATAGCCACAATGCTAAGAAGTATCTCGACCACACCAAATGCAATTTGCAAGGCACCGATGGTCTGGTTTATTGGTTTAAAAAATGTTATTATAATGCATTGTATATAATTTAATGTACATTGTGTAGTGAGAGTTATTATAATGTAATGGAAATTAACTGGAATTGAAGAACGATTGAGTTTCCTTACACAGGTATAGCGATACAACAAACCAATAATTTTACCGGGGGTAGGGGGGGGGGGAATCATTTTTCTGAAGGTTGGTAATTCCGAAAGTTTCTATACCAAGGGGTTCATAATTATTATAAAAATGAAATATGGTTCATAATTCCGGACATCTGTTGTATTTCTCCGAAGGTTCATTATTCCATTGTTTGTTGACTGAAGGTTCACAATTCCGGATATTAAATAAAGTTTATTTATCTAAATTAGGCTCGTTGTTCAAAAAGTGATAAAGGGTTCTCTTAAATTTTTCTGAATTATGAACCTTCGGAAAATGAAATTCCCATATGTACAGTGATTACAACTTTCCAAATTCATAACTTTTTTATTGCTTGTCCGATTTCGTTCAAACTTTCACTAATCTGCTTCTTTGATTGTTCCTCTTTCTTTCAGAACAACTTGCCATTAAGGTTGGATTTCCCTTTAAAATGCAAGCTACCTTAAATGCTTTGGCGCATCGTTCCTGCCGACGCCGCTTTGATTCATCCGACGCTGCTCTGTTGAGGACCAAGGCCTGGCAAGGCTGAGGAACCGCGATCATCTGGAAAGGCTGACCCGCTTGGTTGGGAGGGTGACCAACTTGGGGGAGGGGTTGGTCCACCTGGGGAAGGGGTTGAGCTGGCTGGGTGAGGGGTTGCCCCAGGTGAGGAGGGGGCTGACCCGGGTACGCTGGTGGCGGCGAGACCGACATCTAAGCACATAACATGCTATTTAATAAAAGAAAAGTAAGGAGGAGGGTCAACAGTGCTTGGGCAAAACAGAAGATTGCAAGAAAAAGAATATGTGGTATTTTTTTTCTCCAAAACAAATGGTAGGTAGATCAAAGAAAAGTCATAATATGACTTTGGCATGAGCAAGATGCCAATATTAATGGACTCTCGTGGCACAAAAATCTTCATGGCAATCGAATCACAAAATTGAGCACAGCCAACGAGATGTATGGTTAACAAGGGGTAATTGTAGTCCCCTCAATATAATACTGAAGAGGCTACCCTGAGTAAACAAGACATATTATTATTATGATTATTATTATTATTAATATTATTATTATTATTATTATCATTATTTTTATTATTATTATTATTATTATTATTATTATTATTATTATTATTATTATCATTATTATTATCATTATTATTATTATAAACTGAATGGTTATCCCAACACAATCCATACTGTCATATGGTCAAATTTAAATTGTGATATACATGATAATGATATACGTCTATAATCATGAACGTGCGTTTCACAGTTGTTTTGCATCTCCTGTATTTGAGCAACATTATCTTAAAATCGATCAAATCAATCACACTCACCACACCAGTATGGGTTCTGCACTGGAATAATTGATGACAGTACTAATGCAGCTGGTAATGACGAGTCAATGCAGAGAGTATATGCCGATCAGTGTATCGTAAGCACAGATGGCAATAACAGAATGAAAATCATTCTCCTGTACCTCCTCCTAAAGACATCGCAAGCTACTACTTTTCAAGTGTACACTGCTGTATATGACAGCTACATGGCAACATGTGATGATATAGCCTTCCATATCACCGACGCAAGGCACGAACTCGCACCGTCAATCATTTATTGCTGTAGCCTTTCTAAAAGGCGTTCGAATTTGCAAGGCGCTTTTGTTTATTCAAAATCATGTGGGGACGAGGTTATCACATAGAAATGAATAACCAGGTGGAGACTATACGGAACAACGATATGAACCATTCAACAGAAGTCATGATAATCAAATAATACGACTACATGAAATACATCGCTTGACTCTTCCTGGAAATCATGGTAATGGCGTCATATACTATTGTGTGTGTTTTAATATATACATACATACATATATATAAATATATATATATATATATATATATATATATATATATATATATATATATATATATATACATTATTACAATTGCCCTATATATACTTTGAATTTGCACCTATTAAGTTTTAATATATACCTTGTTCAGTTCAATTGTACTATTGTTTATTTATAGATGGCATGTTAATTGAAATATATAATTTGTATTGTGTTTATTGCCATGTTGAATTATATTGTGTAATTAACGCTTAATTTGTAATATTCATTTTGAAAAACTGAATCAAGGAATAAAAAATTATGAAATCAGACCTTAACTAAAAATTCATATCTGGCGACTTTTTTGGTGGTTTTGTGGTGCCTGGTCACATATGTGACATACATACTATTTATTTTTAATCGCACATTGCTCCACCAAGAAATACGTTTATATGGTAGCCAATTCATATCAGTCTTTCGAGCATGAATCAAACATTCTAAACATCTAAGAATCATTATGTGCTTCCTTACTTACTACGTTTTTCTTATGGTGGTGTCACACCTTGGCGTTTTAGCCAGCGTATGCCCGACGTATCAAAATTTCTCTAAAACGTCGGCATACGCTGAACTTTGATTTTTTTTTTCAACTCTGGGCGTATACTTAGCGTATTCATAACGAGTTGGACGTATACATAACGTATTAGTAACTTATATAGAACGCTTCGTTAACTTATAAGTAACGTATTCCAACGAATGCTTAGCGTATTGCCGGCGTACACAACTTATGCCCAACGATAGCCTAACTTACGCATAGCGCGCGGCAGCGTATCGCTGACGATCACGTGTCGTAGCCTATAAAAAGGCTGCCGCTCGACTATTCAAATCATAACCGCACTATACGTCACCGTATCAACACCACCGCCATGCCGAAGAAAACTTCGAAGAACGCTGCCAAGAAGTCCCCCGGCCGTGGGCGGGGGCGCGTGGACGTGTCTTCATGAGTTCTGATGGGTTCCTCCTGTGAACCCCATTTTTATATACCAATTCCTCTAAACGTTGTCAATACGCCATTATACGGTAGCTGTAAGTTAGAAACACGTTCAGTAAGTTTTGTGATCGTCCGGAACACGTCAAATACGTCTTCATACGTCAATATACGTTGGAGTTAAGTTACACATACGTTCAAAGCACGTTACTCATAGGTTAGAAGTAAGTTTTGGGGTACGCTAGACTATATCTCGACGTATTTCGACTTATGAGTAACTTACGAGTAACGTGTGTGAACGTGTGTCAACGATCGCGTAACTTACCTACAACTTATGGCCCGCGTATGCGGGACGTATGAGCCATACGCTGGCATACGTCGAAAAATTTTGTGCTTGCACAAAATTTTTCGACGACCTCGCCGTATGACGACGTATACCAGCGTGTTTTAGCGTGCTCTTAACGTATGCAAAACTTACCCGTAACGTATTTCACGTACGCCAGCGTATTCGCCAAATTCCTCATACGTCGGGCATACGCTGGCTAAAACGCCAAGGTGTGACACCACCATTACTTTGACTTCAAACGATAGTTTAAAAAATGAGGAACAGAAAGTAACGTAACAGACTAAAGGTAAATGATCTTGAAATAATTTTCATGCGTGGCAGTGAGAAAGGTAGGAATGTTTGGTATTATTAGAAAGGGCACGTATAGCAGAAGGAAGAAGAAGAAGAAGAAGAAGAAGAAGAAGAAGAAGAAGAAGAAGAAGAAGAAGAAGAAGAAGAAGAAGAAGAAGAAGAAGAAAAAGACGAGAACGATGCGAAGAATACTTTTGTTCAGTAGTCTTAATCCCAATACAGAGTTCAGCAGTGGTTGCAAACGATAGTTATGATGATTGTCTACTCGATATGCGACATGCTTCTTCACTTTCATAAAACATAGATTTCTGCCATCAATATCACGATTTTTCTAACCGTAATATTACATGATATTCTATCTTCCCTATCGTCCCTACCAGCATATTTATCATTATTTCTATTTTTATTCAATATTTTATTTGGTGATATAGTATTTTAAAAATGGATCATATAATAAATCATGGCTGACGTCATGACGTAGACAGGTCCTCATTACTGGGGGGGGGGGGGGTGATTCTCACAAAGGCATGAATGGATATATTTTTATATAAGGGTGTGTGTGTGCGTGTGTGTGTGTGTGTGTGAGGGTACGTGCACATATATATATATAAATATATATATATTTATACATATATATATATATATATATATATATATATATATATATATATATATAAAGTCGTAAACAAATCAAGAAGGTTCTGCGTCGGTGTGTTGAAATAGAGAGCAAACAATTATGTTGAAATAAAAACACCGCAAGACGTAAAATTTACTGACGTTTCGGTCACAGACCTTTATCAAAGTAAAAGACTGAACACATTCAAAGTAATAATAATCAGATGCATGAATTATGAAGACGCGGGCAGTTGCTTGGATACAAAAAATTAGGCGCGAGAATTGAGATTTTGGTCGCAAGTGACGCCACAAAGAAAAATAAAAAATGTTTGTGCGTATTTTGAAAAGAAATTTAAAGCCATGATCAAAGCAGTAAGAATGACGCAACAAAGAGGCAAGACATAAATTGACGCGCAATTTAACAAAAACTATGTCTGCTGCGAAAAAAAAAAAAAAAAAAAACGGGGGGGGGGGAGCAGACGGTTGCCTGGTAGCAAGTGACGCCACAAAGGAAACCAAAAATAGTGCGAATTAGGAAAAAGTGAATGAAAAGCCAAGATTAAGGTGGCACCAAAAAGATTTAAAAAAAAAAAAAAAAAACGCAAAAAGGGGATATGCGCAAAGCAGTAAGAGAAGGAGAGAGAGAGGGAGAAAGGGGGGGGGGGGGGAGAGAAGAGTAAAGTCCAATAAAGTCCAATCAATTAGAGTTCATACAATTAGAGTTCATTGGCTGATCTTGAATGAACGAAAAGTGGCATTCATGCCAAGCGGCTGGAAAGTTCCCAGTTTGAAGATTATCCTCTCCTCCATGGTCTTCATCTGTCTCTCGTCCGCGCAGGTTCGCAGAACAGAAACTTTGAGGTCCTTCGATGAATGATTGGCTAAGTTGAAGTGTCGAGCCACTGGCAACCCAGGAGTGTTGAGGCGTATGGATCGCAAGTGTTCTGTCACTCTATCCGCCAGTCTTCTTTTGGTTTCACCAATGTAGACCATACCGCAGACGGTGCAGGTCAGCCCATATATGACGTTACTGGTGACGCAGTTGTACTGTCCTCGTGTACTCCAAGCGCCTTTGGGACCCAAGACGTCATCACAAGAAACAAGGGCGCAGGTCTTGCATTTCGTGGTCCCGGGAGAGGCGTCGTCATGGCACTCACGATTGCCTGGCAGTTTAGAGGGGACCAGGAAGTTCTTGAGATTCCTATCTCTTCTGTAGGCAGTGATGAAAGGGTCCGCTCCAAAGATGTTTTCCGTTGCTGGGTCGGACTCCAGAAGGTTGAGATTACCACGGATGGCACGGGCGATTCGTTCTGTCGTCCTGCTGTAGGTCAGCACAAGAGGGGTGCGAGAGCTTGCAGCATTGTGCCTCTTACTGAGAGCTTGTTGTTGGGTGATGGTAGAAACCTTTGCCTTAGCCTCTTCAATAATCTTGACGGGGTAACCTCTGTCGGTAAAGATATCTACCATTTCCTCGACTCTGCTCTCGAATTGGTTGTCATCGCTGCAGATTCTTCTCAGCCTGAGAAACTGGGAGAAAGGGATCGCCCTTTTACATGTAGGTGGATGACAGGAGTCAAATCTGAGGTATGAGTGTGAGTCTGTTGCCCTGTAATGCACATCGGTGGCTAGACGACGGCCTAGGATGCTTACAGAAACGTCCAAAAACGTAACACATTCATCAGAGATGTCCTTGGTGAATCTAAGTGAAAGGTGATAGCCGTTGCAGTGCTCGATGAAATTGTCCAAATCATCTCGAGACGAGGTGAAGATGCCGACGTAGTCGTCAATGTAGCGTTTGAGGAGGACAGGCTTGACGTGCTGATAATTCTCCAACATGTCCTCCTCAACATGGCCGACGAAGAGACACGCGTAACTTGGCCCCATCTTCGTGCCCATAGCCACTCCCTTCTTCTGGGCATAGTACTCGTTAGCAAAATTAAAAGATGATAAGGTGAGCACCAATTCCGCCAAACGTAGCAGGGTAACATCGCTCGGTCTTTCTGGACAAGGGTATCTCTCGAGATGATGCTTCAAGGCTCGTAGACCGTCTGCGGTGGGGATGTTGGTATATAACGATGCAATGTCCATGGTGAAGAGTAGACGCTGTTCCTCATTACCAACAAACTCAAAGTCTTTGAAGAGTCAGATGGCGTCTGAAGTATCCTTGATGTAGGTGGGAAGCTTGGTGACTAGTGGGGAAAAGATGCCGTCTAAATATTTGCTGATGAGCTCCGTCGGACAGCTGATGGTGGAGACAATTGGACGTCCAGGGTTATTCGCCTTATGGATCTTGGGCAGGAGATAGAATGTGGCACACTTAGGGCTATCTTGGATAAGGTTAACAGCACTGGCAGGTAATTTCAACATAATTGTTTGCTATATATATATATATATATATATATATATATATATATATATATATATAAAATAGAAGTTCTGCTCGGAGATGAAATATATATATTAATTATATTGATTATATTAATATATTAATTAATTCTATATACCAAAGAAAATGTATTGAATATATAGATATATAAAATTATATAAATTATATAAAAAAATATTAAATGCATTAATATGAAAACGGCGACAGAATTGTACATGAATATAATTTCTGCTCATTTTTTCCTCTTAAAGCTGGGGGATGATTGTACAAACCATCTCCCCACTTAAAAAAGCGGGGGGAAGCATCCTCCCCATTCCCCCCCCCCCCCCTCGCTATCTACGCCCCTGGCTGACGTTAATGCACAACTGTGTAACTGAGCGTTGAACTATTAAATAAACCAGCAAATTTATACTGAGAATTGGATGACATCTTTTATGTCCGTACGTCAGAATACACAGAAAAGGAATAAATTTGTTTTCCCCCTTTCGGGCTTTCTATGTAAACTGACATCAAACCTTGAAATATACTTCTGATGTTAAGCAGCTATGGGGTAAGCAAAAATAAAATCATATTGTGCGTGTGACTGGTAACATAATATTCATGTTTTCATTAACCTATTATAGAAAGTTAGCTGGGGTGGACACAGAAAAGGAAAATGCAGTGTTATGAATTTTCGAATATTAAGATCACTTTGGCATGGCATGGGTCCGGACATTAAGGTGGGACCTGCGCATGGGGGAGGGGGTGGGCACCCGTCTTACTCGGTGCATGAAATGCGAACAAGCGTTCAGGGATCTGGGGCGTTTCATGAAAGGACTTGTCAGATATTTTATCCGACAAATTTGCTCTCAGCCAATCAGATGCAAGGATTTCAGTAGCTTATAACAGTTGTCGGATAAAATATCCGACAACTTCCTTTCATGAAACGCTCCCCAGGGTGGGGAAGGGGGGATGGAAGGGGTGAGGTATAGTGTTGGGGTGTACGGGTATGTCTGTCTCTCTCTTTTTCTTCCCCCCCCCCCCTCTCTCTCTATCTCTCTCTCTCTCATATTTCATTTTTCCTTTTTTTCTATCTTTCTCCTTTTTCATGTTTTTATATTTAATACATTTTTCTCTTAGTGAAAAAAAACATTAAAGGAACAGTTATATTTAATGTGTATTTTCAGTTGTATAAATTCTTTGTTCGTCCATGAATGTATACATCTTTGTAGATAACTTAAAGGTATATTTTCAGTTGTATATCTGTATAATTTCTGGTAAGCTGAGATTTTAAGTGAGTTACAAGTACATGTATGTGTAAATTCTTTGTTCTTTCATGAACATATACATTTTTCCATAATACGTATAGATTTACTTGTAAATTGTAAAAGTTTCTGTTTATACTTTATTCATGATTTTAATGTTTCTATTTTTGTATATCTGTTGATTTCACTGAAAAGAAATGAAGAAAAGAATACTTAAAACAAAAAAGGGCCATTCATTAGAGGGAGGGTCGGGGGGGGGGGGCAAACCATGTTTCTTTCACGTTTCCTTCCCAACTCTTCCTTTCCTCTCTCTCTTTCTAATTTCCACCTTTTTTCCCTGCCCATTAGATTGATGTGGGAGTGCCCGGACACATCCCACCGCGCCCCCTGTAGCTACACTACTGATAATTATAGAGAAGCATCTCTTGGCAATGCAGCCATGATTTGTGATACCATCGAAAGTTCTACCATTTTTATTTTGTACTAGAATTACTAAAATTCTCATTTATTAAATAATATAATGGAACATATTGTCTTTCAGTACAATCAAAGAACGGGCTATTTTTAATAAGGCGGAGAACAATACTGTTTCCCGTCACTCGCAAACATTTACGCAAAATCACTCATTCCCGACCTGAATCTAAATTGGATGCACGCCATCTCGTGTTCGGTAGCAATTCGCAGGTCTGGAATACCTGAAAATGTTTAGGGTTTTTTTCCCTGCTTCTCTGTTATTTTTTTTCAGCGAATTCAATAATTAAAATATACATCAATACTTGAGATTATTACAGGAGTATTCTTTAGCGTAACTGTAATGTAGATGTTTTGTTGAAAATATGATAAAACTGAGAACAGAAGAGTAATATCAAATTACTATAATCTTGATAAAAAATTGGATTTGAAGAGCATGCATGATATGATTCTTGAAATAATATTTTGAGGTTTCATACTGCCTGAATTCAGTTATTATGCAGATGATGTGAATAATTTTATAGCAAAGAAAATTGAAAATTTTAAAACAGTGAAAGAGCTAAAAGGTACGCCTTATCACAAAAGGAGTTTGTTTAAAAAAACAAAAAAACAAAGGAGTTTGTTAAAAAAAAAAAAAAAAAAAAAATTTGATAAATTTATATACCACAAACAGTTAGCGCATGCCATTAAAAAACGGCACAATTTCAAAACATATCATAATCCTAAATCTGCAAAGAATGTAAGACTTTGTCTTAAATACCATTATTATTTGTTGGCTTATCATCAGTAATAGTAGAAGTCAAAAATACCTGATAATGATAAGGATAATGATCATAAACGTGTGTGTGTGTGTGTGTGTGTCCTTGGGTTTTTACAGATGTGTATTAATCAGATATGATTATTAACGCCTTTAACGTCACCATCCAAAAGACGTGATTCATTATCGAACATGGGTCCGATCAGTATTAGTGTGCAGTCAAAGACAGAGAGCTGACCGAGGTCATTACTGCTAAGCCAACTTACATCTCCCTATAAAACTTTATTTTCAAATTTTCAAAAAATGTATATACATGTACATGTGTATATATATATATATATATATATATATAAAATGAAAGAAATGTCATTATACCTTCCACTAAAACAACTATGAGTGACTACCAGCGTTGTGTTCGAGGAACATTTCTTGCAATATATATATATATTAAAACAGTTGCTTCTACGTGAATAGGGCCTTCCTTTCGTAAATAGTATCGGTCAAAGCGCTTCAGAATAACCGTAACTCGAAACAAAACATTGGTCGCTAATTACATTCGTGTGAAGCCTGTAAAATGATGTGTGCACCATCTCCATTCATTTTACGAACATAATTCTTGTAAGTTTTTTAATGGTTCTAACTATAGTTACTTGATAAGACAGAATGCTGTCACAGAAATTTTATCTAATTTTCTATTTATGTATGTATTTATGTATTTATCTTTTTATTTATCTATCTATTCATTCATTCAATAAGTTAATTTATGAATTAATAAATTTATCAATTCATCATTTTATACTTATGTATTTATTTATTTATCTACTGATGTCTTCTTTATAAACAGGGCACCCCCGTTCAGTGCCATAAGGGCCTAAAAGCCCTGTGTGATGATGACAATAATAATATCAACAACAACATAGAAATGTTTCATAATTACACATTACTTCATGATACGTGAAGCATTATTCGCCATGATTAAAACTCCAAAGTCGTATCACTAATGATATTAACATAATTATTCTGGTCATGCCTGCAGTTCGCTCGCTCCGTTCCAAAGCTCTCGCTCTGTCGGGAAATAACAGAGGTCGTTAAAACATAGCGCTAAGTGGAACAGAATCACCAATACTCGGGATAGTTTTTGGCGCAGAGAGAAAATGAGGGGGTGAATGAAAAATAAGGCAATTATGCAAATTATTTGGGGACCCAAAACAAAAAAATTACCAAAGGCTTATGACAAGCCACCCATTCACCGCTTCACGTTTTAACTCCTGATCCAGTTTAGAGTGTCGGGTCGAGTCGACCTTTATCTCTCCACGATGATTAATTCAATGTCGGTGTTTTAGCGCCATAAAAAGCGCCAGAGCAAGGATTATGGGTTCTCCCACGTTCAGTCTCTTTCATTTATATCCTCCGAATTTACAAAGCAAGTACTAGAAAACACCACGGCCTTTCCATTTAAAGCAAATCCTATTTGGATAATTGAACTTGACATTTTTTGTTCGTGTATCGTTTCACAAGTTAGCTGCAATAATATTATGCACATAGTGGTTTTGGGCCGAATTGGAGGAAATCGTCCGTCGGTGTGCTGTACTGAGAAACTGCCATCCGGCTTTCTTTGCATGTATCTATTTTAGATTGGGCATACGTCATGTACGTGTACTGCATGAAAGTCAGACGAAATGTATTGGAGAAATAATTATCTTTGTTCCAGATATCCATCAAACCATGCAAACAGCGAACTATATTACTAGGCTGAGAGTCAGAAGGGTGTTACTTTTACATAGCGTTAACGCCCTTCTGCAGCATCTCAACTCAAGTATTCATAATTTTGTCGCATTAAAGTGATTTCAATTACAAACAAGGTGCTAGGGATAAAAAGCATAAGTTAGTAGAAAAAAAATAACAAAGGGAACGGAGGGGGGGGGGGTGGATGACTAAAACGGAAGGGGTTAATACAGTAAACATGACTTGTAAAGGATGGACAAGGAAGGGGTGAATAAGGGAGAAAAAAAATAGGAGAGTGTAAAGACGACGGACTATTATGAGGAACAGAAGACATCGCAAAATAGATATTAATAAACGAGAAATTCAGGTCCCTATAAGAAAAATGGGAGCGGTGACATGGTGGGGTACGTTAAAAAGATTAAGATACAGTGTAAAGTAAACGAAAGGAAATAAGAGTAACCTCGATCCACTACGTCATGTACGTGGAGAGAGAGAGAGAGAGAGAGAGGGGGGTTAAAAAGGAAGAGAGAGAGGAAGGGTGAGGGAGAGAGAAAAAAGGAAGTAGAGAGAGAGAGAGAGAGAGAGAAAGAGGAGGAAGTAGATGACAGAGCAAGTTAAGATTTCTTAAAACGGCTATCATGTCGAAAATTTGTAATATCACCATCGTTCCTTAAATACTAAACATTCAATATTATTTCATCTGTCTTATGCAAGTTCACAAACGGATGTCATTTAACTATGTATGTTGCGAGGTACATACAGCATCCCTTCGGATGGATAACTTAAAGAATTATGTGCGCACTGGAAATGTTGTTATGATAATAACTAGTAGTAAACATGTTACATACTCACGTATCGAGAGGCTATAAGTAAAGCGCCGCAACTAGATGTCTGCCCTATACCTGAGTGACCTCGCCAAAATGTCGGATCGAGTCATTTAATGGCAGAGCTGGGTGGATGTGAAATTTTAGTGTACACAAAAGCGACGCAGCCAATGTCAGGGTCATCCATTTCTCCTTTTTTTTTCCTAGTCGGTTTGACAGCTAGATGCTGAGAGCAGACCGCTCTACCCTCGATGTGATGATCATAATACAGCCAAGCCTTGACTGCAATACAGATTAGAATTAAGCATATACATGTATTGATATTGCTGGCTAGGAGCGACTTGAGTACCCAGTCTGGATAATGTACAGCCACAATTACAATGAAATATATAGTATGATCTTGAGCATGATCATCTGTTTGAAACAGACATTCCAAAAGAATAGAACGAAAGAGCATAAAGCCCAATCCTTGACTCCAAGACATATTAGAATTATGCATATATCGATACTGCTGGCTAGTGTCTTCTCGTGTACCATTCAATGTAGGTACAGCCATGATTAGAATGAAAAATAGACCTACATCTACATAGATCTACATATCATCTTGAACATAATCATCTCTTTTTTAAACAGACATTCCAAAAGAATAAAATGAATGATCATAAGGCCAAGCCTTGACTGCAAAAATGATTAGAATTGTGTAAAATTATATTGATATAGCTGGCTAGTCGCTCCTTGTATCGTTCATGCCACAGTGTTGTGATGAAAATACAGTATGAAGATGTTTTAAATACGGTCACCCCAAATAAAAGTAAATAAACGAACAAATAGTGATAGAAATAAAAGTATAATCTGACAAAATAAAAAGTAAATAGATAATAATAATAATAATAATAATAGTGGGTTCTTGTATAGCGCACATGTCTGTGAGAATTGTTAATCCTTGCGCTCCACAATTATTACCCTGGCTTTAGCATGGCTGCTCTTAAGCGCTCTAGCATTTCAAGGAATTAATTCCCGGCCAGGTACCCATTTACCTCACCTGGGTCGAGTGTGGCAAACGTAGATTAATGTCTTGCCAAAAGACACTAGTACTGCGCCAGGGATTCGAACCCCGTACCTTGCGGTTCACACTCTAGGGACTTATCCACTAGACCACACCTCTACATAAAAAATATTATAGATAAATAGATAAGAAATATATGAAAACGTTCCTTATTACTGACCATGTTGAATGCGAAATATTTGAATTATTAAAACAAAGTCCTAATAGATAAGGCGATTCTTATTGCAACCAGTGATCGACATATTTTGCCATTTTTCCTCCTCATGTGCTTGGAGTTTAAAATGTATCTAGTTACTTTTCAACTAAGGTTTACCCATATTGTATATGGGCTATAATATGCATGCAACGATTCCAAGATAAACACCTCCCGGACTATCACAGCAGGACAGGTATCCACCAAAAGAATACCCCGGACAACTACCTCTTAGGACAATTACCTCTATAGGAACATAACTCTCGGACAGCTACTCAAGGGACAATTTAGTTAAGTGTACGCCTCATAGCTATCTATGTTTTTGATTCATTTTTTCTGAGGATCCTTGTGAAAGATTACTTGAGGTATAGTTACCGGGGGGGGGGGTTCCGAGTGGTCGTTCTCATTGGGGGCAGTTGTCCGTGCTTATGTCAAGGAGTAGTCGTCGTAATACGACATGCAAAAAAAAACAGCAAAAAGAAGAAAAAAAAAACAACCAAAAAAAACCAATATCGGAATTTTCATTCCTTGTAAGGCAGACTGCCCTAGACTATCAGAAATTGTTGCCAAAGGGTTATCTGATCTAACAACAACACAGCGTCTAACGAACGGTACTATTTATAAGCTGAAACTAGGTAGAGGGTATCGCACTTGACTTTGAACTGGTATGAAATCATTGTTCGTAGAGCTTTGATCATGGGGGGGGGGGGCTTTCATAAATTTGATTGTTCTGACGGGCGACGGTCTTTGGACATGTTGGAAGGAGCGTAGAAGACTTCCCTTCCGTGATGATAACGAAATGACCTTCACTCCTCCCTAAATGCACAATAATTGAGTACATCTTTCTTTCTTTTTCTTTTTTTCGGGCCTACTTGCTTTCTTACTGTTTCTCTCTTTCTGTCATCTGACCAAGGAACTGTAAAAGTTTCCTGATCTGACACACAATTCCTATTTCTCGCTCTATACCTTTCCTTGTCATCTTTCCCTCCCTGCTCTCTCTCTCTCTCTCTTTGAAATTTATTCATCCCCTTTATTTACTGACTCTCCCTCTCTCTCGCTCTCTCTCTGTCTTCCTCCACTCAATTTCTTAATCCCCTTTATTTTCTGACTCTCCTTCTCTCTCTTTTTCTCTCTCTTTGAAATTTCTTAATCCCCTTTATTTTCTGACTCTCCTTCTCTCTCTCTCTCTCTCTTTGAAATTTCTTCATCCCCTTTATTTTCTGACTCTCCTTCTCTCTCTCTCATCTCTCCCCTTCTCCTTTACTCTCTCCTCTCTCTCTCTCTCTCTCTCTCTCTCTCTCTCCTATCTCTTAATTGCTATGATCTGTGCATTCTATTGTCGGTAATGGATTTATTTAAACATACCTTCACATACAAACACACACCCACACACTCTTCCCTCACTATCCTCTCAAAATGGGTCAACGCTGGATGTTATTACGTTCATACTCTGTCCAAGTAGGCCAGCTCTATCGTTAATCGCTACAAGTCATGATAAACGAGAGAAAACAACGATTAGAAAAAAAAACCAACATTATTCATTCTAGTAAATATCATTTTAATACCTTCTGCTACTCACAGTAACATGCCTATATTAAACCAGACAACAGTCAACAAAATTAATACAACGTATCGTAATGTTCTAATAACAGCTAATTCAGGCTTGATCATTTCAATAGTGTGCTGTAAGCTAATGAGAATTTTTATGATACTCGCTCCATAAACATAATTTATTCTGAGTCGAGATGCAACCTAAATAGTAGTGCCAGGGAGGCAAATTATTCATAAATTTATACTTGATAATAAATGCAGATTACGATGGCTACCAGGGGGAACGTAAGACCTAGTTATTTTAGTGAATTAGGCTGTATGGTAAAAAATATCAGTTCGCGGACAAGAGCAATGAATTTGGGAGAGATCAAGGATTTGGGCTGATGGACTGTTCTATATATTTGATTGAGTTTCACTTTTTTGAGATTTATTTCTCGTAAAAATTCAATCTCTGCAGTACCACTAAGGGATCTCAGTTCATTATTAGACTAGTGCATGCTTAAGCTTTCGTTGTGACGGGCTGCCGGCGTGATGTTATTATTTATACTGATTGTCTTACAGGCAACGAAAAACTCATCTAGCGTTTTAAAAAATTTAACCGGAACCCAGCAGCACCGTGGTGTACAATTTTGCATGTTTTATTAGGTTATTCCAGCAAACAACAGCCTTCGAAACCGACAGCAACGAGATAGACGGCCCACGAGATCAATTTTACAAAAGTATTCACTAGACCGACATTTACAAAAAGGTTCACCAGACCGACAGCCCACGAGACCGACAAAGCAAAGAAATACATGAGAAAATGTAAAAGTCAGAGAAGAAAGTTCCAAATGGTCCTCGAGACCGACGAAATATACATAAGGGAATATCGTAAAATGTCGGTCTTATGGGCTGTAGGCCGTTCATTATCCACTTAATGTTGGATTCGAAAGCCACCTCACAAGATTTAAATGCCCATGAAGCTTAAAAGGCCTAAAACAAAAAGGGAAAAGACAGAGGTATTTTACTGGAACAAAAGAATACTGGAGGAATTTTAATGGAATTAATCGGCACGGGATTGGTATACAATGATTAACAATAATTGATAGTTGCTGTATAAAGCACAAACGTGAAAAATCGGGAAAAGAATCAATGAAAACAAAATCAGGAAATAAACAAGGATGTTCAGAGTTCAAATGAAAGGGTTTTTTTGATTACGATAGGGTTTGAAAATATTTCTCACACCATAATGCATTATAAAATCCTCGTAACAGTACTAAAGCAAAATGAAACAGAAAACAGACGTTTTTATGGGGAAGAAAGAAAAGGGTATTTAAAGCTCCTTGACAATAACTACCTTCGATATAATGGCAATGAATATGACGCGATTAGATCAGCAATGTTGTTTTTCAGATCTTGGTTTGGGTGAAACTTTACAATCAACCGAGGCTGCGTAGTGAACGTGCGCCCTCTTGGTAAAAGTACAGCACAGACAGGGCTGCGATGTGAACGACCGCCAAGTAGGACAGCGTCGAGCAGCGACTCAGTCTCGTGCTCCGCTGCGCACAAGGCAGACATGAAGCATCAATAGCACACGCCCCCGATAACAGATAATTACCGCTCCGAGCCCAAACTAAAAGCTAATCGTTTGGTTTTTCCTTTTTAAAAAGCCTGATCCTTCTATATTCCGTCATCTCTATCACAACACTCTCTCTACTTCATTCTCTCTACTCCCTCTCTGTTTTGTTATTTTTTGTCTCCATGGCCACATCTTTCTGTCTCTCAATTTATTAGCGTATGTGTTCTTTCCGCAGCTCTCTCTCCTCTTTTTTCTCCTGATCTCTGACATCCTATATCTCTTTCCCCCTCTCTCTATATTGCTGTTCAATTACAGTGCTTTCCCTTCTTAATTTTATATGTCAAAGGCTATCTTCATGTTTCATCTCTGCTCCCTACTTTCTCACTCTGTTTCCTTAACACACACACGCGCCCACGCACCCCCTCACACACACCGACATGCTCTAGTCATACTGCTACCATTACTTCTACTATACGGTAAAGATAATACTATACTGCTGCTACTATACTACTTCTACTACTACAACTACTACGATTTCTACTTCAACACCTCCCTCTCCTACAACTACTACTTCTACTACTACTACTACTACTACTACTACTACTACTACTACTACTACTACTACTACTTCTACTACTACTACTACTACTACTACTACTACTTCTACTACTACTACTACTACTACTACTACTACTACTACTACTACTACTACTTCTTCTACTACTACTACTACTACTACTACTACTACTACTACTACTACTACTACTACTACTACTTCTACTACTACTACTACTACTACTACTACTACTACTACTACTACTACTTCTACTACTACTACTACTACTACTACTACTACTACTACTACTACTACTTCTACTTCTACTACTACTACTACTACTACTACTACATATACTTCTACTACTACTACTACTACTGCTACTACTTCTACTACTACTACTACTTCTACTTCTACTCCTACTACTACTACTACTACTACTACTACTACTACTACTACTACTACTACTACTACTACTACTACTACTTCTTCTACTACTACTACTACTACTGCTACTACTACTACTACTACTGGTACTACTACTACTACTTCTACTACTACTACTACTACTACTACTACTACTACTACTTCTACTACTACTACTACTACTACTACTACTACTACTACTACTACTACTACTACTACTTCTACTACTACTACTACTACTACTACTACTACTACTACTACTACTACTACTTACTACTACTACTACTACTACTACTACTACTACTACTACTACTACTACTACTACTACTACTACTACTACTACTACTACTACCCCTCCCCACCCTCCTTCTACTACTTCTACGAAGACGACGATGATGACGACGACGATAAGACAGGGGTTACACAAGAAACCAATAAAATTGTCTGTTAATATGATATTAGGGGGGGGGGGAATAATAATATTGGTATGTTTGATTATCCTCAACAGTCAATTCCTTCAAAGGAACGACATCAAATTCATTACCAGATCTTTTGAGAATCAGACGTGTCAAAAAGGTATTTAGTCTCCTACACATCCTGCCCTTATGGTCTTTAAAACATGCACAGGTCAGACCCCCTCTGCAAGAAAAAAAAAACTGATTATGAAATAGAGTTTGATAAATAGATAAATAAGCCAATGGAATAGAGCCTGCTTTTCGTAGGTTTAATAACCATAGTCCATCGCGAATTAAGCTCGAGAAATACAAGATTTTCTACACGGATCCGTTGACAATTTTGCGCACTAGAATTCCGAACTCAAATGTTAATGGTAATTGAGAATATGCACATTAATGACCAAGCTTTGACGAATAGATTAGTATTATTCATTTCAATTTGCATAATATAAGAGATGTGAGTGATGTATAGAAAGTATTGACAATTTTATATTTGTCGATATTTACAAAGACAAACTTCAGACAGTCAGCATAGGAATATCAGATTATTTGATACAATTTCATTATTGTAGAATGTAAATACAACTTTGATTTAAAAAAATCAACAGAAAAAGACACTCTGATACGTACATGTCAACACATGTTGAAAAGTGTTGATTGGGTCGAGAACAAGATACGAACGAGATTCTATATTTTGAAGCATTGCTTATGAAAACTTATGGAAAAGTCTTATGAAGCCGGAACTTTATAACTTCAATCTAAGTTGTTGTAGTTTATAGGATGGTGTATTTATCACGCTACATAGGTATTACCAGATAGACGTAAAGTCTGTTTTTCCCGAGACGTCGACATTGTATTGTTGGTAAGAAGGATATTTCTATATAACTTTACATCAAAGAGACTAATCACAGATCCATTTAATAGAATTTGAAGCACTGACAAGACAACTGTGTCATTCTTTTGAATATAAATTAATAATGCATGCCCATGTAAAGCTTTCCATAGAACAGCAATGGAAAGAAAAGGCTGAACAGTAATAAGCAAAATCATGTTTGATTTGTGTATCCTAGAGGCGAATTGCCAAGGTTCAATCTCCTCGTTTCCCCGCCATTAACAATTCATCGTCGGCAAAAAATATAAAAGCGAGATTCGACGATTTACCTGGAAACATATACTAGTGAAAGTCGTTCTACCAAAACAGCCTGCCCTGTTTTTATCTCCAGTATGTTTTGTCCAATAACCATAAATAAAAATAACAGAACATTAGAACGCGCCGAGATGCAGCGGTGTATCATGGGTCCAGGTATTTAGGGGGCACCGGCATCATGGGGGGGGGGGCGGGGCATTGGTCTTACTCAATGGATGAAATGCAAAACAACAAGGCCATTGATTTGGGGTAGTGTGTGGAAGGGGTCGTATAACCTTCTTTTCCCCTTTCCCTTTCTTTCCTTTTATCTTTTCTTTTTCGGTCATTGATGGGGGGGGGGGCACATATCTCCGGTATACCCCTGTTGCTACTCCACTGATAACAAAATGACAGAACATTAGAACGTGCTTTACATGCGGCAGTGACTTCGGCAAACATTCGCTAAAAGTAGTCAAATGTCATATTGGAATCAGTGATATATTGCTCATGCATGAATCCGAAACCCAGTCATTTTGAATATTCACCAGGAATACGTTTTCATATTTCGTGCATTTCAGTGGCTATTCCTTTCATTTAGAAATGCCATGGGCTATTTAAGGAAACATTAACAAAAAAAATTATTACAATTCCTAAAATTTTATACTCTGAATTTCCTCATTAACATCTCTCCGAGGCGAAGTTAGCGATTAATCATCTTAGAAATGTGTATATACTTTTCTTTTGGATTATTTTAAAAGAACATGAGTCACTGAGGACACGACAATGTAGACGATTGTATGAACGCAGTTAGACCAACAAAATATGTTTTATTATTTTCCTTTTTTGTTTGTTTGGAGGGGAGGAGGGAGACGCGCCATTTTCATTCTCGCATTAAACGATGTTGAGTCGATGAATAGTTTGTATCATACTGATAACACATGCGGTAAAAGCTAGGCATCTATAATCTATAACTCGTATTTCAAAAATAAAACAAAGTCATATGATGATGTATATATATATATATATATATATATATCACTAGAACAGATCACTAGGTGTATTTACAAGCTTTCGGCTCCTGGCCTTCTTCAAGTTTATTTGCTAAAATCAAATAGAATGAAACAATAATAAGCAACTTAACAAAACATGCATGTATACATATAATTTTAGTACCATATTTCTGCACTTATCTTTACTTGAATATTATTAAAAGATAAAAAAAAAAATGAAGCAAAAAAGAAGAAACACTTCGAACTTTAGCCGTGTTGGTTGACTTTTGTTATTCCCAAGATTATACAGGCATTTTAGATAATTATTATAATGGACTTTAAAATCTATTTATACTAGTTGTATGATCTGTGTCATCCTTCAAATTGTATTATTATTGTTGTCGTTGTTATTGATATTATTATTATTATTACTATTATTATGATGATGATGATTGTTATTATTATCATTATTGTTATCAATATTATGATTATTTTTGTTAATAATATTATTATTTTTTAATTATTATCAATATTATTATTATTATTATTATTACGACGACGACGACTACTACTACTACTACTACTACTACTACAATCATCATCATCATCATCGTCGTCGTCGTCGTCACCATCATCACCATCATTATTATCATTTTTACTATTATTTAATATGTTGTTATAGTATCATGAGGGACTTATCTTCGAAAATATTCGATGTCAGCTAAGGAGTCTCGGGAGAAAGCTAAGCCAGTGGGTCGTTAGAGTTTATCCTCGGCCGTTGTTGCCTACTGACCTTTCCAACAGAACATAGCAGCAGACGCCATAATCAGAGAAAGCTAAATATATCCCCATCTAGTCCTCCTTGATAGCCCAGCAAACGTAATGGGAAAGTCAGGGGCGGGACCGAGGTGACCTTGCGAAAGGGGGTCTCAGGCTCTCAGCCAACTGTGCCCCTTGTTTTCATTCCGTCAAAGTGTACGATAGTACATTGCTCTTATTTGTCGGGGGGGGGGGATTTCGTGTTTGTTTGCTATTATATTTACTGCGATGAAGTATGCCTGAAGTTTTACATTTAAAGTAAGTGATCTGTGGAATAATATGTAAGAGTCTTATCGACTGGTTGATCTATGGCAATATGCCATGAAAACAATCTTGATTTCTGTGGGGTGTTATCCATAACGTGGAGAAGGATTTCCAAATAAAAAGTATTTTTGAATGAGAATGAAAATGTTACTATGGTTGAAATGGATGATTTACCTTTTAGGGTGTTGTTGTCAACAAATCGTAAAATTTGAAGTATTCACACACGAATTTTAAAAGGGCATTGTTAAAAATGTATTTTGAAATTTTCAGACGTTGTTGCTGATGCAGATTCAAGATTGTCTTTTTTCATTTACGTATTTTACCTTTTCTCCCTTTTATTTTATTTTTCCTATCTTTGTTATCTGAAGTGAATCAAAATACATGTAAAAACAAAACAAATAAAACAATCTAACAGTGTACGCTTTAAGCTATATTCTTCTCAGATGTTATAATAATAACGAATTATATACAATAATAAACAATAACAAAAAAATATCTTTTTTTTGTTATAGTACTACCATGATTTAACATTTTTAGTAAATACCATAATAATTATCATTACTATCATTATTGTAATTATTGTTGCCTTTATTATTATTACCATTATTATTATTATTAGTAGTAGTAGTAGTAGTAGTAGTAGTAGTAGTAGTAGTAGAAGTAGTAGTGGTAGTAGTACATGTAGCAGTAGTTGTAGTAGTAGGAGTAGTAGTAGTAGTAGTAGTAGTAGTAGTAGTAGTAGTAGTAGTAGTAATAGTAGTAGTAGTAGTAGTAGTAGTAGTAGTAGTAGTAGTAGTTGTTGTTGTTGTTGTTGTAGTAGTAGTAGTAGTAGTAGTAGTACTAGTAGTAGTAGTAGTAGTAATAGTAGTAGTAGTTGTAGTAGTAGTAGTAGTAGTAGTAGTAGTAGTAGTAGTAGTAGTAGTAGAAGGAATGATAATAAAAATAATAGTATTAGTAGTAGTAGTAGAAGTAGTAGTAAGTTATTATTAATATATCATTTACATTCTTCTTCTTCTTCTTCTTTGCTTGCTTGTTAGAGATTTGGAAGAAGAAAAAAACTTCAGAAAAATGTGAGCACCTTTTTATGCTTGACTGAAATTTTTTTAGACCCGTGCCCCTTAAAACCTACTCTGCAAAATGCCTTGTATAAAAGATCAATTCTCCCCACCCCGCCACGCACCCTCTGTATGAATCGACCCACGCTACGCCATCGTCTTTAAGCACTCCCATTACTGGAATAGACTTTGACATTCACTTACTGGGAAGAGGCTACTTCAAAGAGAAGAGGAGTATACCAATATTGCTTCAATATCCTTTACGGGTCCATTCACACTATACGGTCCAAACTTCACGATTTTACTAACATCACGATTTTTCTAACTTTGCGATGTCACCGTGGAAGGTACCTAGCAACTCTGCTTTTTTCGGGGATGGGGTGGGGATGGGCACTGTACATGTATTACTATAGGTAGTCGTATCTCTTTTCTTATTGACGAGCACTTTTAACAATTACTGAATCAGATTTGGGCGTATTTGCTAAGCGAATTCCGCCGGAACCGCTAATATTGTGATGTTTGGCCCGTATTGTAAATGGGATTTCCGAATTTATGTTTTTTGAGGAAGAGCATGGTAGTAACGTCATGTCATGTCCTGTGGACATGCATGATGAAAAGGTGAGAAGGTTACCAAATAACTTGGGGTCTGGCAGTGGCGTAGCGATGTTTGGACCACATTGTCAACATGGTCAATGGGATCTTGGAAACTAGTTTGTGAAGGAAGAGCATAGTATAGTAATATCATGTCAAGGCCTATATATGTGATCTGGCAATGGCGTAGAGGACGTCCAGTAAAACAAAATGGACAGTCCTACAAAATGGACAAAAAGCGAGGGTCTGGGGTCTGAAAGTACAAAAAGTTTGAATTCTGAAGCTTTCTTCCTTTTCTGTTTGCCATTCGATTGGGAACACGTGCCCCAACCCCTATATGTTATGCGAACGGGACTGGAGTTATAGCTTATTATCTCTTTCCTTTAACACGCTGAATTATGATGATATCGTATATCAAGACGATTAGAGAGGAGATTCTATGACATCCAGAATGTTGTCTTTCAGCAGTATTATTCTCAAAGATAAATGATCGGCCTATCTCATATTGAAGGCCAAAACCATTTATCAGTTTGAGTTTTCGACAGATATTTCTGCATTTTCCTTGCATAACGAATCCCGAACCCGTCACTGATGGTGTCTTTTCTTTCCCTCCTCCCCCCCCCCCCTTCTTTTTTAGTTAGAATATCTATATAATAAGGCACGATGAACTCCAAGGGATATTTTAAGCAATTGCCCAGGGTTTTTACTTCTTCGCTAAAAATGAAATACTAGATTATTTCTGTCGATCAATCTCTTCTCTGTTAGTAGTCGTGTTCTTTCCCTTGTTTGTTTTGATAATTCACCATTATCCTCGAAAAGCGAGCTTCCAATTTTGCTATTTCCAACTAAAATCTACGATTCGTGTTTTTGTTTGAAGTATTTTGTACAAATGGTGCATTACGTATGAATACAATTTCCTAATCCTTACTGAATATTTGATGATGGAAGAAATGCTCGATATCTTCTTAACTTTTCGAGATATATACATGTATTACCTCTCTCCAAAATTTGATAAACAAATTTTAAGATTGGAAATGTCATACTTCCCTTTTCATTTCGTAGTATCATGTTGAGCGCATAGGGAGAAATGGCTGTTTATTATTCGCTATGAAACTATATCATGATTATTAATATCATGTTTATGTTCGTTGAATCAGTTCGCCTAATGGTAAAAATATAATGCTAAACTCGGCATCATGGCCACCAGAAGACACCGGATCAAATCACCCCCCCCCCCAAAAAAAAACAAACTAAACAAAATCCAATTAAAACAACAACAACAGCAAATATAGTGACCCTGTGGAAACCTACACACTAAAAGCTCACTTTTTCAGTATTTCACTCCACTTTATCCGTATTTTTAATGTTCTTACATAAAATTTTGTTTATTATAATTATTTTTACAGCATTTTACCCCCAAAAATATAAAGAAAAAAGAAATATATTGTTAGCTACAATTGCAAGAGAAACGTATATCTTCGTTAAATTCATGTACAATTTGAAGTTAAGAATCTGTTCATTTTATTTACAATTTACACTGCAAAATCCAGGGTGTTCATTCAACACCATCTCGGTATCAATGTGGGGCTACACCAGATAAATTTTGAAACAATACCAGTTTGATATTGGGCTACACCAGATAAGTGTTTAAAAAACACTAGTTAGTGTTAAAACAGCACCAGTTTTGATTCGAAACTGGTCTTTATTTAACACTTATCTGGTGTAGCCCAATATAGATACCGAGATGGTGTTGAATTAACACCCTGGTTTTTGCAGTTTGATGTCAATTCCGTTAAAGTGGAAACAGTGAACTCAGTTAGGGTGGCTTCGAATAAGACTAGGCTAGTGTCTGCTGGGATAGATGTCTCCTTCCCGTGATGCATTGGGAGTGTTTGTATTCTCTACGGAGGTCGGATGATTTATATCTCCAACCATTGAACGTGAAAACATACACTAAAAAAAAAAAAAAAAAAAAAAATATGAAAGAGTGTAGACACACAGGAACTCTGTCCACGAGAATGACAAGAAATGACTTTCTTTTCAAGTTCATTGCCTTCTCCAACCACTAGCGGCACCAGGGGTAGGAGTGGGGGAAAGATCTTTCTCCCCCAACCCTACCCCCTCCCCCCGTCGAGTTTTCGGCCCTAAAGTTGCTCCCAGTCAGTTCCTCTAGCTAGCTTCTGTTAAAGAGAATTTTGGAATTAAAACAAGTAATTTTGCATTATCATACAGGTGCTCTTTGGCACCCATAGTTGTTGTCATCACTATCCTCCCCTCTTTTAAAACCCAGGTGCCGCCATTGTCTTTCCCCTGATCTTCAGAAAACACGTATCACCTCCATCGGCCCCTCAGAGCATTACTAAAATAAAACACTTCATCAAGTTAACATCTTCAGATTTTTTAAAAAGAGCATGAAACTAGTATAGATGATTTATGTCATTGATGATGGAGCTTTTGTAGTCGGGTCACATTTAGCTTCAGGGAAAGGAACTGTTAAAGCGAGACCTTTACTTGCAAAAGAAAAGGATTTTTCATTTAAAGGCGTGCTTAGTATTGATAGGATAGAATGTGTTTTTGTCTGTTTGTTTGTCTGTTACTTTTGAGTTGTGAAAAGGTACTATTTTTCTGTGTCCATTAGAGTTCTCTTCTGAAGTGAAAATTGGAGACCCATATGATATTTTAAATAAGCATGAAAAGTGCTTGGATTGTGTAAAATGCATGCAATAAAAATGCGCAATTTAAAGCAAATTGATTCTCGATTTGAAAGAAACTTCACTTTGTTTTCCATTCTTTCCGAAGTTAGTTTACAAAACGCATGGAGAGAGAGAGAGAAGAAGAAAAAAAATCGTGATGATTATGTGCATTTCACGGTGTCTGCTTTTATTGGCTATCCATTACATTTCCGCTTGATTCTGTTTCGTGGCCATCTTTTATCCCTTTAAAATGACAGATGGGTTTAACCACTGTGTCAGATTGCATGACGCTCAAGTAAAGGTTTATGAAAAATAAATTTATGAAATGCGGTACAGAAAGGGTTCTTCCTTTTGACCACAGGTAACGCTGTATTATTATTTTAAAAATGTGAAGATATTATTTAAATTTATTTATTTATTTATTTATTCATTTATCTATATTTATTGTTCACTTGTATTCGATTCTTGGAATAAAATAATTCTCCCTTTCATAAAACTGCCTTCTGATCAGACTAATGAAGGAAGTTGGGGCCTGTTCGTTTTTGGGTTTTTTTTTAATAGAAATGATAGATTTGACGAATTGGAGAAAGGTTTTTTTTTCACATTTGTTAGAAAATGTAAAAGATAAACAGCAGCAAATCCATAAAGAAAGCCTGCAACATATCTATTTCACTCTGTTTTTGTTGAACTTCACGTTCAATCTATTTACTTAAATTTCAAATTTCAATTTACTTTGTTTAAATTTGTAAATTTAATTTTTACTCTTTGAATTTCAAATGTATACATTGTTGTTTTTTTTTGTTGTTGTTGTTGTTGTTTGTTTTTTTTGGGGGGGGGGGGTTGACGTTGATTCGTTGAAGAAGATGCCTTATATTCGCATTTTACATTTCTTTGATTAGAAGATTTCTTACATTTTGTATTTCTTTAATGAAACGATTTCTCACATTTCATTTTCTATCTTTTAAAAAATTCCCACTTTTATATTTCTTTGATTTAAAAAAATGCTAGCATCTGGATATGACAAGTCACAGAGACTGCGATGTGAGTATCGGTTAAATGCAGTCGTGTGGTGGATTTGGCATTGGCGCCGGTGATTGCCGCCGAAAAATTGGCCACAGATCAAGGCAGACGAAACTCGCTTAAAAGGCCTACTGAAAGGGAGCGTGAAGTGCACCTAAAATTAATTGGATCGGGAAGATGAAACAAAGTGGAGGTTATTCTCCTCGTCAGGAGCTCCTGGTTTCAAAAGATATTTTCAGTGTGCTAGCTTTTGTGGTATAGCTTTTTTTTGGAGCAAGTGATGTACAAACAGAGAGAGGAAAAGTCGTATTTCCAAATAAGCTAAAGGTTGTATACAGACATATGCTCCTGCCACCATTGCCCCGCTGTCAATATCCTATACAATGAACTAATTCCCAACTTCAACCCTGGACCAAACACTTAACCTAAATATAACCTTAACCCTAAACCTAACCTAAAATTTGCAATCCTAACCCTATATATTAGTTTGACGAAGTAAAGCCCAGAGAGATTGTCACCGGAGCTTATGTTTGAGCACCCTTATTTATCATGAAGTTTTACACTACCCCCCCCCCCTCCCCTCCCCCAACTAAGAATAAATCAATTCCATTTCTTTCACTTATGTCTTTTTTTTTGAATATCGATTTTAGCAACTTTATTGATACAAGTGAATAACTGTGAAATTGCACTGAAACTTGTATATTTCAATGACTGAAAATACACATGAAGAATGTTTACAACTCATGCGCTTACAAATGACTTATAGGAAGAGCACATCGGTACCGAATCAGTCCGTTGTATTTGTAAACTTCTATTACATGCCCTCGCTTACAATATATAAATCCTTTTTTTAAATATCCTATAATACCGGTATATACGTCTTTAAAATAATCACAAAAATAAATGTAGGTCTAGGTGGAAAATGGCAAAAAATGGCATTTGTATTTAACTTCAAGTTCATATATCAAAGATTCCAATCGGTTTACAACATTTCAGTGCTACCGAGTTGGATGAAAGTATATAGTTAGAACTATTGAATTAAACATTTTAGGCGAGGAACATCAGTGCTACCGAGTTGGATGAAAGTATATAGTTAGAACTATTGAATTAAACATTTTAGGCGAGGAACATATTTACCTATCATTTTTTTTTTTTTGTTAATCAAGCATTATTTGTTTCTGTTTATTTTTTGTTAAAATTCATAAGAGGACGAGACTTACGAAATGACGGCAATATAATACATATTTAGGTACTTGTACTTTGATGTGCAGAACATAATACATTACCTGCAGGGCATATAGAAATTATGTATTGTAAATATGATACCTCGATCGAGACGGAATAATAGAGTCTGCTCGGATCATCATTTATTCCAACCTTATTATCAATTCTACAGCACCTATATATTCAAAGGGCAATGAATGATAATTTTAAAGATACTATTTTCCTTTTTCTTGTAATGAAAAATCTACCAAAAGGTTTTGGGACATAGAAATTACGTACGATCTGAACATGAAAAAAAAAGTTATTAAAACATTTCTTTTAAAACTGGAATATGTAGCGTAATAAATGGTATTCTTGGTATAAAGTTTATGAAACACACTCGGAAAGAATGAAATACAAAAGAGGATTTTTTTTTTTTAACACCCTATAGATAATTATTTCTCTTTCACGAAAATATCCCTTTCGTTCAAGATACATTTCGAGCACGATTCAATCCATATTCATCACAAGAGGAGGCGAAAGTGCTAGTAATAACGATTTATGAGCATATAATTTTAAGCCCTTTTTTTTTTTTTTTTTTTTTTTACTGAATTTCATTTTACCGTCTAAAATTAATATCTTTGAATATGTTTTGTTGACAATGTTTGTTTACTTCCTTCAAAATTAACGTTGGACTGTCTCTAAAAAAATTTGAAGAAAGTTTATAATAATCCCCTTCGTGTATACATGTGTGACATTACCAAGAAGGTTAAAATGATGATGATGACTTTTTGTGTGTGTTTTTTTTAATATAATTATATCATACAATCAAATTAAAAAATAATATACGTATATATATTTCTATTTCAAAAGGAAAATAAGCTAAAATTGTATGAAGAAGTCAAGATAAGTAGTTAGAAATATAAAAAATATGCTAGGAAGTTATAAAACGCCCAGATGTGAAGACTAGTCGAACTGCTACCCAAATGGCAATGACCAGGCATATTGGGCACTCACACAAACAACTCACACCTTCCCTCCGTGCATCAGCCATTCGTTTTGCTATCACTCCTTGAAGGTCAACGGCCTGGCATAGTGACTCATGGGCGAAGCTCAGGTGGGGAGAGGGAGGATGGGCTAAGACGCCCCCCTCACCATCTGTCCAGATGTGAGCCAAGTTTAATAACAGTGTTTCGTCGATGTGAGACTCAAAATTCCTTCTCTCTCCTACTCTCTTTCTCTCTTTTTCTCTTTCTCTCTTTTTCTCTCAAATGCAAGAGTGTTTTGTCGAAGTGAGACTCAAGACTACCTTTCTATTCATATCCCCTCTGCCTTTTTTTCTCTCTCTCTCTCTCTATCTCTCTCTCTCTTTTTATTTCTCTTTTTCCGTTTTTTCTTTTCTCTTTCTCTCTTTCTCTTTCTCTATCTTTCTCACTCTTTCTCTTTTCTCCTTTTCTCATTCTCTCTTTCTCTCTCTCTCTAATAAATCGAAGCAGCCAAGTTATTTTCGGTCTAATAGTATCTTCGCTTAATAAAATATTTGATACATTGTCCCAAAGACATATCATGATGTCTGGTTATATTTTAAGATACAGAGGATCAATCTTAGATTAATCCTCAGAAGAAAAAAAAACTACCCTCGGTTAATAAACCACATTGACGTTCTATAATTAATGCTTAAATACCAAAAACCAATTTCTGATGCAGTCATGCAAGTTCAACACCCTTTGGCGTTTTAATCTTGTTTTTAGTTTTCAGTTGTATCGAATTTATAAATACTTATAAATCAAATTGCGCTTTCAATAAAATGAAGGGTAAAGTGCTTTTTCAGACAATGCGTTAAAATATATTATCCCTTCGGCTGTTTCATGGTTTTGATTCGAATAAAGATACGCCCCCTTTTTTAACCTCTTTTAAAAAAAACACATCTGGCTTAGTGGATATGTGGCTTGCAGGATGGACTCTTGTTCTGAATGTTCCAAGTTCCAAATCTTGGGTTGACACTTATCCACAGTGGTATTTTTATGTCAGAAGATTAAATGAGAGGGGTGTGAAGACTCGAGGATTTACTGATAACACCAGTATTTGGAAAGCATATATTCAATTTTTCATAACTATCTAAAATTTACCAACTTCCATACAGCAAAAAAAAAAAATTAAATTAAAAAAAATATTAATCGAATCATTTTGTAGGCAACATGATAAGTTCATAATTATTGTAATATCATGATCTTTATAACTATCAGTCTGAACCTGTATAGTTTTCTTGAAAATACAATAATTGTCTTAATTGAATTATCACAGTTGTTCATTATTCGTCGAATGCATATGAATATCTTAATAAGAAAAATTGCCATCTGCATGTCACTATGATTAAATCTGGGTTGCCATTATCGTCATCATTATTATCATCGTCATCACCATCGTCATCATCGTCGTCGTTGTCATCACCATCATTACTATCATCATCATCACCATTACTGTCGTCACCAATGACGTCGTTGTCATCATTCACGTTTGATGGAAATCATTAAATCAGAATCGCAAAGACTTTCAAGAAATCAACTCAAGGGCAATATCAATACCCTACTGTATTGCCTATAATTGAAATCATGTTGGGATAAAATGATATTATTGTTTATGTATTCACGTGTCAAAAGGGGGTGGACAAGGCTATTGAATTAGCCTTTAGTTGATTTAATGAAAGATTTTGCGACTGTGTTATAAATACTACTTTTACAGGATTCTGCAGGAGCTGCGCAGCGTTTTTGAAAGGGGGGGGGGGGGGGTTGATTTGATTTCACTCATTAATGACAATTTTCGAACCTTTTTTCCGAGGTTTTATGACACGTGTCTACTAAAAAAAGTGGGGGGATGGGGAGGGGCTGGGGGCTGCTGCCCCCGGTTCCACGGCCTATGTTCTGGGTATTGGGTATACATGTCAGAGTTTTAAAAATGCTAGAGGTACAAATACCTCCAAAAATTTTCACTTCTGACAATTTCATTTGACATTTTTTTTTTTTACTTCTGACAATTTCACCACCGACAAATTTACCTCCACCATTTTTAAAGTGTACCCTCTGAAATGTGTACATCATAATTATCAATAAATTAAGAGATATATAAATTGATTCACGAATCTATTATATCCTCTTTCAATAGAACCCCTAAACCTGGTTTCGACTTCGAATTTCTTTCTTTCCGCAATCGCTGAATAGTAAGCGCGTGAAGACGCTCGAGCCTGGTAAGAATCCTAAATCCCGCCTTAATCCTATACGGCGTCAAATGTACATTATTTTATGCCGGAGAAATTACTTTAAAGGGAGAATAAGTCTGTTGGGATGAGACCCACAAAATTTTTATTTCACTTGTATGAGTGTCTCTATCCATAACTACTGCATGCTATCATTTTTAAAAAGGAGCAATATCAGTTAAGTGATAAAAAAGTGCTACCTATGTCAGCGAATAATGAAATGCTTTCAAAAAGAATTCTGTCTCAATATTACCGTTTTCCATAGCTAATAAGGGTCTCGGACTTGATCCGTCTTGGCCTTTATAAACTTATCATCAAGTTAGATTTTCTTTTCTTAATTAGGCAAGTCTTTTATACAAATTATATTATATAAAATTGCATATTAAAGGGGAAGTTCGCCCCGAAGATTACTTGAGTTTAAAAAATGCAGAAAAAATAAAGAAAAAATATTGGCGAAAGTTTGGACAAAATCCGTTAAAGAATAACGGAGTTACGGACTTTTGAAGTTTTCATTTTGTGACGTCACATGCGAGCAGCTCCTCCATTATGTAATGTGATAAATATTCCATAAAATACAGTTTTCTCAGAAAATTTAGAATATTTTCGTCTGTGCATTTGATATATTGTCAGAAATGTTATTCAATACTAGATTCTGAAAAGAAACAATATTAAATTATCGTGGAACGTAAAAAAAAATGCGAATATATGGAATATTTATTACATGACCAATGGGCAGCTGCTCGCATGTGACGTCACGAATCCAAAACTTTAAATACTCATAACTCTTTTATTATTTGACCGATTTTCATCAAACCTTCGCCAATATTTTTCTTTATTTTTTCTGCATTTTTTAAACTCAAGTAATCTTCAGGGTGAACTTTCCCTTTAAGTGATAAAAGTTCTACCTATGTCAGGGAATAATGAAATACTGTCAACAAGAATTCTGTCTCAATATTACCGTTTTCCATCGCTAATAATGTGTCTCGGACTTGATCCGTCTTGGACATTATAAATTTATTATCCAGTTAGATTTTCTTTTATTTTCAATTAGGCAAGTCTTTTATACAAGATTATATTATATAAAATTGCATATCGCTTAATGACATAATTTCCCATTCAAATTCGGTCTAAAAGTTGGTGGCATGTTTATTTTTTAAAATCTAATATTCGTAAAGTGAAATATGTAATCCATGAAGAACAAATGATAAGAACCGAAGAAAAAGTCAATAGGCCTTCTGATATGATAACTTAAAGTTATCTTTGATCCAAAAGGGCTAGAAAAGAATGAAATGAGCAGACTGATGTAGAAAATTAACAGTACCTGACGTCTAAGATATTGTTGCAATACTTTGTTGCACAAAACGATATCAAATTTACTGTTATAATAACAACAGTGCAACACATTGTAATTCTTTCACGTGAATAGTCATATGCATTTTTGTAAATGTATGATATTACCAGTTGGATTAACAGCACTCCTTTCCATGAATACAGTTCCATTGGACAATTCTTTTGTTATTATTTATAATATCAGTCATCATTGTGGTTGAGAGTTTAGAGGATAATAAAATGGTTCATGTGTCGTCCACGTGACGCTAATTTATAACATTTTTCCCCTTTTATTTTTCTTCCTTGATCTGTTCAGGGACTGTCTTAAAATATAAAATAATGTACGACGTTACATATAATGTATGTGACATCACAATCAATATATAAAAGCACTTTAAAACTGTAAAAACTTCATTCCGGTTTCATTCACATTCTATAACCAAAGTGGCAAAACAAGGTAATGCAGACATTCTAAATGCAAAACACGATTCCCACGAGAAAAAGAAAAGCCCCCGAATAATCTTTCTTCCTGCCATACATATTGCTACGGGATTGTAATACTATGTATGAAACTGAACAATTGAGGAAGTTTGATAATGTCACACAGGCAATGGGGGTTACATTGTTACCGTTTCTGTCCATATTTCACATGTTTTCAACTTGCTTAATTCTGTAAAATAGAAACAAAATTGGTGTCGTTCTACAGCACCAACTTAATAATGTGCGCCCGTTCCTGAAGAAGAGGTAGATAAAGTGTGCACGAAAACGAGACTAAAAAGTGTGAAATTGAGAGGTAACTTTGCGCGCGAAATTGGGTCAATGTGAAGTAATTCTGGGGCAAATTGAATTGAGATGTATGGGATGTGGTATCCAAGGCACGATAACAACATGGCGGCCATAGTTTTGTGCTCAAACACCACAAGGGATTCTCTCTTTAGCTGTCGAATGCTTGCGATAATCAAAGCTTGCTTATACCTGTTTTCATAGGTGAGAAAGGGCTTGGCTGAGATAAAAGTGATCGCATGTTTATTTCAGGGGAAACGAAGACTTGATCCAATGTTTTACACTATTGTGCAAACGGTGTCGGAAATAGTTGGATGGATGTCATGTGATGTGATAGTTAGAAGGACGACTACCCCTGGACTATTACTCCAGACAACTATTCCATAGAACTGTCACCCACGGACAACTGAGCACTAGAACAACTACCCCTATATAGGACCTGGACAACTAGCTAATGGGAAAACTATTCCCGCATTTTTGCCCCTTTAAAAAAAAAAAATCCAAATTTTGTTCAGAATGCTTAACTCAAGGTTTTATGTATATACGGTGATTTTATGTGAGGTGTGTGCTCAATATTTGTGTATTTATCCTTAAATGCATATAATAAATAAGGAGTTGTAGTAGTAGTTGTTACGTAAATATCCATCTGTTTTATTTTATGATCGTATTCACAAGATTATTATATAAATTTAATCACCTGCATATGGTGGAGGGGATGTAAGCAAAATAGGCTGACTAATAAAGTCATGTTACACAAGTCCAGATGAAATACATATTTAGATAATCATTTTATAAATAAATCCGTACAGAAATCAGTCAACCTAATATTATTTAATGAATTGTAATAATATTTATGCAGCAAAATATTGCCAAAGTACATTACCCACATTTCCCCCTTCACCCTCCCCCCCCCAAAAAAAAAAAAATTAAAAAAATAGGGCATATAATGATTTGGAAGCGGAAGCGGTTTCAGTTTTAGTTAAAAATTAGGGCAGCCCTCGCATTATCCTTGGAAGGCAATAAACATTCTAATTGGAATAAAAGCAAAGTCATTATTTTCTGTTTCGAATATAACTAGGACAATGTCATTTAAAAAGCCCAATGTCGTTCATTTGGTTTGCATATTTCGCAATATTATTTTTCTAATGAGCCGAGTCATAATTTTTAACTTGCTTTTTTTTTTTAATGTTTTCAATTGTGATGTGTGATTAGGAATCAAATGAATGGGGAAATTTAGTCAAGTGTAAAAAAGAAAAGAAATATAACATTAAATCAGTGAATAGTATAATATGATATGTGCAGGCACCATAATGAGTTAGTATGTAAAATAAATCTTTTCTATGCGACCTATTTGTGTGTATGATATTAGTTTGTTTAATTGGGTTTTCTGGGGTGTTTTTTTAACAATAGAGCAATAGAGTAATATAAATACCTAGTCTGAAATCAAAGTTCCTTGATGTCAATTTTCCGAGAAAATATACATTTAAAAGTATTTAACATCGTAACAGTATTGATTCAAAGGATTAATTACTTTAAAAAAAACACACATCATGGAATATATACGACCAATCGTGATCCTTTGGCTTTTGCCCACGATCTATTTTATATCTTTTATAATTTTTTTGAAACCTTGTTTTTAAGCCGCAATTTGTTAATGTCTTTATTTGTTAATTTCCAGCAAATTATAAAACGGATGCAGTGAAACATGAGAAATTTTCTTAAAAAAAAAAAAAAAAAAAAAAAAAATCGGGATAGTTTTAAACTCATTCAAAGGAATTTTCATTTTTTTATCATCTTAAGTTAATGCAAGCCTCCACGCCCTTCACTTAATATATTCTTTGAAATAATCTTAAACATGGAAATATTTATACGATTTTGAAGTTATCCAATCACAACTTTAAAACATCAACGAAATATGTGCCTGCAAAATCTATGATATTCTTCTGACTAAGATAAAGGAAAATACAAAAACTCACAAAAGAGCTCGAATCTAAATGTGCTAATTATGAAACCAAATATTGTACTTTTTTCTTCAATTGTTTCTAGGGGAAATTAATTTGAGAGTAAAAATTAAACAATTAGGTTTATGCGCTTTTAGGTGAAGGAGCGAACAGCATGATAGACAATACCTGCATACGGCTGGTTCCTTCACGTTCCGCCCGACTCGTCGGGGGAGTTTGTAGTCGACGCTCGGACAGTTTATATCTGAGCCGAATCTTTTGAACATCCTGGCCCTGTTTCATAAAACTTGTTATCAATAACAACTGCCTCATTTCTATGACAAATTCGCTCTCAACCAATCAGATTCAAGGATTTCAGTAGCTTTTAAAAATTATTGTAACTTGTTATTGATAACGAGTTTTATGAAACAGGGCCCTGGAGTGCAATAGAAATGTTGCTTTGTTTTAAGAAAAATACATAATGATGAACTTTGTAATTATGATTTTACACACGAATTTGACAACATTTAGACAATATTCGGATATCAAAATTTTAGGATTTTTGAATAAACGGAGTACATATTTAATGTTTAAAGATCATATATATTTAAAATCCAAGATCTGGTTCAAAGTCAAAGACAAACACAAATAGTTATTTTATTGTGAACATGGTGAAGAAAGAAAAGAAAAAAATTATATTTTAATGGTGGAAAGATGCAAGCAACATGTTACTAAAAGAAGTAATCAATTCTGAAGTCTTATAACCAAACAAAATTTATAAGTCGCTCTCGTTTGAAATAAAATTTGAATCATTTACTGGAGAAAAAAAAATCAAAGATAAAGAACATACATGCATCACTTTCGAATTAAAACTCCAGTTTTTTGTTGTTGTTGTTTTTTTTAGTAAACTTATTATAGAGACAACTTACCTGCTTACATTTAGTGATTAATTTCCACGTCGATTAAGTGCATTGAGAACAAATAGGAAATATCCTGAAATATAACTAAGAAATAAAACATTATTTTGTATCATCTTTGTGTACTGCATGGGGCATTTATAAGAGGCTCTTAGAATATCCACTGGAATTAGGTTTTATAAGTAAAATAAATAAGTGTCTAGTGCAAACGGAATAGAAATCTGTTCTGATGTACTCTGCAATGGTAAGAACAGCCATATATGCATGTCTGTGAAAAAAAGATTTGTTCTCGGGTCGAGTTTCCGAGTTGGGAAAACAAAATGTCGCCAATGTGTTACGGGTTCAGGGGGCATTAGACTACGGATTTTCTCGAGGGGCAGATTTGATAGCAACCTTATCATAACATTATTAGGATAACAATAGGAAATGAGGTTTTCTTTAGAGCGCAAATAGAGGATGTCAAACCGTCAAGGTTTTGGGGCCTTTTCATTGCCAAAAAATACATTCAATCTGTGATTGATTGCCTCATAAGTACAAAGTTAGTGCGCTCCTTTCATGGAAAACATTCAGGCGTAAAGACAAAGAGAATTCCATTGTCAAACATAACGATCCGATCCCGTATTTTTTTATCTGCAAGCCCTGAAGTCGTTCTTCCACCTAAATGAATGGGTGGTGTTTACTGCAAAAGTGGCATTCACATCTGTCTGCGCGTCATGATTTTTTTTTTTTTTTTATCATTTCTTTGATCAGCGCGCACGAACAAAAAGGTGGAAAATATGAAAAATTATTTAAAGGAGGAAAATTGGAACTCGAGGCGTCCATGACCTTCGTGGCCCAATAAATTTGATGATTCGAGGTGAAAATGTAGGAATAAAAACATTCTTTTGTGGTGCCCTGCCTGCTTTCGGTACTAGTACTCGATCCTGCCATTGGATGAGGTCTGTTTGTGTGTAGGTCTAGGGAATGGGTCGCCTAGGGGTTTGTTACTCCAGTTCCATTCAAATCAGCGTTGAATTGCGCGATTGTGTGGCGGTCAATGTCGTCTGGTTCCATTACTACAGGGTATGTCAAAAAAAAAAAAAAAAAAAAAAAAAAAAAAACCCAGGTCAACCTCATGACACGACCTGAAGCAAGGAGTTCAATAGTATAACTGTACGAAATGAGAGTTGTTATATACTATAGTTGAGAGTGCAGTATCATGTACAGGATGGAGATTACCTGCGCCACTCCCATTTGCAGGGCCAGATAATGTCACATAATAATGAGGATAGTTACAAAATAATAATAATAACAATAATAATAATAATAATGATAATAATCAAAGTAATAGTAATGTAAATTGTAGCGAGGGATCTCTAGGCGTAGCGTCACATTGTGCAGAACATTTCAGGAAGATGGCTTCAAATATTTGTGTGCAAAAATTGCCAAGACCCCCCCCCCCCCCCCCCGGGCTGGTGTCACCCCTTTCCCTCTGTTTACCAATTTGTTTTGATATTCAATACCTCTCTGGGTCATGTTAAGGCCACCGCACACTACACGACCTGAGGTCATACGACCTAGTCCACGACCTCGCAAAAATCCAACATGCCAAAACCTGGGACCTGATCGTGCGACCTGGTCTTACGACCTGAAACTTGGGTGTTTGGTGACGTCATACCGTAGTTCGGAAGGTCGTACGACCTCAGGTCGTGTAGTGTGCGGTGGCCTTTAGTAAGTGAAAATAATATTCGCCCTAAAATTTGTAACTATATTAGCGTACGACCATTTTAGATTTTTTTTAAATGTGTATTTTCCTTAATTTACAATGTCCAAATTACTGAATTCATTTGGGAATTCAATTTCCCTTTTTTTTTATTAAAATACAGTAAATGGGAATCTGTGAGGTATAATCAAACCTTATCCTCTGGAAATAACTTCCCTTCACGTGACAGTGATGAGGACGATAGGGCCTATACAGTCAGATGACTCCCAAGTTCATGGTAAGGATGAAGGCTCTTTGACACTTATCCTTTCTTTTTTTTTTTTTTTTTGAGACGCCCTGAACTCGCCTTCGATCCCAAGGTGGGACGCTGAGAATTAGGTCAGGCTGCATTACCGTGTATTTACGATGGTATTACCCCAGAAAGACCCCATTACAAAAGCGCGCTGCCCCCCTGAGGGTCACAAGAGCCCCCTTGCCCGAATCCGATTTCACCTCTGCACAGTGCTGGACGGCATCCCCCATCTCTGTTCCCTATTTTTGCAGCCGACTTACAGTTAAGCAAAGAAAGTAATCAAGAGAAAAGGAATACACCTTTTTTTTTTTCTTCCTGCAAACAACACAACATGAGATGTGTATTGTACAATCATGTTCTGCCTATATACCGTGTGCGTCGTATCTGTAGATCGGCAAACTGGGTTACCAAAATAAGCCTTTGGCATGTAGGTTAAGAACTCTTTCTTGCGCAAATTTTTTAGTGAAAAAAACCCTTGATTTTCACCAAGAAAGCAATCTCCTCGCTTAGATTAGTACGTATGCTGACAACTTTGTGGAATGGGGCAGAGAGACACTTGCAGAAGCATAAGGGTAATCTCAAGAGGGCCAAATAAAATTGCCAGAGATAGAGTTCAGAATGGACTACTTTGGCCGTTACTGAGATTACGAAAAATTGGAATCTTTCTCTTTAAAAAAAAAAATCTTGGGCCGACAGTCAAATCTGTGTGTTCTTTGCTCTAAATTTCCATGCATAAATTGCCATCGATAGTCAGTAAAAATATGTCATAATTCTTCGCCGTCTTGTTTTATTGAAGAAAATTAACCGAAATGGTACTAATCACAAGTGCTTTGGGCCAGATTAATAAGCAACCGATTTCAGAAGCCGAAAAGTTATGACGTAGACAAATTTATGAGAGATATAATCGCTTGAATATACTGAACCTCCTGAAAGCTTTAGTATTTATTACGATTGATAATATCTGTCAAAACCTCCCTCAATGACCTTATCGGTAACAAATACTTAAGAATTAAACATATAAATCGTATGAGTATTGGTGTGACCGTATATCACTATTAATTCTACTTCAATTAATAATTTGATTTAAAAAAATAATGAGAGAAAAGGAAACACACATCAGTAATATTCGTTGAAGTTAACCTAAAAAGAATTTAAAAAAATAAATAAACTTCTTTTTTTTTTTCGTCTTCATTTTTCCTTGAATTTTTGCCATTCCTCATCCAGGTGGAGTAAATGAGTAACCATGGTAACGGATAGGAATAAAGTCCTTATATTCTTTAAACTCCTTATAGGTATTTTACAGTGGCTTAAACCAAGAAAATGATATGGAATTTAGGTATCATAAATCACAACTGTGAGGAATATTATTATAATTATTCAGTTATAACTTACTAAATTAAGTTGAAACACAAGGAGTGGCAAGAGAGGCAATTTGGCTGGGGATGCAGTTTATCCATGACAAATTTTCATTAAAAAAACAAACCAATTTTCAGTGAGTTTGCTCAATAATAATATGAAAGTCGATAGATTGCCCTTGCAAAAAGGTGAATTATAGAAATTTTCTCAAGAAATTTTGCTCTTTCGCGATATGACCTAGCCTAACAGTGTTGCTTAAACGTAGGTGATAAAGCCAAACTCACGAAATCAAAATTAAATCCTATATTTCACGACAATGAATATTCATATTGAAGTATGGGTCACCAGCATCGACCTGTACTAAGAGGCTGCATATACGTAGATGATTAATTTGACTGGCCAACAACGGCTATACCAAAATACTATCATTACCATACTCAGGAATAGACGGTCTAGACATACGGTTTCTTGCCTGGAAAAGCAAAGTTAGTGGGTTCTTTCCCCAGCACAGAACTTACGCCCTTTAGCAAAGTATTCAAAGAAATCTTAATTTCCTCTATCCATCTAGGTGTTTAATTGGTACCCGGTAGAATGTGAACGTTAATGTTTGCGAGCATGTAAAATGCCAACTGGCTGGAATGCTTCCCAGTTGTTACTTGGAGAAGGTACACTTTACTGGATCAATAGGAGCTGGATATTATGCCCGTGGTGATGTTGATTACATTTAAGGCGCTTTGACACGTAATATTGAGCGCTCTAAAAATATCAATATTATTATTATTATTATTATTATTATTATTATCATTATCATTATTATTGTTATTATTATTATTATTATTATTATTATTATTATTATTATTATTATTATTATTATTATTATTATTATTATTATTATTATTATTATTATCATCATTATCATTATTATTAGTCACTAAGTGGATTGTTCCTAACGACTTGGTTTAAAGATAAAATTGACATTTTGGTCATCGCGATTACATTGTGGAAGGAACGGTCTGGAAACAATATTATTAGGAAAAGTTTATTATGTAGTGCATGAAAAGGAGAGTATGTTGTGAGATTTCGGGCTCATGAAAATGATAAGAAAATGACTAAATCTTACTGAAATTCACATGCACTGCACACAGAAATGTGTATATGGGACTACACTCACATGTGGCATTAAAGTTTGGTCCAAACTTTTCAGCTTTATCTTGTCATTATTTGACTATGGGGGCATTTGAAGAGCAATACTTTTCAGGGGACACGTGTTCAATGATATACTTCTCAACTGACATAATGAGAATGATAAAACTAAACATAAATTTTTTACTTCTTACCGTAATTCAACCTCCCCTTTAACTGAAATCATAGAAAATCAAGCGTCATGACCCGTACCATTTCAAGGAATTACGTCGTAATAAAACATCAAGTCCTTATGTAAGACAATGGATAACAAGTTAAACATACTTGTCTTACTTTTTGTTAAGATGTTAACAAACAGGAAGTCATTTCAAGACGAGGTTGGATTCTGGTAAAAATGAAAAATAATTTGTTAGCTTTCTCATTCTTTTTATGTACGTTTGGAAGAATATCAAAGGAGAAATGTCCCCTGAAAAGGATCGCTCTATATATAATTGCACGCATATTTGAAACATGATATGGACGAGAAATAGCTGAAAAGTTTGGACCAAACTTTCATGCCTAATTTGTGTGTCAGAGGCAGCGATCCGGGGGGGGGGGGGCAGGGGGCACAGTGCCCCTCCCCAACTTTTTCAAATATCCCAAAATTGCCCCTTTTATTTATTAAAAAAATACCCCTTTCTCTCTGATAAGTGCCCTTTTCTCATTCTGAGAAGTGGCCCTTTTCAACTCTGTTAATTGCCCCCTTTTCTCACAATATGTGTCCTTTTCTCCTTAGATAAGTGCCCCCCTTTTTATTTATGATAAGTGCCCCCTTTCCTATCTTATATGTGCCCATTTTACCTCTGATAAGCGCCCTTTCTTCTTCTGATGAGTGCCCCCTTTTACTAATATTTCCCACTGTTTCTTACAAAAAGTTCCATGTCTAGCTTCAATGAATCGGTGCGGCTTTATGTAGTGACAGGTACCCATGTTACTACAACTGCATTGTAAGGCAGAGGAGCTGGAGGCAAGAGGGGCACAATGCCGATCTCCCCCCCCCCCCCTCCCCCTTCCAATCAACGATGTCTCATTCAACTCGCTCGAATGTGCCCATTATTTACACTCCAGTAAGGGCATATTTTTTGAAAATTACCCCTAAAAAATAAAGCTCGCTCGCTCTCATATAGTACTTATTAAATCAAGCAGATCGCATAAAGTATGTTTGATATCGATGAAATCCTAAATAGAAACGACAGGGTTAATGTGCAAATTTAAAGATCATTCGACATTCCCCCCAAATTAATTTGCGTTTGTCATTTTCTTTATATCGCTGTAAATAATGCACCGTGAACCTGAGGACTTCAGCATTATAAAAAAAGTCTACAAAAATTTGCTCGCTCGCTTCGCTCGCTTACACATGAATCATTAGACCATTTCACACAACTGCTAATTTGGGAAGCTGCAGCTGTATTCAGAACCACGTAAAGATAACAATAATAAAGATGATGCTTGATAATGCATTAATTAGAATGTAGGGTAATACACTCTAAAAACTGAAGTTGAAGGGCTATATACAGCACTTTTTGGGGTGCTCGCATATAGGGACAGCACACACAGTGCTACTATAGCACCAATGCAGGTGCTACTTGTTACAGCACCCCAAAAAGTGCTATTAATTCTGCACAAAGGGTGCTGTCGTTAAGACCGGGAGAGCTATTTTCAGCACTTTTCAAGTGCTCGTATAGTGGCTGCACAAGTGGAGCTGCTTTAGCACCAGTGCAGGTGCTTCTTGTTACAGCACCTGCAAAGGATATGAAACATTGCCCAAGCTCTTCAGGTGCTGATTCATTGGCCTCATTGGTTCATTTGACTCAGCACTTGTTATTACCACCCATTTCTTCTGCACCACAACAAAGACTTTTGTCAAAAATAACACTTTAGGTGCTAAATTTAGCATGGCAGGTGCAACTCCTTGGGCAACACCTGTTTTTAAGCACTTCACTTTTTTTAGTGTACCAATGTCAAAAAATGATTCCCTTTACGCTTTGTTTAACCTTTTGTAGGTGCCCCCTTAAAAATGCCCTTTGTTGCTGGTCCCCCCCCCCCCCACTCTGAAAGACGCTCCGTGGCCCCTGGTGTGTGTAGTCCCATATACTCATTTCTGTGAAGTGCATATGACTTTCAGCAAGACTGTCATGACTGTGAGTTTCTTATCATTTTAATGATTCCAAAACCTCACAGTATACATCAATTCCTATGTACTACATAATCAACAACCTTTACCATTTTCTTTCAAAAAAATTCTTTCACAATGTAATTGCACGACCAGAACTCGAATTTATTTTTTAAAAGAAAGAATTGCACACAATTAAGAAGAATCCTCGGATTATTCAGTGGTTTCTTCAACAGGAGAACACAATTAACGTTGGACATTACTGATTATTCAAGTTTTACAAAACATGGAATTGCAATTTACGTCGCTTGGAGCATTTTCATCTAAATAATCACGAAAAATAAAAGAAAGATTTATGGTTTATTGGACATACAAGCGAGGAATATCCTCAAATGAACCCACTTTACCATATCGAAGATTGAAGATTGAAAATAATTATCATATATCTCCCTTGTACCAGCGGACTGTTCTCATTTACAACCAGACGGAGGACAACACGGTTCAATACCTGCTCACCAATAAAAAGGGAGATATTTTTTTATCATCAATTATTTGTGAACTGCCAATTCACTGTGGCAAAGTCGCACAACCACCGCAAATGCAATTAGCTTTATCGGTACAGGAAAGAGAAAAGTAAAACAAACTCATCAGTCCAATTGTGTTTCTTTGCAGTCATGAACTTATTACCATTAGCGTAATTGTCAGTCGAAATGTCAAGCAGCACCTGTATGAAATAATGATTCCACCTTGGGGCGATTTGAGAATGAAATGTCAGCGGCCGGCTTTTCCGAAATGGAATATTAAATTCGCATAGACGATGCGAAAAGATAGGAGTTCTCTTAACCTTGTTTTTTCATCAAATCGGGTTAATGTATGTACAACAGGAAAAAAAAAATAGAGGAGAAGCGAGGAAATTAATGAAATATCAAACGGGAATGGAGAGACGTTTTTTTAGTCAGGTGTTCTTTCATCTTCAGCCTTCGGGCCTTTGTGGTCCACTTATTTATTTTCGCCTTGCAAACATTGATATAAAAGACTCAGAAAAGGAGGCGGCAAGATTCAGAAATGATGTCGCTAATCTAATTCTCTGCACTGAGAAAACGGTTGCATATTCGTTCGTTTTAAATGCTTGTTTTAGTATCATAAGTCATTGGATAGAAAATTTCTGAAAAAGGGTCCATGAGTGTAGTGAGCCTAAACATTCAATATTTTATGTAAACGTCTGAAATGAACAATGGAATCGTTCGGGTAGTTTTGGGGACCTTTTGGTGATCCTGCACAACGGAAAATACTGCAGGATATGTGATTATAAGTTCAAATGTTTATGAGCACGGTTGAAACAAGCTGTCATAATCAAATATTTCATAGCTATCATCAAACACTCCAGTTTTGACCGCAAAACCTAAATTATTATTATTGCGGTTGTTTTGGCAAGCGCATTCAGCGTGAAGACGTAGGAAAATGAGAGGAAAAAAACCCGACCAAATATTAGCCCCATTTTCTTTGGTCTTTGTGTATTTGTGGGGGGGGGGGGGGGGAAGATATACTTTTTGGAAATGATAATAGAGGTCGTTGGAGAGTTTTCAGAGTGGCGCCCTTCGATATTACTGATTGTTGTTTATAAACCCCTCAAAAAAGTTTGGAAACTCAAGTTCGATCGATTATATCTCTCTTGTCATATGGCATAATCATCGCTTTCTTTAGCAGTTTAGTATTATTAGAAAGTGTGTTTATTCCTCATTACAATGATACCAAATTTGATTTTGATTTTGCTGTCATAGAATGAGCAGTACATCAGAATAAGGGGCAGGGTCAAAACTTGCAAAACTTGCAAAACTTGCAAAATGCACTCATAAGCACTTGTATTGTTATGCAGAGCACTCTTGTTTCTTTGACATAAGAGAGTGTGATTTTTGTAAATGACTGTGGGTCTATTATTCCCAACTGGTCATCCATGAATGTCAAATTCTATAGAATCATGAAAATGAAATTCATGCTCCATGGTGACAAAGCATCATGCCTAAAATTGAATTTAAAACCTTGAAGTTTCTATCGTGCTTTTTTCTTTTTTTACACTGGAATGAATTCATGTGAAACGATGTGTTTTGCATTATTTGTTTGAATGCCTATGCATGTTTTAATGATAATGCATGATTGTTTAGTGCTTGCATGTTTGTTCGACTTCATACATGTTTGTTTATGTAGAGTGTGTATGTTGCTCATGGAAGATCATCTGATAACACAGCAGCCCTGCACTATTCATGGAGGAAAGAAGAATGCACAACCCGGTCAAAAGCAGTGCATTTTACAGCTTTTCACTTTTGACCTTGCCGCTTACTTCGATGTACTGCACATTCCATGACTGCTAAATCACAACAAATGGGGTATCATTGTAAAGAGGAATAAACATACTTTCTAATGATAGTAAACATAGTGATGATTATGCCATGACAAGAGAGGTATAATCTGTCATACTTGAGTTCCCAAACTTTTTTGAGGTGTTTATATCAGGTGATATTCATAGGCATACGAGGCGGGAGGGGGCTTAAGGGGCTTTACGCCCCCCCCCCCTCCCCGAGAATTTCTAAATAACCAAATAAGAACGTTAGGAAAGTTAATAGACGGGCGAGATGCGTTAGCCCCCCCCCCCCCCCCCCCCCGGTGCACCAATGATTCTTTTCTGTTAATAATGTGTGTCTATTCTACTTCAATAAAAGTAAACAGCCATCATTCGTTGGGCTTTGGAACATGTTGAACAGCCATTTCTTTCTTGAAATTAAATTTCAGCTTTGCTTTCTCATGTTATTATTTTATCAGAATGAAAAAATCGAAGCCTAAACCAAGAAATGAATGTAAATCAATGTTTGAAATGAAAGCTTACTTTCCTCTCGCTTCCATAACTCAACCGATTTTGTGAATAGTAAAAGCGAAGATATTTGTTCGGACCAAGAAGAAAGTAGTCCATTCCTTAAAATAGAGGAATATTTCGGTATTAAACAAGGAGCGAGAATAAGGGCAAAAAAAAAGACCCCCCCCCCAAAAAAAAAAAAAAAAAAAAAAAAAAAACACACATACGACGTCACAATGTATACTACTTTGTAAGATAAGATTATAATTCTTTTGTTTTGCGCAGCATTTGTTATAACAATTTTTGGAAAGAAGGAGGAACTGTAGTCAGGTCTAAAAGCCTGGCTGACAAACCTACGAAGTTGAGAATCGGCCAGTGACCTCAGTCTGCTCAGCGTTCGTCTCAGCTACACCCTGCCAAGTCCCGCAGCCCGTGACCTTGTCATGCTAAGCTGGGCCACTGACTTCTCCCGACTTCCTCCGGTACCCAGCCCCGGGGGATCCGCTAAAATACGGTCAAGTTCACGAAGAGTGTGAAACTCGAGCAGGCCTAAGAAGGGAGCGCTCCGGTGGGGTCCCACCGGGACGGACCTGGCCTGCTTGCTGACGTGATACGGAGTACCCGCTGAGCAGCGCTGCATCGGCTGCCAGTCCAGGTCTTGGCTTTTAATTGAAGATGAGAACCAGGAACTAAGTCAGGAGACCAAGATATCGTTTTGATACTTTGTTGTGTTAGATATAATTGGCCAGCGGATTCGGTAAGGTAACCACTATGCGCGATAAACATGCCACATTTGAGAGAACATTTTATAATGTTCGAGCTGAAACTTACAGGCCGCATTTGTGAGAACACTAATTTAAAATTCATAGTGATTGCAGGGCCCTCAACATGCTCAAGAAGAGTAGTATTGATAGTGATATGGCTACACTGGGCAAACAACACCATAACAGTCATCATTATTATACCATAACATATAACATGCGAGCTGGAAAAGGCCTATGGAATGGGCCTTTAATAATTGCATTTATTTTTATTGTTTCTAATCAGCTTAATTTTAAACATGCTGCTGGAATTATATACCTCTCTTGAACTTTCATTCTCACTTCACATTTCAGTGGACTTCTAGAGTTAGATTTCAACAATACCGGAGTTCAATAATTTTGAAATTGAATGTAACTGCACTTTTCTGCGGTATTTCTATATTCCTTTGTAAACTATGAATGGAGTAAAAAAAAAAAAAAAAAAAAAAAAACATGGATAGGTATTACCCTGTTAATACCCCTTACCATTTTCACAGGGTTTTTTTTTTTCCAACGTAAATAAATATTATTCGTGTACAGTAATATGATTGTATACTTTCGGAATCATCAGATTCCTTAAGTATTCATCAAATTGTTAAGCCGATGTCGGACAAAATTTATCTAATCAAGTGCAATATAGCCCCAACATCAATCAGTTAACTAGTTTCCATCTTTATAAGGAAAGAGTTAAATGTCCTATTCCAGATTTGGGGCCACTCAACATGCTCAGTGCTATATTTACCCAAAGTATTGGGGATATCAAAATAACCTGTAAAAACGAATAGCTAATGATACAACAACAAAAGAAGAAGAAGAAGAAGAAGCATATTTATGGGTTAACTTGGTATTTCCCCCAGGTTTGTACTAGTATACAGTGTGAGTCAATAAAAAGGAAACCAATATGCATCCCTAAATACTGTTGCAATCAATGCACATATATTTAATCAAAGCCTTTCTTGTTTTCTTTAATTTGACACCTTGATCAATAAAATCTGACCATGGAAAGCTGAACAGTAACATTTTTCATGAATCATGTCAAATTTGCCTCTGCCCGAGTTTTGAATGAAATGGATGGTCTACCCAAGGTTGGCTGGATGCACTCACAAAATAATGACAGTAACTCATGAACACCATTCATCTCAAACTTGAACAAAGACGACTTTGAGATGCTTTTTAAAATTGGCCGGTGCTCAGTCATCCATGATCGCATTTTGATGAGCAGCAAATCAAATTATAAGAAGACAAAAACTATCAGTGGCGGATTTAGGGGGGGGGGGTCACATCCGGCCCGTGCCCCCCCCCCCTTTGGAAGAAAAGTATGCATTGGGCCCCCCTTTGTGATTGTGCCCCCTTTTAGAACACTACCCCCCCCCCCCGAGTGAATTTTGGAGGGCTAGGGGGCTATGTCAAAATTTGACGCCACACCACCCTCCCTCCCACTGAGAAACTTTTGGAGAGCTGAGGAGACCCCCCCCCAAAAAAAAAAAATAAATAAATAAATAAATTTAGAAAAAAAAAATACAGGTCTTTTTTTGGTTTTTTTTTTGTTGTTGCTTGTCAGAGATTTATGGAGGGAAAGTAGACCAGCATACCCCCCCCCCCCCCATTGAGCGAATTTTGGAGGGCTGGGGAATTTTTTTGTCGTCCCCCCCCCCCCTCCCCCCACTGAGCGACTTTTTGAGAGCTGGCGAGACTCCCAAAATAGGGGTCTCCCTCCACGCAAAATTGACAAACCTGCATTTGTGTGCCCCCCTTATACACAACCCTGGATCCGCCCCAGTCAATTATAATACCATTATGAAATGTTTCAGAGATTTTGCTTTATTTTTCAAGATATTGAGACGTGAATGTGGGTTTCCTTTTTATTGACTCACAGTGTAGATATGAAAGGAATGCAGGAAACAGATACATCCATATACAGGATATAGGCAAAGTTCACGATAAACGATGGTCTTTTTGGCTATTTCTTGTTTTTCGAGCAATTAAAGATAGATTTAGTCCACGAAAGCACATTACGACCACGTTTATTTTCAACTAAAAAGTTATAGTAAATTTGTGCGTGTGCGTGTGGGTGTGTGTGTGTGTGTGTGTGTGTGTGTGTGTGTGTGTGTGTGTGTGTGATCGCGTTCTTACAGACTTGTAATGAATCATATTATCATGATTATTTACGTCTCGTGCTAGAAACTCCGATTAGAGTCATGATGAGTTTCGAATTTTCGACCTTTTATTTCAGATCATCTTCAGGAACTCGGGACCGATCTTTATTAACGTCAAAAAAGACGTGACTCAGGTTTGAATCGCAGTCCATTTGTAGGCGAAGATAGTGAGCTGACCGATTAAAAGTACCTCTAGACCAACTCACATCTTACATTTGTTTAAACATTATCCCCTTGCTTTATTAGCATGAAGTAATGAATTACGATCATTGGTTATAATTTTTCATCTGCAATGGGTCACTGGTATAGAGGCGTCGTTCATAGGGGCGTCATTTCCTGGAAACATTTTTCCCGAACCAGACAAAGTCATTAAAATCTTTGAGCACTATGTAAGGCGGTTGGTATAGTGCTTTCAAAGTAAAGCCCATCGCACACTATACCATCGACTGCTATCCGATTTTGGAAAGAAATCACAATAGCATTAAATATGAACGTTCTGACAAATACAATCTACCTGATTCAGGTTATGAGCAATAATATGAATACTAAACGTAGGATTTTGAGGTGCTGTCAGCCTTATACCCGGAATAAGGGCCAAAATCAGTTTCAAATCGTAGACAAACCTAGGACTGCTCTAACGTCACTACGACTCGGAGCCGATTTGGCCTTTCCTCCAACTAGAAAGCTTGTAGTAGGCCGTATTTTCGATTTTACTATCTATATGACAATATTGAGGGCCTCAATCAAAAATATTTTATGTGCTTTAATGTTAATATCAGACGCTATTACATTTTCTTCCGAAATCGGATCGCAGAGCGATCGTATGGTGTGCGGTGGGCATACGCTGATCGTCTTGCAGGTTGAGTTCATTAATTCATTCTCATCGCTAAAAGTTTTAAGTAAATGTTTGCCATAAATTTTGCAATTTTGTTCAAAGCAGTTATATTCTGTGGTAGTGAATGCATCCAGACATAATGTCATATTGCAATTCACACGCAAAGCCTATGGAAATAAGAGCATTCAGTAGTCAAAGGGTTAACAAAAGTTTTATAGGACACATTCTCATGATTCAATACACAGTAAAAAAAATTTGTATATTTTCTCCTCTCTTTTTGAATGCAGTTTACAAATTTGATTTGTTTATGTTTTATGTTTTGTTTGTTTTTTTATGTATTTTTCTCGGGGGTTAGTCTTCTTTAGGAAACGATTCGACTTCATGAGTATGTTATTGCTATATTGACACCTGATCAAAATGAATAAACTAATTCTCATACTGAAGATGTGCATGTGATGATTAAATATATTACCCGGGTGTACAAAAAGAAAGAAAGAAAGAAAAAAAAAAAGCGGTGTCAATTTAAAATTTTCATTCTACACAGCTCGAAATATATAGGAAGAGGCGTATTATCTCTTGCCTAACCAATTGCCGAAGATTGCTAAACTGCGATGAACTTGGTGTACGCCAGTAAACGGAAGTTGCCGTCTCAATTCGGTCTTAATCAACTCGGAAATGTGACCCATCTGTTATTGAAGCGATCAATTCTGATTTCCCCCATATCAAGTCTTCTTTTCTCTCTCTCAACTTAAGAAGACGATGAACCCTTGTTTTATATCTGGGTAGTCTCGAAAGAGAGTCCTTTGTCGTTATTGTTTTGAGAATATAACAGAGAAATAGGTAAAAATTGAAAAGATAGCGAATTAAATGAGTTACTTATGGTTCATGTGACTAAGAGACTGCGTCAAATTATAGGCCCCAAGAATGATATTGACGGGAAAGTTACCAAGATAGCTTTGAAGACAAAAGTTCAATATCCTCATCGGAAAAAGCAGTGTTTCACGGTGTGAAAACAGAATGTTCACATTGTCAATATTATGAAAGTGTTCCAAATCAAATCTGTTTTCACACTGTGGTGCATATATTCATGTGATTTTCTCGACTGCCACATTGTGTCATACTGTGTTACACGTTGTGAAAAGAGTGTACACTGTCAAAACTATGAAGCGTTCCAGTTTAAATCTGTGCTCGCACGGCGGTTTGTACATAATATGATATTCTCATTGGTCACACTGTGGTGTCTACTCGTATATTCATGTTTTCTGTGGCCACAATATGTCGAGCTATGTTACACAGTGTTGAAAGAGTGTGTACAGAATGTCTACCACTTCGGAAGAGTTCCACTTTGTGTTCAAACTGTGGTGTGAACTCTCTTTGGACACAGTGTGTCAAAGTGTACCACAAAGTGTAAACAGTATTTTTCAAACAACACTATCAAGGTATTGCAAATCCGATCTGTGGTCACATTGTAGTGCTTAGTGCTTACATGCTGTGGCTCTCCCACTGCCAACTGTGTGAAATACTGTGTAAATTGTGAACACTGTGTTTAAGGTGGCCTGTGTGGTCACACTGTCGATGACATTGTGTTCTTTTCGGCAGGGAGAAATCATACTGTTTAGTTTATTCTATATTTGTCTGCAGACAGAGGTTTGTATCTATTCATTTTCTCTCTTTGTCTACAATGACAAAATGGTTCACTCCATAGCAGCTTTCATTGCACACAATTTCCGCCTGTACAATATAGTTTAGTGCTCGTTCTTTTCAACTTTTCCAGAGTTGAATCAAGCTGAATCTAAAGGGGTCAAGATTTCGTGGGTTCCGAAGCGAAGAGTTTTTCTCGAACGGTTGATGTGGGCATGTACCTGTTGTTATCGGGGGTTTCTTGGAATCTTGATCTACGGGTTCCTCCAATGTTTTATGTGGCTGTTGGAATCTGAATGAATCTACTGGATTAAGATTTCTAATGTTTTCAAACCCTGGTGGGGATGAGACTGTTCATGGTTACTTGTTAGGACGAAGAAATGCATCTGGATCTCTTGAATGTTGAGCTATTCGTATCGCGATAGCCTGCATGGGGACCCATGGGGACAACTAAGTGGACCGACATCCCACAAGACCGACTGCTTAGGAGACCTACAGCCCACGAAACCGAAAACGAGTTTCTAAGACCGAAGGACCACGAGACGGACAAAACAAAGAAATACATACAGACAGAAAATTGTCTTTCTAGTGTTAGTCTCAGTGGCCGTCGGTCTAGTGAACCTTCAAAAAAGATATCAGGGCCCTGTTTCATAAAACTTGTCATCAATGACAAGTTGCAATAACTGTTATAAGCTACTGAAATCCTTGCATCTGATTGGCTGAGAGCAAATTTTTCGGTAAAAATCACCGATAAGACACTTGATGAAACGCCCCCCCCCCCCTCCTGAAGGCCCTCAAAACTGATATTGTCTATCTATAGTGGGTTATCAGTCTACTGAACCGTCGACCTTGTGAGCTGTAGCCATCCTGCATGGTAGTGGATAATCTGATACTGAACCTCTAGATGTCTACACATGCTTCTGTTTCTGGGGCTCTTGGAAATTGAGTCTATTAGGGCCATGATTCGTGATTCAAAGAGAGAGGATTTTCTCGAACGGTTGGTCTCGGCACTGACCTGTTCATATAATGTGCTTTTCAGGTAGCTGAGGCTGTTGTTTTCTCAATATCTCAATGAGCAGCAAGTTCCAACTACTATCTGAAAATATTTCGCCGTGATATAGTGTCGTATTTGTTTTAGAGGAATATATATCTACATGACATAAACTAGAATATTTTTTTATTCCTCCTGTATCAATTTCAAAGTACTTTATATATTTGTTTATTTATTTATTCAGTATTCTTTTAAGAGAGTAGTCCTAGTACTTTTCATTTTCTTTCATTCATCTCTCCCCCTTCCACACTTAAAAAAAAAAAATTCTGTGATAATACATGTAATGCCATTGTTTTTCTTTCTGTTGGAAATGAAATAAATATGAATTTGAATTTGAATTTGAATTTGAATTTCACAAATGGCTGCTGTTTATTTTAAAGTGTTGGATCATGAATCTACAACAAGTGTTCTGGGTCAGCTGGTAAAACGAGTCCATTACGTCACCAGTTATTTGTTTTGAGCATAAATATTAAATACTTTATATTCAGTGAGCGTTATAGCAGTGCGGTGACCATGGAGACTAGATTAAGAGGAGTATACGGAATCATACTTGCACGTCAGTGCTGTTACTCACGTAAACTGTTACAAAAAGCTCCAATTAAATTAACTTGATCACCTGATAAATGAAAGTTTTCAGTGATACCTGGCGGCCGGCTGTGGCCACTGGGTAATATTCCAAAGCTTTTAATGCTCGACAGCAATATTTGCCAAATGTAGGGGGTGTACCAATCACCATTGTATGTCTCTCTTGTTTCTCATCTTAATCGCGAATGAGATGAAATTGGATAACTCTGTCAGTGTGATATGATGACGTCAGCACTCATGGCAGATGTCGATGAACACCATATTCTCATTAGGCAAGAGCCAGTGGGAAGAGATTATTACGCTCAACAATTATAGCCTTTCTCGCAATTCCAAAAGAGAAGAGATACATCACGGGTTCATTGTCGCATTTGAAAAGCCCATCGATCAAGCTTTTGTAGTCAGCTGACATTCACTAAGTTGTTTGCGCCAAAATTGCGAAAATTTGCGCAAATTGATCGATGAACACATTATATACGAACAAAAGATATGCCGACGTAATTACAGCGATATTATTTTTTCGACGTCGGTTGAGTTGGTTTGCGGGGGGTATAGGACTTCGGTGCTTTGTGAGGGTTTTTGCATTAAAACAATTAAGGAGAAAATCCTGTCAGACGGCTTCTGAATATGTAAACGCATGCTACATCAGGTTATGAGATCTTCGCATACATATATATGGCAATAATTTCATTCAATTATGCCAACTGCATGAAATATAAAAACATATAGATGTTTATAATGTAAGCAATTACATGAAGTGCTTTGCTGTTTACAATTCAGTGTTTACTCCTACGATGGAATTTCTGCAATAATAATGAATAGTCAACATTTGGGGTTCAACAAAATATGATTGCGTCACTGCTGAATTTATCACTTTTAGTGTAAATTTTGTCGGCAACGCGAATAGTTTAAAAGTAATTTATCGTCAAATCAAATAAAAGTAGTTTTTTTTTCTTGTAATCACTTCATTTCATTTTTAAAAAAAAGGTAAATATAAATGTTCCAGTTTTGACGAGATTATACTCATATTAAGTGCACTTCTTTTCCTAATTGAATTAATCAGTCATTATGCAACTGGATGTAAATATAAACTGATTAAAAAAAAAAAGATACGGCATACTTTAGTCAAAGAAAATATGGCATGAATTGTCTCCTAATCAGATGGTAAACCTTACATACAGCCAGTGGAAGACCATCATCTGTCCAGTAATTAAAAAATCGAACAAACTATTTCTTTGTAAGAAAACTGCTTCGTGCCAAAGCACACAGATTTGCATATTCAATGACAATTTCATATACGAGAGTAGACGGTAATCCCCCCCCCCTCCCTCAAAAAAAAAAAAAAAGGGAAAAAATCTTTCCGAAATGACGCACTTTTGAGAAAATCGCTTCCCAAGTAATTGATAAACATGAAAAAACATATCGTTTTGAAAAACATGACCCCTGCATAAACACAGAATTCTTTTACACTTATTATAATGTTATGAGAACGCAAGTGGTGGCTTCGAAAGTGTAATTATACAAGGCACATCCGCTTCTTTCCCTTTTACAACCCAGTGAAATTTATTATAAACATTTACAAGATTTCCAAGAATTCTTTTCCCCCAGGAACTGTTATTTCTTTCTCCGCGCAGGATCGAAACAAGCCACCTTTAGATTTCGATTAAATTAAAAGAAAAAAAAAAGAGCCCTAACGAAATACATTTACCTTTACCAGTGCAATCTGCAAAGAAGTTTGGAAGTAGTAGTATGGGTTTTTTTGTTTGTTTTTTGTTTTTTGTTTTTTGTTTTTTGTTGGTAATTACTACTGAAAATCACATATGAAGGCTGTTTTATCATTCTTAAATAGTCAGTCTAAACCCAGGCTCAAATTATTAATTTGACTTTACTGTAGATGTTTACGCCATACCAATGTCGGTTAATGTGATTACTGAATGCTTAGTATAAAACGCCTGGTATGCCCTATGTAAAGTGGTGGATGCAGGATTCTCTGGCGGGGGCGGGGGCGGAGGCACAAGTCCGAAAAAAAAGTCCTCACCTCACATTTCAGGAGCTGTTTAGTTGGTAAGTCTCTGACAAGTAAAGATGAAAGTGTAATCATATTTTCAGTTTCCTTTCTGATCTAAAATTTTCTCCTTTTGGGGGGTAGGGGTGGGGGTTAAGGGGATACCCAGAGCTATACAAGGACTTCTAAAGTTCCGATATTAACCTCCTCATATTCGGGCTGCGGGGTGGCCGAATAACCTCAAATTTGGGCAGCGAGGTGCTTGAATAATTTCAGTACATTTTCATTACAAAAGAAAAGGGTCAACATTTTTTACTCGATCGCTAAAGTTAGTATCTGGAAACCAAAAGGCGTCAGTTCCCACTCGAGATATTGTGCCCGTACGCCTATGGGGGAAATAAGAACATTTTGGGGACACGTTTACCTTTTTCTGTACTAAATATGCCCCCAAACAAAGGATATCTTTCAAAGTTGTTGACTGATGTATACAATAAACGTCATCTTAATGGTCAAACTGCGTTTAAGACGAGCCTTTCAGATATCGTTTATTACCTTGACTACAAAGAGGGTTTATTGAGCAAACGGAATAGATACCCATCTTTAGATGAACAAAGCCATGTAATTATAGTGCGTCACACTTTTGAACAATAATGAAGTTGTAAGGCTGCTTGTCCATAGTGTTTTATTTTCATGATTTTTCAATTTGTCATGAAAGCGAGCGAAAGGCAGTACCACTTGGAAATTAATATTTTCATCCTCCACTATGAGAATTACGTCCTTCAAAAACGTCCAGCAATTTAATCAATTCTATTCCCAAAATACGTTGGTCTAGTGCGACATGACGAATTGTGATTAATCGAAACGCCCGTTTAAGTGAGGATGGATAAAAGCCCCCAGTTCTCGATGAGATTCGCCCAAGGTCTAAAGCACTAAGACATTATAATATCAGTAATTGAATTATGTTTGAGTGGTGACACCCTTATTTGCAAAGGAACGAAGCACGCTTGATTATTTTTGTTTAAAATGTAGCTATGACGTACTACATCCAACCTTGAAGGCATCAAAGGATATGCATGCAGGAGCTTCTTAAAATTTGGGGAGGGGCAAGATGCGATTGCCCCCTCGTGTGATTTACCGCAACGTGGGGTGGATTGGGGAGGGACGTTATGCAATGATAAGAACCTTTTTTTTTTCTTGTCACCACCTATGGAGATATGTGCCCCCTCCAACTCAGAATTCTTGATCCGCCAGTGAAAGGACGAGGATCAACCCCCGCCCACACACACACACACACACACACAAAGAAATGTAAAAAAATGTTTATTATTGTTATCATTATAACTATTAATATTATTATTATTATTGTTGTTATTATTGTTATTATTATAATTATTATCATTATCATTAATAATAATGATAATAATAATAATAATAATAATAATAATAATAAATAATAATAATATAAATAATAATAATAATATTGGATTATTTATATAGCGCTCATATCCACCATGAATGGTGCTCAAGGCGCTCCAATATTGTTATTGCTAATACCATCATTATTATCATCATTCATCATTATTGAGTAGATAGAACCTCATAAGACCTATAACCATGGCAACATAGTTGGAAGTAACACTTGTGTGTTTATTTTTTTTTTTTTACCAGCTCTCTGCTTTTTGTGGCCTTCTAATTAGCTCGGTGCAGAAATCATAAAAAGAGCTCATTTTGTTTAATTTTCTTGTATGTTTTCATTGAAGAGCAAGTGGTACTTATGGCTTTATTCTTCTCCGTTTGGCCGTACCATTGCTCATGCACGAGTTTGGTCAAAACGAGAGTATTTCGCACGACATAGGTCGAGTCCATGGAGTGGTTCGTTCACTCGACTTTCAATCGAGAGGTTAAAGGTTCGAATACCAGCCCGCCACTAACGTCCCTTGACAAGACATAAATCTATATTTTTTACTCTCCACCCAGGTGTATATATATTAGTGCCTGATATGTATGTGCTGCATATTTTCCCGCTCGTCTATTAACCAAGGTAATGATAATGGTGTAAACTGCCAGGAGTGTAATTGACTGACTGACAATGAGCGCTTTACAAGAAGCCATCGTTATTTTTTACTAGTACTATTATCATAATATTCACATTCATACAAATTTTCGCCATGTACTCTCTCTCTCTAATAATAAAAAAGAACGAATTTTCACTATGTTTGTCAGTGATCACTTCTTTAGGAGTGAATATCGAGTGACTATCGAGTGGTCTCTAAAAGGAAATGAGTGGAATTTAACTCTCTTTTCACTCTATTTTCATTCCCCCGGGAGTGACGTCAGTGATCACTCGATTTTTGGGGGGATTTTTTTTTCTGATTTTTGATATTTTTTTTAGAGTATTTAAACTCACGAATGTCTATGCTGTCGTTAATCATCACACTCACCTTATAATCATCATATTAAAGGGAAATCGAACCTTACTAGCAAGTTGCTTTGAAAGGAAGAGGAAAATCAGAGAAGCAGATTGGTGAAAGTTTGAACGAAATCGGACAAGCAATAAGAAAGTTATGAATTTTTGAAAGTTGTAATCACTATACATATGAGAATTTCAAATTGGCCGAATAGGTAATACCCTGTGATGTAGCTGTGGACAACTCCCCCATTTGCTCCAACACACAAAATGACTAAAATGTCACTTTTTTCAAAATGTATTATTCAGTAGGATCTTTTTCTTTCATGAGGACCTATAACAATATGCTATTTCCAATATATTTTGAGTACTGCCCCGAGGGTAAAAGCGCCTCGAAGAAAACCGCAAATTAATGATATTTTTGTGTACGACAAATGGGAGAGTTGTCCACAAAAATGTCACAATTGAGTCACCAAATTGCCAATTTGAGAATCAAATAGATGTAGTGATCTCATATTTCAAACATCCATAACTTTCTTATTCCTTGTCCGACTTCTTTCAAACTTTCACCATCCTGTTTTTTCTCATTTTTCTGCTTTCACACAAATCATCTCATTACCAAGGTTGGATTGCCCTTTAATCCCACCGGCTACTATACGATCGACCTGCGATTTTTGAAATAAATCGCAATAGCATTTAATAGGGGCATTTGAAAAAATAAAATATACCTGATTAATGTTCTTAACATGATATAACTACTAAATGTAGGATTTTGGTGCGCTGTCAGCCTTATACCCGGAATAATGCCAAGTCAATCGTAGGAATGCTCTGACAACACTACGACTCGAAGCCGATTTGGCCTTTTCCTGGAAAGCTCGCAATAGGCGGTATTTTCGCGGTATATATTATCTATATAACTATTTTGAACCTTAATTAATAATAGTTTACATGTTCAAATGTTTATATAAATGCTATTACATTTTATTCCCAAATCGGATCACAGACTGATCGTATAGTGTGCGGTGGGCTTCAGATGCATATACATCTGTTAGCCACATTGCTACGATACGTTCATTTTCTTCGAATTATATCAGGATGGCTATCCATGATACAAACATTTCTCTAGACATGTACCATTAAAACCACAAGTAACACAATGTGCATCTTCGTTACGCGTCGTCTGACTGATGTACTTCGACTGTATGTGCGGCACTCCATATAAGCTTGCACATATACGGGTGATATTCAAGATACGGTGCTACGTCAAAACGGGGACATCAACTGTCTGTTGAATAGAACATCTAAGAATAGAGGCGAAATAAAACGAGGATAACGGATGAACTAGATCTTACTTCCGACTGACGTCACGTGATATCTCAGCTAAAAGGTCAATCTATACCAATGTTTGTTTGCCAGATTTTGTGAACATGGCTCAGGAGGAGTTTTTGTTCGATATTGTAAAAAGAGCGCGTGTCAGTGTTGCGTTTGGAGCAGGGTGGAGTAGCATTCATGTTTCGAGTGCCTGAGGTTTGGTGTTTCTTGATAGTCGATCATCGTTATTAGGTTTTCTGAAATGATTTTAGTCAACCACAGGGGTGACATTAGCGATTTTTACCGGTGTAACCGCGAGCATTGTTATAGGGAATTGATTAATCATTTTACATTCATCGCGTACATCAAAGAGCTACTATAGAACATGATATTGATTGTCACACAGAGCTTGTACTAAATTCGTGTGTATCCGCTCCTGTTTTCTTCTCAATAACAACAGCATACTAAAAGTTGTTTTGATGCTTCTTCTGTCATCTCTCTCTCTCTAGTACCCCCTATCTCTCTCTCTCTCTCTCTCTCTCACACACACACACACACACGCACTCTGTCGTTGCTCTCCCCTTCTGTTTTAAATCAAACATATCAAACATACATCCGTACATGATATAATTTGCGTATTTAATGGAGTCCCATATATTACTTGGAGGCTCACCATACATTTGAACACAAAATTGTATGTATATGTATATGCACCAGTTATCTACTGCGGATGTGGAACAACTGTAGAATCTCGATTAGGCGATGTCAAGTTGTTCTTAATCTCAAAATGGGCAATGCGATTATGCGGGGGCAGAGATTAACCTTTTAGCTTCATCGTCACCTGTAGCACTTAAGGACAGACCTTTTCCTTTTCTTATAGAAGCTGATGACGCAGTTGGGTATCCGTACTAGATTTAGATTTGTCCTCGGGACAGTAACAATTACAGGCTAGACAAATAGCGGAAAGTACAAAGGAAGATGCGGCGTCATTTGCTCGATTTCGGGAAAATAATTGTATGTAACTGGGGCGAGTGGAAAGGGAGTGAGTAACGAATGACTTTTGACCGTCTCATTCAAAAATCGTCATTGTACTAATATGACACTGCCAGAAACATTGTCAGAAGATCGCCAATCATGCTTAATTAAAGAGACAAGTACACCGCCTGTGGAAATGTTGTAACAGGATTACTACCGCTTTTGTGATCCGACATAATAAAAGCACTACATTCAGGAATTAAATTGTCTTACAGTTGATTTTTTTTTCCGAAAGTGCTTCGAATTAATATTAATTCTTTTGTTTGTTTGAAATATCCTGAAATCTCTCCCAAATGCTATCAATGTTAGAAAGAACTGGCAATATACCAAAAATATAGACAATAGAAACAGCATCAAGGAATACTTCAAATAGATTTAAAGTGTACCAATCACCAAAATATATTTTGCTCTGTATATTAGGGGTTCCATGTCGCTATACTATATTCGAAAAATGAGTTTAAAATGTTGATTCTATAAAGAGATATTGCAAGTTGAAATACACTCCCAAACAAAACAGTGACTTGTGAGACTAGTCCATGCACCATGCTCCATGCTCGCATAGAATAATGGCCCGCGCGGAACCGAACTGTTTTCCTTCATTTTCTTCATACCCCTTAACCGTTAAGTCATAGAAGGTTGAGGTTGGTTTTGGACATTCTAGCTGTACACAAATTATGTTTTAGGTGATTGGTACACGTTAAAACTAAAGTCTAAATATATATATATTTTATCACCTTTTTAATAACCTTTCTATACGATATTCTTTTAGTTTAACCATTTTTATTCTTTCCTGAATGTTTTAATCTATCTTTAGATACTCCTACGACCGTATTCATAATAAACTGAACATTGTCATGATTGTTGTAAGGTTTATTCTTCATCAGTTGTACATTGTTTTTTGTTTTATTGCAAATTTATGTTTCATGAGTAAATAAAATTAAGCATGCGACGTGTATCGTAAGATTATATAATGATCAATCTATCTTCTTATTTGCCAGCAAGTTCATACATTTGAGATTTATATCTTGCAATTAATATTTTCTCAGATGTAGGCTAATTATTTGGATGATAAAAAAAAAAACCCAAAACAAACGCCGCGTTCTGTCTTTATATGGAGAGGTCACGTGATGAGTGTGGTCCCAACCAATCAGCTTCGTCCCTGGCCATCGATCTGCTAGGGCCATCTCGTAATGATGATCACCATGGGTCGTCATTCGAGACAAACACGTCAAAAATACAAACACGCAGCGGATAAGAGGGGAATGGGGATAGAAAGGGGGAGGGAGAATGAGACAAGAGGGTAAAAAATAGGCTGGATGGGGGTGATTTCATTACGCGTTCGACATCCATCAACCCATATCCTAGAGATTTGGTAGAGGAGAATTGCCGCTAGACAGAAGAGGAGGTTTGGGGTGAGAGGAAGGGTCAGAAAGAGAGACGGAGAGGAAAAAACAGATCTGGAAGGAGATGTGTTGGGGAAAAGAGAGTGTTGGGGGAGAGGGAGAGAGAAAGAGGGAGTATGAAAGAGAGAAAGAAAGGGGAGGCGAAAGAGAGAGAGAGAGAGAGAGTTGGAGATGAAAGAGAGAGAGAGAGAGAGAGAGAGAGAGAGAGAGAAAGGGGAGCCAGAGATAGAGAAAGAAAGGGATGGAGAGAAAGAGGTTCAAGAGAGAGAGAGAGAGAGAGAGAGAGAGAGTGGGGGTGAGAGAAAAAAAAGGAACGGGGGCAACAATGGCGCAGGAAAGAAAACATTTGTGTTAACAAAAGACTTCAAACAAAATGGGCGCCGACACAATCTATATGAAACAGAACGATTCCTTTTTCAAAGGAACGTTCGGCAAACATCACCATCAAGTTGATGTGGGGACGTTTAGCTGCAACATCTATACCACGCTTTCTTTGCCCTATTATCTACATGTCGTCAATCATTCCGTATTTCTGTTTTTTATATCTTCTGTTCCCTTACCATCTTCTACACCCTGAATTAGTATGGAATAGGGTGGATCAATTTAGCAAAGGGGAAATTGGCTTGGTGGCTTCGACGCATCAGGAATCATTAATGAATTACGACAGTTTAAATGATACAAACGGTGATCACGTGACCAAGAGGTATGATGCATAGAACTGCTTGTCGAACCCAATTCCAAAGTATATCTTCTTTGTTATACATCACTGAGTTTTTGAAATGTATAATATCAGTAAGTATACCCCTCTACCAATTCATATTTCATCTTCTATATTTCTTAGACATTTGTTTCTAAATCTTTTTGTAAAGTCAAGATTCATCTCATTAATGCGTTTTTCCTTACTGTTCCCTTGTTCAAGCTAATCTCTCTTACTGTCTATAGTCGCATATCTCAGTGTCAATCTTCAGCTCTAAATAAAACTTCTACTTTAAAAAATGCTTTAAATGCTACTCTGAATTGTTGAATATGAATGATAAAGCATCACTGAGAAGTTGTGACAGCAATTGCCCCCCCCAAAAAAAAATAGATAAATTTAAAAAAAATCTGAAAATATTGCTCATATGGGGAAAGTGTCGTATTGCAGTCAGTGTCGTACTGTAGTCTTTATAGACCCAACGTCCACGTCTATATATTCATTCACTTATATCAATTTTCTATCATGTTCTTTTTTCATAACATATTCGTTGGATCCTGTGAAATGTCTATCATTCACCACAAATAAAAAACCCCGATAATTTCAATTGGCACCAATCTCATTATTTAGTATAGGCTACTGATAAGTGTTGCATTTTACCGCAGTAAAAATATTCTTTGGACATCACACCAAATCTATATAAAAGTACGAATCTGCATGTATCGAGCCGTAATCTGCTTTCCCTAAATGAAATCGATAAAATAAAATTTATTCTGGGAGATGATAGACCCTACTAGGTGATGTATTTGGTTACATGTTCCGTTCCAATTGAAATACCCAGGTAATGCTCCGAGGAATTAGCATAAGTGACGGTTTATCAATGCACAAATATTCTAGCACTAAAATCTACCTTTAGTTTATATGCTATCATTCTTTACGCATCCCATCTCTATTGTGTAGTATCACCTATGTAGATGCACCCAATATTTAACACACATATTCATTATGTGAACACCCAAAATTGCTCGCATACACCATTATATGTGGCAAGCCCAAGATCTAGTTTGTTCTTACGTACTCCATTTCCACCTTTTTTTTTCGTTTCTAAAGAGGCTATTACTGAAATATGCCAAGCAATCAAACTTGAAAAATGTGAACTGATGATGCGGAGCTTCAAAGTACGGTTAGATAGTCACTTTTAAATGATTGATTCATCCATTCTGTGTCCAGCTTAAAATGAGATGCAAATGTGGCCTTTGGAAGGCCTAATTAACTTGATGAAGCTGGCTTGAGAAACTGATGCCAAAGCGGCAAGTCAGCAAGGTCTTTGCCGAGAGACTAGATGCTATTCGTGCCGAGGCTTCTCAAGTCACGTCGCCCGGGGATCACTCGAGGAGAATGAACCAAGATAAAGGAAACATGGCCTCATTGCATCTCATTCATAACATTAACACCCCCTATTCGGGGCGTCCGTTCGCGTTGCATGCATCGAGCCATAGTCCCACACGTGATCCGTGCCGTATATTCTCAACGTATTAATGCAGGGCTGCTGAAAAGAGCTCGCCACTATCTACTTGACACAGATCAAACCTGGGGAAGAAGGAGAAAGAAAACTGGGTAAATCAATAATGTATCTGGATCTCAAGATCTGCCACCTTTGGCTGAACACTTTAAGGCCAACCGTCTGCATGCTTTGTTTTTCCTAGCGATTTCCTCACCGCACCATTTCTCCCGAAGAACATTGCACTGCCAACTCGTACGTCAATGGAAATTTATGTAACATTTACCAAACCTATTGGCCTATATCTTTCTTGACTTGAAGATGAGGAAGATCAAATATCATTATTTTGTGCAAAAACAAAATGTCAAATTCTGAACTGCAGCTGGAACATAGAACGTTCAGATATGTCTTGAAAACTGATACTCTCCTTCCTGAGTCACGAAAGTATTAATAAGATATCTTTACGCAGTGCATTCAAGGCAACATTCTATTTCTTAGAGGCAAATTGCAAATGTATCATGATGTTATGGCTTATACATGTAACATTTTCACGAAGAAAAATCATTGTAAATCACTCCTGCTACACTGTAAATAATAATGTACTGTGTTTCTTTAAACACAAGTCTGATTTTCCATTTATCGCCTCATGGCTTCCATGTAAGTTGCTATATTCACTTTTGCCTTGAACCACCATCATGACCACATCACCAGGGGGAAATTAATGTAAACGCTAATTTTTACATTTCGGAAATTCCTTAACCTAAAGACGTACATGTATACTGTTCTCATCTTAAATATCCTTAAAATCTGTTGTGATATAAGGTAGAAATTAATAATTAATAAAGGTACAGTGCTTAAATATGTGCAGTAAGGTTCATAATAAATGTATTGTGTGTTCGCACAACTATCATATTTTTTCCGGGATATTGAAATGGAATGAGCATTAACCTATATATTTTTACGTAGGCGTAATGATGAAGTCAAGTAGACTGTACGGACTTTAAAAAACGTTCTTAAAAGCAATCATATCTTGATTTAAGGCCAATCTAAATGACTTTGATTTAAAGGGCAATCCAACCTCTGTCAAAAGCTGATTTGTGTGAAAGAAGAATTATAAGAAAAACAGTATGTGAAAGTTTTTTTTAATTTTCATTCATTCAATCATTCATTCGGTTTAATGCAATAAAAAGAACCTGCAGCTCGAGAGCTGAAATTGTTCAGTTCACAAAAGTAAGACATACAGAATACATAAATAATCGACAGAAAAATTGTTTGAAAATTAATCAAACGATTAAACATGTTAAACCTATATAGTGCATGAATCTGGCATTAAAAATTCTTGCCAAGAAGCGTAGGAGGAAAGAAAGAGAGAAAGGGAAGAAGAGAGAGAGAGAGCAAATGTTAGCGGACAGAGGGGGAGTTGAGGGAGACAGGAGAAGAGAGAGAGAGAGCCTGAAGATGAAGAGAGAAAAAGCAGAGGAGTGTATGCAAGCAGAGAAAGAAAGGACGGAGAAGGAAAAAGAGAAAGAGATGTAGAGACAGAGAAAGAGAGAGAGAGAGAGATGGAAGAGAAGGAGAGAGTGGGAGAAAAAAAAACCCCGAAAGACGGGAGAAGAAATGGAGACCAAAATATTAAAATGCCTATATATACAAGTCATGAAATACATTTGAATTCGGGCATACCAAGAATATGTACTACATATTTATGTAGAGTATAAAGGCAAAGAGCCTGAATATTGCACAAAATCTGGTCAGGATTTATACAAGTAACTATGCCATTGACATGATTCAAGACACAGATACCTCACGTTGTAGGGAGAGGAAAGGTTGATGAAAAAGTATAAGAAAAGAGGGAGAGTGGGAAAGGAAAAGGAGAGTGAAAGGATAAGAGGGATAGGAAAAGAGGATTAGGATCATTGAAATTCATGCGATACAATCATGAAGCAGTCATGACTCAAAAATACCATATCAAGTTGCATGTAAGAGTACGAGAAACAACATGAAAATAGGTAAAAAGAAATAAGAATTGGAGAATATCATTATGGTAAAATTGTGAAGTACAGAAAAAAATAATGAATTGAGGGTTGCTAATGTTATTATTGCATGGAGGGAGACCGAAAAAGAAAAGAAAAGTAATTTAAACTCGAGAAAGAGTGCATGTATGCATGTACAAATGACAATAAGAAATACGCAAAGCTAAGGTAAGTATATGAAATAATCATAAAGAAATACATATATTGCAAACATGAGTTAAACTGATATTCAAGGGAGTATATCAAGGAAATAAGATGTCCTCTTATAATAAATTCACAGATAAAAGTTAGAAACCATGGAAAAACCAATACATAAAAGTGAGAACAACACTAGCAACAGACAATTAAAAGATATATTAAAATGTTATAGCATAATAGAAAGAAATTATATTGCACTGATGTGGTCTAGATGCGGAAGTTCAATTATAATGAGTCAAGCAATCGCACTAAACATGGAATATTCGAATTCCTGAGACGCTGTGTTCGTGTCTTAGGGATATCAAGACGTGAGTAAAGTTTGAAAGAAAGCGGGCAAAGAATAAGAAAGTTATGAATGTTTGAAAAATGAGATCACTACATCTATGCAAATCTCAAATTGGCAATTTGCTGAATCAAATGTGGCGTGTTCAGGGTCAACTCTCCCATTTGTCGTCCACCAAAATATCATTAAATTCCGCTTTTCTCCTGAGCGCCTTTTCTCTCCGGGCAGTACTCAAAACATATTGTAGATAACACATTGTTATAGGTCCTCCAAAAAGAAATAGACCCTACAAAGTTATACATTTTGAAAAATTGAAATTGTAGTCATTTTTTAGTTGGAGCGAATGGGAAAGTTGACCGCCGCTACATCACCGTGATCACAGTGACTGTACGCATTCGGCCAATTTGAAATTCCCATATGTATTGTGATTACAACTTTCAAAAATTCACAACTTTCTTATTGTTAGTCCGATTTTTGTTCAAACTTTCACCAATCTGCTTCTATGATATTTCTGCTTTCACAAAAATCAAATTATTACAAAGTTTGGATTGCCCTTTAATACAGATTAGCTCTTATTAAAGAAACTTTTGATATGTATCTTTATTACTTCTTTAACGTACTACTTAATTTATTTCTTGAGATTTTCTTTAACCGTTTTACTGCGTCGATGCATATAGTATGCAACAAAAGGCGAACTAAAAATGAAGGTTTATGTACACTGTAAACCTAATACACTGACACTGTAATCTAATTTCGTTTTTATGTCCTTTAATATCATATCATAAAAAGATATAATTTAACGGTAAATTGATTTGGAAATCGCCCTAGCTTGCACATGACATGGTCATTTTTTAAATTTTGGAACTGAAATTTACTAAGACAATCAGAATTTTAACGATTTTTACTCGTAGTAAAATAAATTATAATCAGCTATTTTACTACACAATGAAACTGTAAATTGCTATAATTAATTTTTATTTCAAAGTTAAAGCAAAGTACTGGCCATAATATAGCACTTTGAAAGAAAGACTGTCAAGAAGTTATTTTGAAAGGTCGATTAAGAATAACGGTTTATTGTTAGGTTTAGGATTCATCAAAATGATTTTTAAAAGTGACAAAAACATCCTGCTTAGATTCACATACTGCACACGTACTGCACACAGATATAGCCATATAGGACTACACAAACATGTTGCATTCAAATTAGAAAACTCAATAGTATTATTTTCATCATAATCGGAAATCAGAAGTCTCTTTAATAAGCAAAGATTCCTCCCAAAATCAATAGAGTTCAGAATGCACATCGAATGTCAATCAAAAAGCCTGTATTCAGCATTATTTTTCCTGATAACTATAAATTTGTGAGTAAACTGCGAAATTGTATGATTCAAATAAAAGGCCGGCTAAAACTATTTTATATATTACGTTAAGGGCCACTGTGTTTTACATAATTATGTATACATACCAATGGTCATCTATGATCGGCGGGACATTTTAATATCCGTCCCCTCCCATTGAATACATTTTCATGAATAATTTTTATGGGTTATATAAATTAACAGTGCCTTTCTCTTCATATGATAGCACATTTTGCTAGCGGAGCAAATATTTCGAGATTTTCGCTTATATAATAGTCAGTAATGGTGTATTATGCATCCATCACTTTGGTTTGTTGTTGTTGTTTTTGTTGTTTTTACGTGATATTTTTGGCGAGCTCCATCAAATCGCCTCAAGGGTCGCTCCTTAAGAACCAGGGTTCTATTTCAACGAACCACCTTATATATGTCATAAAGATAAATTATATCTGAATCATAACCCTGGATCGCAATCATTAGATCCATTCAAGAGAGATATTCTGCTATATTTGCGAATTGTAGATATTCCCTAAGAAAACAAGCTGTAAAATCAACATTTTATGATTTAAATTGAGAGTCATGATATCAATATGTGTAAGTGTGACGGGGTTTTTTTTTCCCAGTCTGTTTTATGTGTAATTAGTAATTTAAAATGTTTCCTGTTTTCCGGTTTATGTCTGTGAAAATATACATGTAATATTATTTTTTGCTCGTTTGTTTACTGTTGTTTTACCAGCAGCTACTTCTACAAGGAAATTTCTGTATGATGGGCAAATCAGGGAGAGGTATAGGGAGGCTGAAATAGCTTCCTCCAGCCATGCTAGTTCAATCACACATGAACTTCAAAATTAGAGCATGAGTAATGGAATTACGCACATTAGCGTGTAAATGGCATGTGCTCCAGACACATTATTATTCAGCGTCGTTATAACGCTTGCATAGGCACAGTCTCCTCACAAGGCCCTTCGTGATTTCATTTAGATGAATAGAAGGTGTACAGGCCTTGACGGAGACTGAACGTCAAGCCACGACTTACTTTTGACCTTTAACTTTCGAGAGGAAACGGCTCTTTAAAGCAACAAACTGTTTGCGGTGCCCAATTAGCCGAAAATGTCAGTAAACGCCTAACATGAGACTAGAAAAGTAAAGATGGCAGCTCCATACGGCCCTGCAAGGAAGTGTTTTTCTTAAACTGGGGCACGTTTGATCAAAATGCACAGTGTGTGCTTGCTTCGACAAATTTGGATCCCGTTATAGCCAGATGGTTGACAGCCGACAAGACAGTGAACTCATGCACTTTTCTCAGCGATCATTGCCACCAAATCAGGCTCGTTCGGTGATAGACGGAAAATTTCACGTTTCTCAAACGCGAAGAATGCCGTTTACTTTTGAGCACTTCTGCGAAAAAAAAGGTTATTTTATATGTTTTCAATCATCACATTCGAACAAAAGGATGAAAATCAATTAACCTCCAATGGGGTTTTTTTTCTTCTCACTAATTAAGAAGAAATTCAAACTCAAATAAAAATGAATAGCTGGGATTTTTCAGTCATTATAGCATCGATCAATAATAATCTTTGCAATTCTCACTCTATATTTTGTTGTCCGGAGAAGTGAGAGAACGGTGATAATCATTTTCCTCGCAAAATACTCTTTATCTATTAAAGTTTATTCCACGCGGTACAATATAGTCCCAAATATAATTGCTGATTTCATAACTCTGCATGAGAAATTTACAGGCTTCATATATTCACACTGTTTGAATGTTTTATCCTTCTATATTTTTCGTAAAGAAATATTTTAGTTTTATTTCCGCCAAGACAATATAAATTTAGAACCATTTAATTTCTTCAAGTGTTTGGTAAAAGTGCGGGTTGAACTTTTCCTCGAAAAAGACTTTGGTTTCCACTTGTTGACTAAAAGCGTACGGCCTATGCTGAGGGGCTTTCCGGCTAACTGCTTATATTTATTTATTCATTTTTCATTTATATTCTTTGTGAAGTGATGAAGTCTGTAAATAAAGGCCAAAGGCAGTTCATTTGTAAAGCGGGGTTGGGTTTTTTTTTCTTTCAAAGATTATCTTACATCAAGGAAGGCTGAAAGATTCGCTGCAGAAATAAACAGGTGGGTACATTCATGCTCTTCAGATTTCATCTTTGTATGCTTTTCATATAACGTGCTTTATTTTCATATTGAACCGATGTTTTGTTTTTTTACCCCCATGTTTTTTTTTTCTTGCAATGAAAATTTTAAAAGAGCATCGTCCTGAAGAATAATGCATGGTGCACCTATACCCTATTCATTTCCCCTATAACACTTAATGGCAACGCGTTTTTGATAAATAAAAAGAGATTTTGCCTTTGATTTTGTTTTGTTCCCCCTGAAAATCGCATTGTTATTTTTTCCGATGTAAAGGCTACTACCATTTCTTCTGAAATGTCAAGGGTTATCCTTGTAGTAGAAAATATCTAAGAAAATGATATTCGTCGGCAATGCTCCTATTTTGATGAGTAGGGTATAACAGGGCAACATCATTTGAATTATTTATTATAAGTGCAATTTAGTCTAGACAGTGACTTCTTGCTCTCCTCAAAACATACAGGGGCAGCGGAGCGTTTTTTTTAAGTGTGTGTGTGTGTGTGTATGGGGGGGGGGAGGGGAGCTGATACAATTTTCGAACCTTTTTTCCGAGATTTTATGACATGTGTCTAGTAAAAAAAGTGGGGGTTCCGCGGCCCATGCATATACACTCACTCACAAGCACACAACTACCCACATATTTGCATTCATCAGTTAATTCCACTCTCTAAAATATCTGACCCCTAAAATGTATTTTTTTCATGATCCACTGCTTTGTTACTTTGCACATTGTTCATATTCAGTGATAGCTTTTTATGAGAATAATTGTTTGTTCATATGTCCTTTATATTCTTTTGGCTTTGACCCCTTTGAAAAACAGCTATTAGCTGACAAGTGGAAAATACATAAATCAAATGAATAAATCAAATTCCTTAAAAATTCTCCCCCCCCCCCCTCAGTCCCCTTCAGGAGGAAAGGGGGGGGTCTCACAATTTTTATCCTGAATCCGCCTATGATTACATCAACCTTGAATTTTTTCCATTTTACTAAAGGCTGCTTATATTGCTGCCTATGATCAAGCCAATATATATGATAATTTATTCATTTATACCTTCTATCCAAGACAGAATGGCCTTTCTAGGGTACATAGTACTGTCCCTACAAAGTAACCTACATATAAAAATATTACGTTAATAAGTAAAGATAATAAAAACAATAACTTTATCACAATTTCAATTTATAAAACACATACTGATCTCATACAAATTGGTAAAGGTAAAGACCTTTAGAATAGGTTCCGAAGGCCTTAACATGTCAGAAAAGGATCAACAATGAATTATGAAGGTCAAATCATTAAAACAATTTCTGATATTAGCACAATTCTGGAGATGAAGGCTGAGATGGGGATAAGTGTAACACAAGGCGGTGACATATTACTATGGAAATGGCTGGAATTATTTATTCATAACAACCATCCCATTATCAACTTCTATATTATTCTGCATTAAGCCTTTGGGATATAATTTGCAACATATGTTTGTGAATAGGTCGTTTGTCATAATTCTGTTTTCTATCACAAATTTCCTCCTACAAATTTTCTCTCAGGCCTTTGTATTGTCAGGTAAAATAAATCATCGATTTAATCTGAGAGAGAAAATGGGGAAAGGAAGATAAAGTATAATGTGTCTAAAGCATCGCATTTTTTTGGGCAAATATTAGGTAATGTAAAAGTCAATTTAAGAGTGGACGAATCAATCATTCCATACTTGCATTAGCCTAATGAGTTTTCCATTTTTGCATTATTTTATTATAGTGTATTTTTCATAACAGTCGTTACAGGCTTATAAAGTGAAACAAGCACACAGTAACAATATCCATGGGTGCCAACACAACGATTTTCCGTGTCTGCAAGCTATTGCCATGATTGCGGTAGTTCTAGTGATTATCATTAGTCACATAGCCCAATACAAATTTTGCTTCTGTAATTATTGTGTCAATATTCCTGCAGCTTATAATCAGGGTGTTAGATATATATATATATATATTTATATATATATATGTGTGTGTGTGTGTGTTTTGTTTGTGTGTGTGTGTGTGTGTGTGGGTGGGTGTGTGTGTGTGTGTGTGTGTGTGTGTGTGTGTGTGTGTGTATTCTGAAAATCTATTACCGAAAGCTTGTCAATCAATTAGGGACGTAAGTTATCTGTTCATTAATAATTCTCACACACACATAAAAGTTACATTAAGATGGTACAACCGAACGGCAAACGCATCTGCACATCTCTCATTATATATACATGTATATTCTGAATAAAACTTTTGATAATGAGCCACTGTTCTATTTCTACCTTGAAGATTTACCCACATATTTATTTATTACCGAAAGCTTGTTAATCAATTAGTGGCCTGTTTCATCTGTTCCTAAATCACTCTCACACATAAAATTTAATTTAAGATGGTACAACCGAACGGCAAATGCATCTGCACATCTCTCATTATATATACATGTATATTCTGAATAAAATTTTTGATAATGAGCCACTGTTCTATTTCTACCTTGAAGATTTACCCACATATTCATTTATTACCGAAAGCTTGTTAATCAATTAGTGGCCTGTTTCATCTGTTCCAAAATCACTCTCACACATAAAATTTATTTTAAGATAGTACAACCGAACGGCAGACGTATCTGCACATTTATCATTACATATATTCTGACCAAAACTTTTAAAAATAAATGAGCCACTGTTCTTTCTTTTTTTTAACTTTGGACATCTACCCGCATGCTGTTGGATCTTAATTACCAATGTTTATATGTATATATATATATATATATATATATATATATATATATATATATATCAATGACTTTAGATATATGCACCAATATGTTTTTGAAAAATTATTCCGTTCATAAAGAATACCAGATAATATGTATATATATATATATATATATATATATATATATATTTATCTTCTGTATTTTGTTTTGTTGCTGTAATGAGTTTATATTGTTACTTAATATCTTTATTATATAACAGGGCCTCATGGAAGACCACCATTATTGGTGAAAATGCGCTGCCATGTATAAATGTCAGAAATAATTATATAAATAAATCCCCATAAGCCCCCTTCCCTTCATTCAACCTTCACCTCCACATCGACACTTCTGCCTAAGTCATTTCACAATAATTATCCATCTGTAATGTGACCGTGAAGGGCGAAAATACTTTGTCATAATATTACCACACCATTAAACGTTTTTGGTGGCGCTTTTGGTTTCTGCATCCTCAAACGAGAAACCCCATCCATTTGCCATTTCCCTCTCATGTGTGAAGTTCTATTTTTTTAATTTTTTTTTAATCTGCTTTTAATTTCATCGCAGTGTATTCAGTGGCAAATAGCAAACCTCGAGAATCTATTTTATTGTGATCGATTCGAGTCCAAGAAAAATAACTGTGACAAGATATTGAACAAACTGGAATAGGGTGCTATTCTTTCCCGCATGTACGTTTATTTACAAGACCCATTTCTAGAAAACCCTCCTTGAATAGTCAATATAGCCTCAACCATTAGCCTTCATATCAACACACCCTGTGCCCTAGATGTGGGGATCACTTCAGCCGCTGACAATCTAAATTGAGTCTGCAAACCCTTCTAACAACGAGGCCGGAGAGAGAGAGTGAAGAAGAGAAAGAGAGGTATCGAGGTAAATGTCACGAACGAGGCTGCTGCAGTCTAGCTGCGACCCCGATCTCCAATAATGCCAAGTTCATTATGCAGACGCATGCGCGTTACGAGAGTCATAAATAATAATGGCCGCCCACCGCTCTCTCGCAGCGCTCACTATGATCCTCCAGCCCAACCGCGCGCTCGACCCGAGATGACCCCAACGCGTACGGCGGATTTTCAGCCAGCGATGGATGCTGAAAATAGCACACGGCGTGTAAACAAGCGCAGCCGCTGCTTTCACGCTGTGGGCTATACGGGCATCAAAGTCACGGTCAGCCGAAGGTCGAGGACGTGAGAGGCGAGTAGACGGGGATGTGAGGCTGGCAGGGAAATTGGGACGGCAATGAATGCATTGACCGACATTCAGGGCATCCACACCGAGCCTGAGCGACTCATGCGAAAGAGCAGACGACTGCCTAGGCTGAGCGCGCCAGCCACTACAAGAATTTCAGAGCATTGTATCGCCTGGTTGTGTTTTCGCTTTTCTCTGCGTGAGTCGGATAAGCTGTTTGCAGGATTGATATAGGTAAGTCAATGAGGTGGAATTAAGGTACTTACTTCTCCGCTTATCAAACGAGAGTAATTTGTGTATTACTGAGGGATTGATTAGTATCATATCTCTTAATACCATATACAAATATGTTTGTAATCGAAGGTCGATACAATTTACTTCTTTAGTGACAACACGCTGTTTTGTTTAATATTTTGTACCTCAGTCATGTTATTCCATTTGATTTTTATTTCTTCTAAAATTATTAGTTTAATTAACAGTTAACAACCTACGAACTTAAATGACAAAAGCGCTATATCCAAATAATCTGCTTTTCAATTCAAGGAATGAAAAAAGGGCAACATACTATATGTATATGTTTTATTTTTATAATCTGTGATATCTCATGGAAACGGATATTCAGGTGTAATTTCCTCGCGTGGTTGTATCCGGACTTTCATTTCTTTTCCGTGTAAGCCAAGTCAAAATGAACGGATTAAAAAGGGGTAAAAACGTGTTTCTTTTTCATGGGAATGCCATTCATCGCATTTTATTTTGATAAGTCGATATCATGTGGTTAACAAAATAAATGAATAAAAAATAACAAAGAAAATTATTCGTTGGGAAAAATTTTGGAAAGGATATTTCACAACGACTACGATAAGTTGTGATAATTATGGACACTCTCATCATCTTAGAATAGCCAATATTATTACAAGCGTCACGACTACTGTTCTCAATTGCGCTAAAATTGATAAATAAATGAACATAAGTTTGTAGTAATGATCTTAATCCGATAGTATTTTCTATCCTCCCTTTTTAAAAATAAAAGATATTAACGCAGGGTAGATGTCGAAAATTGTCATGTATCGGGTATTTGTTATTCTGTAGCTCTTGAATGATATACAAGCACAATTTTGACAGTCACGATTATCTAGGTATGCATGGAACACCTTTCGATCGGGAATGATTTCCAGTCGACACATCGGTGTGATAAAACCCGATTCACAGCCGACTAGGTTAGAAAGATGTTCGACGTCCCGCGATTATGTTCTAATTCATTTTGTAATCAGTCAAAGCCTCGATCAGAAAGGTATGACATTTTCGCCCGCCAGAACTAGCTCTATTACCAGTTCATACGAGATTTGGTTGTATTTTTAGCTGTTGTGATAACCGATTTTCAGGCATGTATGATGTTTTCATGTTTTCATAAGGCCTATATCTTATAGTTAATTAATGGATAATAGTCGTGAACAAAATATTATTTACTGCTGGTTAAATTTCATTCATCTGATTAATGACGATGATTATTATAAATCCCTAGCAATAAAGAGTAGAATCATAGATATTTTTTGACCATGCGATAAGCATTTCGAAATCTTCACTTTTCTAATTTAAAACGTTTTGTCGCTAATTGATAGGGAAATGGCGTAAAATCGTCTACCGAAAACATTTAATCACAAAATTATGTCGATAATAATGGGAACATGTATTTTTGCTGTTCCACTTCTGGATGCCCTCCGATTTTAATATCAAACATTTAAAACAATAGGTAATTAACGTTTCCGATTAATCCCTAGTACGTACATTTTCCATACAAAACGGAAAATTCAATTCAAATCAACATTTATTTTCTTCTATTGATTGTGAACAACATTCAACATCTGTTCAAATTTTACATCTATATTAAGTAGTATGAATATAATCGTGAACTTACAGTACATTTATCAAATGCAATTTACTGCCTTCGTATAATCAGCGCCATGGTTAAATAATTTTAATATCAAATTTAAAACAATTGGTAATCAACGTCTCCAATTAATCCCTAATAGGTACATTTTCCATACAAAACGGAAAATTTAATTCAAATTAACATTTACTTTCTTCATGGGCCGCGGAGCCGGGGGCTGGGGGCTGCAAGGCTCGAAAATTGTCATTAATGAATGAAATCAGACCACCCCCCCCCCCCCCCCCACTTTCAAAAACGCTCCGCGGCCCCTGTTCTTCCACTGATTTTGAACAACATTCAACATCTGTTCAAATAGTACAATTTACATGTATATTAAGTAATATAAATATAATGGTGAAATTACAGTACATTTATCTAATGCAATTAACTGTCTTTGTACTTATCATGCTTATAATAAAGGTTAAATCACTTATAGTTTGGTTTCCTTCTTAATTTCAAATAATATATGCTTCAATATGCATTGTTGTAATATTGTATTATTATATAAATATATTTTTTAAATTCTTTGTAATTAATTTGTCTTTTTGGGGTGGATGGAAAAATTATGATGGAAGCATACCCCTTGATTGCTGCCCAGTTTTATCAGGAATTCATAGGGCTTTTGCTTTAATGGTGTTGTGGAATGGCGCATGTGATGTACGAAGGGTATTGTAATCAGAATTAATTACAGGTACAAATATTTTGTAGTCTTAATATGTTAAAAAGTACAAATGTGTTGAAGTTCCCTTTAAAAAAAAAAAATCTATGGACAAAATGTTATGTTATTGATAATTCACGATGCTGTTGCCTGAATAAGGTGCTGTGGAATGGCAGATGTGGTGTCTAATTGGTATGGTTGCGTTCATTAAGTGGGCAAGCCCCATGTATTTTGTCCCATACGTTACTTATCTCATCTCAGATTTTAATATCCTATAGTTGTATTAATTGTATAGACCTAATAGAGCTTGAATCAGACGAAATATGAACTAAAACGACATGCTGGATGTCAACCTGTCTTCAGAACTACACAATACTTGGTAACGTATGGGGCAACACTAAATAACCAAATACCTCGGACTTGCCCATTCGTCAAAGATACACACACGCACACACACACACACACATTTCGTCTTGATTTGTGACAATGTGAAAACCTGTTCAATGTTTCGTGTTTTTTTTTATATTTCACGAAATGTAATGTATTATTATTAATTCACGATACCAATAACTGAATAATGTTGTCAAATGGTACAGTGGTATAGTATTCAGAATTAATTCATTAATTCACACAAATTGTAAGCGAAATCCTAATTAAAACTCGATACATTATTTTACTTTTTTTACACCTTTTAACTTCACAAACTAGAAATTTCAGTTTGATATGGTTTGTAAATTCCGAGTTATTGTTCCCCCCCCCCCTTAATCTTGTAACAAAAAGTGACAGATCTTTTTTTTCCTAACTAGGTAATTGTGCCGATGGGAAACGGTATTCTAATTATCATATTGGTAGTAAAAATTATATAGCAGTAGGCATTTCTTTTATTTAAAAAAGAAATATATATATATATATATATATATATACATGTATATTCTCAACAAAGCTCGTAGATAAAAAAAAAACACCCCCTTTTCTCGAATCATGCAAATATCAATTAACCGCAATTCGGATAGCATTATTGTCACTCGACCGAAGTAAATTTATCTCGAAGAAAATCGCCATAAATAGGGTTTTGTCAAAAATCATATTTTGTTCCTTCAGGCCTGTGGCATTTTGTAAGACTGGGGTTCTTGTACTTTGAATACAGATATTGATTTTATGAAGCAGTATGAAAATGGAGCTCCCAGTGCCTACCACTGAAACAAAAAGAAGGGACATCACTAAAGCAGTTTTAATAGACGATATCAGATCACAAGTTTCCAGTCAGAAAAGCCAATTTTGTCAACAACAACATCATGAATGGCCTTACAAAATTATGTCGATAAGAGTAATAAAAAAATCCTGCGATTTAAAACAAGATATACCAACAAGGAAAAATAAAACTCTTTTAAGATTTTACAATTTGCCGAAATTAGATTGATTGGTAGACATAAATCTATTAATAAAAAAAAGTTTTTATTGACAGACAAACTTTTATCAGTCTATGTCTGATAAGTTGAAAGGACACGAAACAAACTCTAAACAAAATTAAGAATTATTGACACAACAGAAGTATAATCGTTGATAGAAACCCCCCCCCCCAAAAAAAAAAAAAAAAATAATAATAATAAAATAAATAAATAAATGAATAAAATTGAAAAAAATTAAAAAATTAAAAAAATAAAAAATAACAATAATTATGGTAATCATATATTGAAATCCCCTTAAAAAACCCCCAAATTCTAGTAACATCAATTTTAAACTTAATTTATAATCTTAAAGTCTTAATCTTCTCTAGTAGCAAACTGGTTGGTAATAGCCAGTAGGCCAATGTGTATTATGTGCACTCTGTAAACTAAACTGTTTAAATCACCATTTAAAAGGGCCGAGAAGTTACCTTTTTTTTTCAAAATGGTAAATTAACACAAATGTTAACCCGTTGTCTATTGGAACCGGGAAGTCCCTGTAATAAGCCTATGGGAATTTGAAAATTCAGTAGTCAGTGGGTTGAAAGTGTTTATCTACCATTTTTAAAAAGTGACCACTCCTCGGCCCTTTTAAATTGTGACTTAACACTTTAATTTTTAGAGTGTGTGTGGTTTTGTTGTTGTTGTTGTTGTTCTTCTTCTTCTTCTTCAGTTTTCGATGTATTAAACTCTGAACTAAATCGCCGGTATATTTACAAAAGCGCACTATACATGCTATAGGTTAATTGATGTTTAAACCAGAACTCTTAAAGTAGGAAGAGTTCATTCATTTATGGGTCGCCAAGTATTAACCTCTTCATCACGTAAGCATTTCCATAATTCTGTAGTCAAATGAACAACAACCCAAAAAAAAAGCCTTGTCATGAAATCATTTTCTCATTTTCATTTCGTGAATGGATTTATTTAGCTTATTCATTTGTTCCAAAAATATAGGAATTTGTACAGAATAAAGAGCTTAATACTTGGTGGTCCATAAATCGGTGGACTCTTACCAGGTTTTACTCAGTCTTCCTGTATACAATTTTTTTTTCGAATCTCTTTTCCCAAAAGTGTTTATGACACGTAATGGACCGGGAAGTGAGATGAGGATAGAACGTTATAGCAAGGGAATCAGAATCGCAAGAGAAATGGAGACAAAATGAAAAAGGGAAGAAACATTTGGAGAACACAGTGGGAAATGGTAGGGGCTAAGAGATTTTGTTTTAAAAATCAATAAATATGGGTGTAGGTGTGTGTGTGTGTGTTTGTGTGTGGGTTAGAGAGGGAGAGAAATGGAAAAGTAAGAGTCGAAATGGAGGAATGGAATTATACAGACAAAGACAAAGGTAAAATTTGTGAAAGGTAAAGTACGAAATCAGAAAGGATATTAAACGAAATGAACACTGTCTGTTCAACGAGAAAGAGCGTGCGCCCGTTGGTTTGCTTGTTCTAACCGCTCGCGTCTGGCCCTGTAAGTCAAAGCCATTGCCCATCAATTTGATTTATATCGACACCATATCAACTGCCATTCACTTCTCAATGCGCGAGCTGGCGATGTTTATTGTCATTTTATACCCGTTTCGTAAACAGTTTCAAGCCATATGCCGTGGCCGGGTGCTTTTTATGCTATCTTATAGTAGTGACTCTCCGTATTGCTGTGTAGATTGTTTTTCCACTGATTCATCACGACTCTGCTTTTTCTAAACTCATTTTCAAAAGTCATTAACATTTAAATATATAAAATTTAAGACTGAAATGAGGTTTGGACGTAAGTTTTTTTTCAATATATCGATTTAATAATAATAATAATGATGATAATAATAATAATAATAATAATGATAATACATGTAATATTGAATATTTAGAAGCGGTAAAACAGAAAGTACCACAGTGCTTAAAAAATTGTTTGTTTTTCTGCCCGTAATTCATGCAATTAAAATATTTTGTTTTATTTACATTCTTATTTGGTTACGTTATTTCTTAAGGTGTGAATAAAAGCATTACTATTATTCATTTTACAGAAAAATCAAAGGGAAATACACATGCTTCAGAATTATTTTACTTCATGAAGTTTTCAGGATCGAATAGTACATGTCAACCAATAGTTTTGGCCATGAAGGCACTTTTGCAGAAATTTCATGATAAAGTCGTGGTTGACTTCTAGAAACACGTTACACCTTAGTATATTACCCTACTTGTGAATTTTAACTTTAAAAATGATCTTAATTTTCAAGAAGATTCCATTTCCTTCCATGATATGTAGAAGAGTTTGTGTCCAAAGAAGTGTTGTTGTGAGCTGTAGTCTTCCGTTAAAATTTTACAAGATTATATTGCGAAAATCGTTTAGTTCGAGTAGTCCCGTATCATTATGGTAATATGACACTTAGATGTTGTGTGTGTATATTGTATAATTTCTTATGCGTTCTTTTGAAGTGGCTTGTTTGATGGAAAATGAAGTGATTGCCATGTTGAAATTTCTGAGGAAATAAGTGATCTATAAATACATGACTATAAATACATGACTTTAGGATATTCAGTGTTCTAGTAACCTTTGTCATATAATCGTACTACAAACCAACTTCCGTAATGAGAAACTGAGTGGGTTGAAACTGATCCTCAATTCTATGATTTCGCATAATTACATGCACAGCCTCCAAAAGGATAACTTCGATGGAGTTATTTTTTTTTGTTTGTTTATGCCTATGTGTTGTTGTTTTTTTTCTTAATCTTTTGAGTAATGAAAAAGGTGAGAATTTGCATTGGAGTCGAGAGTGTCCAGACTTCAAACATGCATGAATATGTATAATCTATCTAAGAAAGAGTCAAGGCCAAGACTCTTTCATTTAGAGTATCATTACAGTACACAAGACAGCCCGTGTTGGCATGATGGGGTCGGGGGTAGAAAGTTAACCTCAATATTAAAATGTTGCCATCAGTATTTAGATGTAGTAATTTGTCCAACTTCCTTGAAAAAAAAAATCAAGAGTACTTAATCAGAATGACTGTAGTCAGTCTTCTGCGATATGAATACGATTGTGAGTACAATTAAGAATTCGAAAATATTTCGAATTTCAGACATTTTAAATCAATATTTGCCTCTATCTTGCTGTTCTCTAGTTTTCAGCTAGTGAACAAAAACTGTGCCACTATTGTACTCAAGAAAGAAAGCGGACATGAGTTCTACACTGCCGGAGTATTATTAACATGAATATAAAATAGTCTTTCACTTTCGCCAAGATTCAAGTGGCTCGTTTTGACAGCTCCAGGCGATATATATGTAGGTTATGGTCTTTCTTATTCATAAAACGATCTTAATCCTTTCATGTCCTTTTTTTATTTCAAGACCGAAACTCAGTCATAATTGTATACAGTGTTAATGACCTTTTCGTCAGCACGTTTGCTCATAATAGCCTAAGGAAAAGAGACAATTTAATTGTAAGTAATGTGCAGCACTTTCAGTAAAGCAGTCACATGACGAGCGTATTTTACGACTACACATTTGACAATGATCTTGATTATTATGTTTTTAAAGAGAAATTACTCTTAGAAACAGTGCTCTGGTAATACCTCCATTGCGATTATGTTTTATATATATATATATATATATATATATATATATATATATATATATATATATATATATATATATTATATTGTGAGAAATGTTCCTCGAACGCAACGCTGGTGGTCATTCATAGTTATTTTAGTAGAAGGTATAGTGGAAGAGATGGACTATGAGACGGTCGTAGCTTCTATCCTGATGAAGATCCTGATGAAGATCATATAGATCGAAAGCTTGATGACAAGGGAGGGAGGATAAAAGCTACGACCGTCTCATAGTCCATCTCCTCCACTATATATATATATATATATGTGTGTGTGTGTGTGTGTGTGTGTGTGTGTGTGTGTGTCAATACAAAAATATCTTTGAACGTACTATCACAGCTTTAAAATATTATGGTGTGGGACTTTTGATTTGTTTTGACGAATATGTTTGAATAATATACAGTCCATTAGAAATAGCATATCTAAGCTCAATGACACCATTGAGCTTAAGAGGATACATGATAAGGCATATAATTCATTTTCTAATGAATTACCATTAAAACCAAATTTTTTTTGGTTGTAATTTCAAAAATATAATTGTACAATATCGGGAAACAACAAGCTCTAGCAAATCCTCTCCCTGTACTTTTATGGAGGTATCTATCCTTAATTTTTTTTTAAGTGCCTTTTTACGTAATGTCAGAAGTTAAAAATATTGTTATAAATGCTGTATATTACTATCATAAAGCTTCAACAAATTGTGGCATAAACAGAAGTAACTCTCTTATTGCTTATACAAGATTATTTCACAAAAATAAAACAATAAACTATATAACTTTCCACTCTTATATTCTGTGAACTAAAATGTTAACACGTGTACTCATGGAAGTTAGTTCATGTATGATTTGCTGCTGTAGCATTGCCATTCTATTAATATCCATTTTGGCCTCATAATGTAACTTCTTTTTCTTTGGAAAAATATCCTATGGTAGGTGTATTATTTCTGCCGAGGACGGTTTTATAATAATAATAGGCCGAAACCATATAAGTTACAATTGCCCTACCCAAGCTTCTGCTTCCATGTTCACATACCTTAATTAGATGTATGTTTCAGATTAGATTCACATCCAAAACACATTATATCCTCCTATCAAATGAATTTAAAATCAGTGATTACATTGAAGTGAAATAGAGGAAGGAGACGAGATTCCGTAATCTTACGAGGCTTTACTGTGATGGGTTACCGAAACGGGATAATTAAGAAATAATTGTATCATTTCATAATACTACAATATATACTTTAATATCTAATTTAAAAAATAAAACAAATACATCCTAGTGGCGCTACTTCTCCCACAGCATATTAACACTCTATCCTATAAAGGCTGAGTAAAAAGTTCACAACATGAAGGGTGTGAGACCTACCAGCTGTGGGAAATGTCATGCCTGTCTAGGTCAAATTTGTCCAAGTATTTTAAAGTAAGAATGGGCAAAATATTTACTACTGAAGCAGAAAATAATTGTAAAATTGTGGTTTACCCCCAAAATAGGGGCTTTATCAAAACTTTCTTTATCAAAGCTAAATATGCCATACGTTAGTTTAGGTTTGATGGTTTATTTTACCTGACTGCTAAGAAAGTATGTGTATGCTTTTCAGTAAGCAACCAGGGGACCGACGGCTTTAAGTCCCCTCCGAGGGACTTGGTAATGAAAATTAATGCCTTACCACAGGGCACTAGCGCATCCACTTGGTTTCGAACTCGGGTCCTCCAGTTACGAGACCACTGCTCTACCACTGATCCACCGCGCCTCCTTCGTTTACAGTGTAGACTAAAAAGATTTCAAACTATAGCCTACACTTTACTTTGATTGTTTACATCTTTATTATAACCTCAGTGGATCTTCCTCTTTACTTATCCTCCTTTAAATCTCCTTCTTGTCGCTCCTCTAAATGTATTTACCTTTAAATTACAAACTCGTTCACAGTTACGTTTAAGGGGAAGGGATATTATTTGATTCTGGGCTAGTTAATCATTGTGGGTAGCTGTTTTACCAGCACTACCTGTATATCGCAATACATCGTCAGGCATGTACTGAAATCAACCACGCACCGAAATCAACGTGGATCCTTTTTTCCCCCCAATACACCAAGCCAACGGTAGCCATCCCGAGTAAACTGATAAATGCGTGTAATATATGATTGGCGCGGTTTCTGTAAACAGGTTGATGAGGAATATATAATCGCGGGGATTGGCGGCGTGGCGTAGAGAGCTGCACCGCGGCGCCACAGGTTGACAAAAGACTTCGTAGAGCCGCCGTTGCTTTTTACTTTGGAAAACCTGGCGTCCGCACCTGCGTTTTGCATATCATTACGGACGGAGAGAACTAGATTAGCAAATGACCATGCTCTCTATTTCAGCGGACGTTCGAAGGGATTTACACTATCACGGAGAAGTATATTAAGGCGAAGCTGATGAAGGTGATCATGATCCATATCATGATCTGTTGATTTCATGTAAAAAATATGATCACAGTATTTTTTGAAATCCTTCTGCACAGATTGCAACATTTGTTGATTCCTGAATCGATTACGTATTTCTACTGATATTGATGAATGTTTTCCATCATAGATTTGTATATGACTCATATTGCCTACTTATATTACATGGTTATGGAAAACATGTCTGTTTAACAATAGGAGTCAAGAAAGGGAAGTTCTAGACTCCTTTTTCGGGAATTCAGAAGGACAACAAATAATTTAAAGTTGAATTATTACGGATGTTTTCCTGAGGGATAAATACAGAGAAAGGCAAATAGAATATGGCATTAAATATTCAATATATTTTGCTTTGCTCTTTGAAAATACGTAATGACTTTGGTCGTAAACAGAAGGATAATATTTGAGTGCGGAGAGCGATGTTATTAATTTATTCCAAAAACCTGACCTCTAGATCTACTAACGGCCTCGAGGGCTGACCTAAAAGGACATCAAATATTCTACCAAGCGCTTAGAGAAGTAACGTATACGACATGGACAATATGCGTATAGGCATGGTAAAACCAGTGAGAAAACATTACGCCATTCACGCAGCAGAAAGTATGCTTTCCTTGGAGGAAAAAATATACAGAGAGATGGAGGCAGACACAGTCATGGAAAGAAGAAAAAGGGATTGAGATTGACAAATAAAAATGGGGGAGAGTTTTATTTTAAGTGTAATTCTGAAGAAAAAAAGACAAGAAAATAAGTATGTGCGTACGAGTGTGATGTTTCTAGCCTATATTGACGAATAATGAAGGAAATTTGACAAAACACAATATAATAATTCTATAGTTGTTCATATATGTTTATTATTATATCAGTATAGTTGGTAGGATCTGTTATTGTAATGGGACACAGCAGCGAATGAAAGGATACAACTACCAGAATCGATCGAACTACACTCGATCAATGAAATAGAGGAAAGTGTGACGCAGTTTGATGTCATCTTTAATTATAATTTATTAGTTTCCACTTATATTTTGCTAAGATATATCTTTCGGAAATAAGATAATATTATAGTATTCAATTATTATACTAAAGAACACAAACTAATGGCTTCTGATAGTAATATTTGACTATATAAGGGCCATTCTTTGTAAAGGGAAACTATAATTTTGCCTCATTGCAGGAAAATCAGATTACATTGTATTGATTTTTTTATGTTACCAGCTCCTTACATGAAAAGGATTTCCTTTTCTTTGACAAGAAAAAGTCATTTCCCAACCATAATGTGTTTGCAGAGACATTTAAAAAAAGCCTTTTTATGAGTGGGCACAACGTGACCGATCCAATTTCCACCTGTAAAAGAAAAGAATGCCCACTAATTTATGGAAAATTGCTTTCAAACTGTTCAGAGCAATCCCACCATACAGTAATAAAAAGTGGAAACTTGCACTCCAAGCTAAGTGCGAGAAAAGTAGGTTTGAATACCAACAAGTATAAGACACATTTTCGTGAGAGGTCACACACGTGACCGACCTAATGTTGACCTTTGAAAGAAAATGATGTACTCTCATTTAAAATAATTACCCTCCATCTGTTGGGGTAAGATTGTTATTCAAATATCCAAAATGAGAGCCTTCTACTACAAGACAAATACTGGAAAATTAAGGTTAAATGAACTGTTTTCAGGATTTTCGTCACACACGTGACTGAGAATGGCCCATAATCGTTATGAACGTGGAGAAACCGGCTGAAAACAAAGCTTGTTGGGTAATATACTGGTATTGGCAGAAAAGCAGAAGAGGGATTGTGATATGGGAGAGAGAGAGAGATAGAGATGGGCACAGTATTTATTAAGGTGTAACTAGTGAAAGAGAATGGCACTCTAGAGTGAGAACGGAGAGACGGGGGCTGAAGTACAGTGGTCAGTTCTGCAATTTGGGACATTTTGTGGTATTTTTATACTATACATGTAGAGTAATATGAGAAATTCGTGACATATGTTTTGTATATGTTAATAGAAATGATTTTCCATATATAACATTCAGCATGCGTACATGAATAAACACTCTGGCAAGGTTTCTATGTGATATCAGATAACGTCATACGTTAAGGTAGCCAAATAAAGGTTTGCAGATGAAGAACATGTGTTAAACCATCCTTTTATGTAATATACGATTTCATCACATGATGGGAGTAGAAAAGCGGGAAAGCTTTATTCATCATTTTCTTGAGATAAGGGAGGGTTATAGAAAAGAAATTTTTGCCCCCAAAGCCCTCAGCCAGTTTATTGTGTGAAACAGAACCCTTTTGTGAAAAGAACGACGCGAATTTGGTTTATACAAATCGACTGTTGAAATTTTCTTGTTATCAAAACAAGCCCATTAACCCCCTTTTCTGTCAAATTTGATTAATATTTCCCATTATCACTCCAACTATGTATTTATATATTTATCTACTCTTAGTATCTATTGTTGCCAGTTTCCATCGTGCCACACGCAGGATAAACACGTCCTGTTGATCTAGTTTCTTTTGTATATCATCATTTTTTAAACAATAATAACAATTTGCGTGACCTTATTCTATGAATATTTTTCAGATGATAGGCTGGTAAACTAACCATAAAAATGGAAAAGGAAATAACCGCCACTAACCTGATCTGAAATAGGGTAAAAAGTCTTTTAGTAACTACACATTGAAACCATTCTTTCATATATTGGCCAAATTCATGAGAGTATTATTTTTCATTTAGTTCAATCTGTTCCTCTATATTCGATTCCATGAAAAACAACAGAATATGATTATGTAATAACAAAACTGTACATAACTGCAATAATTGCAGTCGTTATCTTACATTGCTGGGGACGGAAGGCCATCGACAATTGTAACATCCTACGGGGTTAAAAGTACTTTGTGTGGAAGATGTGTTTTAAATTCAGTGATAACCCCGATCGATGTTTGGTTTTCAGTTAAAGTCTGTTGTCAATGAATTTTCCGAAAATAATTTTGGGCATTTGGTCATAATCAATATTTATGTCACCTGAAAGTATACATGTATAGGTCAAAATGCTGAATAGCATTTTTTTTCGTGATCAAGGATAATGTATTCCCTGTATCCAATCATAAAGATCGGATTTCCAAATTCATTATAATTTTTAGTTTTTCTGGATCATGATGAGATGGTACAAAATGTTTTTTTTTTGTAAAGATGAATGGTAAAACATTGAATGTTTTTTGTAAAGTTATTTATGTACAATACGAATGAAGAGAACCAAGCGGCGATCCTTGGAAGACAGCACATGTGAAGTAATCCTTATGGAATATGTCAATGTACAAAAGCAATTCGTGTCAAGGTACAACTACAACTTGTGTCTGTTGAATAGTTCCTGAGCCAATTCAACGCCTTTCACCTAATACCATGGTGAAAATGCTTCTGCAAAGTGATAAAATGACTGATAATGTCAAGGGGCTTGGGGTTGTCCATGACGATTCCGATTGTGTAGAAGGAGCTGGCGATGGCATTATCTACTTTTCCATTCCCTTCCCTTACTACTGAAACACACGCAACCTCGCACTGTGTTCCAAATATTCAAAGTTTTCTTTCAGGTCTTCTGTAATTATTGTTGATGATTAATGTTCAGCGGATTGCTGTACTCGTATTCTTGTAGCCCTGTATGACACCCAAGATTGGAGAAACGGCGTCATAAAGTTAACAGAATTAATGCGTAATCATTTACCTATATTCCTCTCGCTCTGAACATGCACTATGTGTCTATGTGTTCATTAGGAATTTTGTTTGTTTGTTCATTTTTCTCTAAACTGATTTAAAAAAGAAGAGCGAGTTCGCAGTACAGAATAGTTTGCTCCAAGATAACGGCTCTACATGCTCCCAAGGAGGTAATAGGCAAGCATTGTATACATGTACTAACGATAGAAAGTGTACACTACTGTTGCTTTTTCCTTTTTTCCTTCATTACGCCAGGGAAAAAAGGATGACAGAACCTGGCATGGTGGCTATCTTTGTCAACACTCTACAACAAACCACAGTCTCATCAATATATGATGAACTTGAAATTAATACCCACATACTCAAAGAAATCCAAAAGGCTGCAACTTCGTCGGTTGCGTTTGTCAACATAAATGATTTACACAGAGATTGGGGACCTATTGTCAAAGCCACCTGCCTGTTTTCGCTGCATCTTCCCCCCTCATCCGCTAAAATTGAATATAAAATATTTCCTCCCTCGTAAAATGTTTATGTGTAACGCTCGCCCAAAATCAATTAAATCCGTTGTCGTCGTTCTTAGAATTTTTTTCTGCTGATATCAGCTGTTTTAGATCGTATCTTACCCTAATTTTATATCATCTTTTTAGAGCTGCTGATTTTCTATAGAGATAGTAATTAATTTCAATATTTAAAGATCGTAACATGCTGTTTCTATGAAGCAAACTTAATAGAAAAGGTTTTTTTCCTTGGTTATACATTTTATGAGGAAATACCCGTTTCGGTAAGACAGCAAACATTGGTATCATAGTAATTTATTGCAAGGATGCCATGTATTTTATGGAATGTTTTTGTGATTTCCCACTACACAATGATTAAAGGAAAGAAATTGTAAATTAAAAGAAATTTGAATTCACGACTGTTTAATGCTGACGTCTGGTTTACTGGTTTAATGGAAACAACAGCATTTGATTTAAATTGATCAAATGACGTTTCATTCATCTAAAAGTGCATCAAACTTGGTCATTCCCTAAAACTATTTACTTTTGAATATGGAGCTAAAATCTAAATTGAGGCTCAATCTAAAAAGAATTTGGATATTACTCTAGGAACAAAGAAAAAATATTTTTTTTCCCATATATGTTGTTTGTCTATCAAGAATTTATTCTATATGCGAGAAGGCATTCCCTTCTCCTAGCAAAATGTCAGTGCTTTTCAAGAATTTGCACAAGAACAAAGTCGAATAATAGTGAGAGCCTGAATCTCTCCCTTTTTTATTTAGTATTAAGTGATATAGTAGATATCCTGTTTTCATAAAAGGATTCCTTATGTTTCAAAAATTATGTTGAAGTCCTTCTTTATTCATAAGTGACCTTCACGTATGTTCAATATTACAGTTACACACACACATATATATAAAAAACTTTGAATTAAGCTACGTAACTATTATTCTCTCATTTCATTTCTCACAATTATAATTATTTTTCCACGAGAGTTGCCAAAGCTGTTGTTGTTATTTCCTTACAATTATATATATTACCAAAAAAATTCTTTTAGATTTTTGAACTTTACCAACTCACTGTATTACCCTGTTAGATACACATGGAACATCTTTTATATAGTTTACTTTTTCCATTTGCATCATCATTGTGCCTGCCAGGTGGCATTGATAAATAATAAATATCTTTTTGCCCCAAAATACACTCAAGAAGTGGTGACCGTGACCGTATTTCTTTTTTTTTTAATGTATTTTATATTTTATGTATTTGATTAGTCTAAAGTGCGGTGTTTTCTATAAGAGCTTCAATGTGTGACAGTATTCTCAACCGAGAGGTTCAGTAATCAAACAATTCGTGTGTGATTTCTCACTATCTACATTATTGCAATTACAATTGCTTTCTGAAATAAGAACGCCGCTTTCTTCTTACAAAGAGTCAATACCATGCCGCACATATGAAAGCCTATGGTATTCCCTAGATAGTGAAGGTAAAGAGACAGCAAGCATGAGTTTCTGGGTAAATAGGAATTGGTGGCAAGTGACTCTCTGCGTAGTCCAGGAAGAAAAAGGATATACCGCTCTTGAATCCAGTCCAATATTTACATTATTGAAATGTGCACTACAACTGCAGCAGCTGTACCATCCCCTGAATACATCTGTATTATATATATATATATATATATATATATATATATATATATTATACAAAAATTGGTAGTTAATAAATGTAATTATCAAAACTTACATATTGATGTAAAATGAATAATTATAATAACAGAAATATACGATGAGATGAGATAATACAATTTTGAGAAAATGAAACAAAATATGAATGAATCTTTATGCTAGGCATATTGAAATTAAATCGATATGAAATTTCGAAATACATACGCCTACATAAGCGTGATATGCATATCTGTATACTTCACTACTATCACAATCAATTACATGCAAAATATCAAAAGAATCAAATCCCTCTATAACGACATATTGGGTGGACAGTGTTCACGATATATTGTAATGCGTGTAAATGCAATTGAACTAATTCATGAACGTTAGATTATAAAAAATTAAATGATCAACATGCATCCTCAATCTTTTCAAATGATTAAATAACACAATTCTGGCTTGATTGTCACTATATTGAAAGTCCGCAATGAATAACATCATATCATTGTTTACTTCCTTTTCCAATAATGATCAAGTTCTGCCCATGTGCCCTTATTTTCTCATAGATAAAAATAATAAACATTTATACCTTTTCAGAAAAGCAATTAATATACATCCTTATCCTACAACAGTTTTGAATGATCAAATTTCTTCTCTTGACCGTAACTTTATTTTCTCTTCTTTTCTTCTTGCCTTTACAGGTCATCTTACGCATGCCAGATGCGGTTTTGAACATCGTACGATCTTCATACGATCCGCTCCTCCAAAGAGTGGCACTAGAAACAACATCCGTGCAATACCATCTTTAAAATATTGAGGAAACTATCGTTTCGTGCCATAACGAAAGAAGGAGGAAAATGGTTAGCACTTAAGGCGTCTCCTATGAAGCGAGGTGCCTGGTGAGGAGTCTATGCTAAGCTAAATATTATAGTCGTTTTGGTGACCGCGGCGCCACAGCGCCCGAAACTCACCTGTCGGGCAGGGTTCGACTGAGCACAGCCGTTTGTTCCTTTCGTCCAATTAAGCCACGCAGCACGATGCAGTCTCTAAAAAGGTAAGAACTTGAAGAAACTTGTCCACAAGAGCTAGAGGTTGAAAGAAAAACACCTCAGGCCCCCCGCTTGCGCCAGGAATGCGATGTAAGTTACCTGCCTACCTACCTGGTTGCAAGAATTTGGCTTAAGTCGTTCGCCATCAAGTCTCTGTACGAAGAGTTCCATGTGCATAGCCCCTGTTTGAAACATGTGAATAAGATGTTTAAGGTTCGGACATAATTATATAGTGCGATGTCATCACATTTTTAATAATTTAATGGAATTACTCATTGATTACTTAATGTCTTGCTCATGTTTCATTGTCAATATCGTATTGTCATGTACCACGTAACCTTTTTAGATAAAAAATGGAAAACTAAATTTTGTTTCTTACCAAGCGCTGATTATTAGCCAAAGTCACGGACAATTCCATGTCGTGGAAAATTAAATTTGTTCAAAAATTTCTGACGTTGTAATATTGATTCTGATAAAGAGTGACAGGTTTTACATTGGCTATATTAAGCTCATATCAATAGAGATCTGTTGATAATTCAGTATAATTCTACAAAATGTAATGTTTTAGCTGGTTTGTTTGTTAGGGAATTTGTGAACGGTATTTCCATGACGTTGTATTTATAGAACATCATACTCTGAACCTGCTAAGGCAATAACCTGAGTCGTCTTCAACAAAGGCTGATTGATTTGTATCAGATAAACTAAAATTAGCACCCGTCTCTGGAGGTAATATTTGTAACATATTGATAAAACATTATTTACTATGCCCATAATATATGTCGTAATGGTGTCAATGAACGTCTGGGAACTTCCAGAGGTTCCTTCCCTCCGAAATTTTTTCCCCTCTCGAAATTATGGACCTTCTTTTCTTGCTTGGGAGTTATAGGGATACACGAAAACGATTAGAGATGCGCCTACGTAATTGCGTCACGATTTTGCCTCTGTAGACCACAATGTGTTTTCAAGAAACTCTGATCTGATCATCACCGTGCTTACTGAGGAAAATATCCGACTTACTTACAGAGGACATCATTAGTACAAGTGATTAAACAGACAAGTCTGAGGTGCATGGCGCGTTTTATCCCGTATCAATCTCCGACTTGGCTGATTCTGTTGATAGTTGTCATATGGTTTGTAGTTTGATTTCATGGGGAAAATATGACAGTTTCTTTGGTTGTTTTGATCAAAACTGTTCTAAAATGTCTCATCGACAAAGAAAAGCTTTACAAATAAATGTGCAGACAAATCGCGCGTTTTATCCCCTATCTACCGATTCAGTTGTTTTTGTCAAATGTTTGTAATTTCATTTCATGGAAAATGCGACATTCGGTCAGCCATGTTCTAAAATGTCTTATCGCCTATACAGAAGAGTTTTACGGATAGATCTGCAGGCAAATTGCTCGTTTTATCCCATATATCAATCTCTGGCATGGCTGATTCTGTTTTCTGTTACCATACGTTTCGAAGTATGATTTCCTGGAAAATTATTGAGCATTTGAAGTATATGATGATAGTTCATTCGATAGTTTTTGGGAACCCTATTCTGAAATGTTTTATCGGCTTATCGACTACAGAGCATTTTTACGATCAATCTGGTTTTAAATTAGCAGTTTTTATCCCGTTTTAATTCGCAGTAGGTCAATTCAGTTGTTACACTGTAAAAAATTTTGCCGCTTTTTCACGGGAAATTTCCTGGCAGTCAGGATGCCGGGAATGCCCGTTTTTCCACAGTACATATAAAATAACAGATTTCCTTTTTTTTTTTTTTTTTGTTTTTTGTTAAATAGTAGAAACTTTAATTTCTAACAGGAAAATCTATGTAAATTAAAACGGAACCATGGAAACGATTCGTAATTTAACAGGGTAACTTGTTAAAATATGAGGGAATGGTTTTTTAACTGTGTTTTATGTCGGGCAATTGTAAATATATGCTGATTTCCGGTAAACCAACCAACTTCCTGTTGTTTTACAGGGAAAAGACTTGTAAAATTGAAATAATGGCAATAACTTGTAGTCCCAAGGGCCAGAAAGACTGTAGATTTACCGTTATGTTTTACAGTGTAACCTATCCTGCTTTACCTTATCCTATTCTCTATCTTAATCTATCCTATCCTAGACCTATCCTATCCAGTTAGTTCAATCTAATGCAATCTCTTATATATCCCTTATAGTTTTTTTTTATGCCTTTGGTGACAGTTTACGTAGATCGGGTAACCCCAAACCATACGCTACAAAAAATTCATGAATATTCATATAAGTGTTTTCCCCAATATTTGGTAATTTAACAGGATATTTTGTTAAAATATGAGAAAATGTTTTTTTTTAACAGTGTTTTATGTCGGGCGATTGTAAAATGCTGATTTCCGGTAAACCAACACACTTGCTGTTGTTTTACAGGAAAAAGACTGTAAAATTGAAATAACGGCAATAACTTATAATTTCAAGGGCCAGAAAACCTGTAGTTTTACAGTTATTTTTTACAGTGTAGTTGTGACACGTTTTGTAGTTTGATTTCATTTAAGTGTATACGATGAAAAACCATTTATTGTTTTAGTCCGCGCTGTTTTAGAATGTCCTTTCGACTATGAAGCAGTTTTACGGATGAATTTTGCATTTTTTTTACAAGTGAATTTTGCTTTGTTGTTTTATTTCATGAAAAACTATAAAGTATAGTTCAGTAGTTGTTTTATTGAGCACTGGTTTAAAATGACTTATTGAACTACAGAAAGTCAGGGTACACATGGGGAAATACCATATACCATAATGGTTTTTAGATTTAATAGTTGAACATGCTTTCTGACGATCGCTAAGAACATTTGTAACATATTCATATCCATCATCCATAATATCATGGCGGCTTCTACATACTTATGTGGAAGTGTTATGTATTTGTCTCGAAGGCGCCGCAGTCAAGCGCAGATTGCACACGGGGATGAAGTCATGGTTTGTGGACCGACTCGATGAATTATTTGCTCCGTGGTCGGAACAGTCCTCAACTTCGGACAAAGGCGCCAGCAAACACTCCTCTCCCACAACAAACACGTCCGCCATGGACCCTACAAAAAAAGCCGTCGATTTTTGCTCCAATTTTGCACAATATTGCACAATGGAAATTATAATGCACAGATGTTGAGGGTGTCACTCGATGACGCACAGCTCCTTTTCATTTTATCAAATTCATCTCACTTTTTTGCCCCCTCTTCTCTCTCATATTCCCTTTTTCTTCTCTTCCTTCACCTTTTTCGCACAATCTGGGTAAATTTATGAAAGCGCGCCTGTCAATACAAGCATAGTTTGATGGCAAACAGTGACAAGCAATGCGCATAAAAACTATGCACCGAGAAGGGCGTGCGCAAATGAGCCATTGGAAACGCCCCGAGCATGTTTTAAGAGAGGATTGGAGTTGGGATTGGGGATTGGGGCTAAGGGAAAAGAAAAGAATCTGTGAAAAACATGGCCAGAATTAACCCGGGGAAAAGGGTTTTGGTATAAGAAAAGGATGTGATCCGTAAGAAATGACGCACTGTTGGGAAACAGTGAGTGGATGAAGAGTGGAAAAAATGTGAGAAAAGACAAAAGGGTTGGAAGAAAGAATTGAATGAAAATGATGAGAAGAGGGGAGGCTTTAGGAGCTGGCGAGTGTCTGTTCCAGAAAAGTCAAATGAATAGATTGATGGGCCATGCATGGATGATGTAGACCCTTACAAGCCCTCAGGCTGATGTTGAGCTGTCCTAATACAACCCGTCTACATACGTCAGATTGATAACTCGATGCTTCGCCTGCTCCTACACCACTAGACTCCTTAGCAATCGCTGGTAGAATTCTCATCGCAAAAGTCACTAACTTCGAACACACATCAGAAATCCTGCCTAAACTTAGTTCGGTTTTGTATGAACAAAATATTACAATGATTATTACACGTCAAATTAGGGCGTTTGTTGGAAGAGAATGGCTTATGAAGCGAAAAGATGCTGGCAAACAGACTAAATGAGTGCGTGGGTTGTGTGTGTGGGTTGAAAAGCTGACCGTGTAGTTTGGTATGGGGGTCGCTGACCCGCTGCTCTAGTTGAATGTACTTCTCCGCTCTCCAAGCTGGGTCGGCCAACATCCAGGCAGCTAGCGCCCCAGCATGCTGGCCTAGTGTACGGTTACCATACCGTGGAGCGAGCGGCGGGTGTGAATCACCCTCCGGCTGTGACATGCATTCTACTTGGCACGCTTTCTACCAAGCTTTATCCCTTCCTCACTCACTTTCTATCCTTCATATTCTCTTCTTTTCTTACTCTTCTCTCCTTTTCTGTCATTAACTCTCTTTCCACCAGTCTTTCCACATCCCAAATATCATGTTATACTCAACGCGATGAAGATAAATGTATGTTCTGAATAGAACCAACATGATTTTCTACCGCATATTATTTTCAGTGCCTCCTAGCTTGCCTGTCCTGAGCTCCCTATATTCAAAAATTGTGTGAATATCCACACTTTCAAAACCGAGAGTCTTCTGTTATTCCTGATGACAGAAAGGGAGATTGTTCTCCCTTTGACGGTTTTGACTCATACCCTTTTGTTCTCTTCGTGAGAAAATATTGGATAAAGGAGTCTATCGCGAAGTCTGCACAAGATCAAACCAAAGTGTTATCACTACACAAACTATTGTCGCTACATCTTCAGTAGAAGTCTAAGCCCACATTTCAAGCTCATTTTGAAAATGAATACTCCACAGTCTATCAATATCATACATGTAGAATGCAATTAAAATAAATGTACGTGAGCTTTTAAAAATTATGTAGGTGTTAGGAAGGTGCTTTATTGAAGGTTTTAAAGATAATACACAATATTGAACATTTTCGGGTTAAATTCAATCGGTACCCTGCTAGATTTTGAAGACCACCCAACATTTGAACATGCGTGTCTAATGTCATTCAGTATCATCATCAGATATCAAACCTTTAAGGAGGAAAAGGGGACTTAATATTCAAACAATAATATGTCAATTCAGTCAAATTTATTGTCAATTATCGATGAATTTAATACGAAGGCTTACATACGTGACAAATGTGTTCCAACAGACAGAATAGTCCAGTAGAATAGATTCTTTTTATTCCCTTTTATTGTAATTACAACTTAAATGAAAACCGCGGTAAAGACAGGTTAGTTATATTTATTCAGTATGGAAATCTATTGTTCTTTTAGTAAGCATTTAGAATAAATTTCGTTTGCAATCATATTCTAAAATACGAAATGTCTTTTCTTGTAGCGCTAGCAATTAGTTGATGGATTACAAGGAGGAACATATGCACTGTGCTTGAAGAAATATTGGGACAAAAAGAAATGGGGAAATATTCAGAACCACTCTATTAAAGCAATATCTATTGGTTAGTAATATCTGTTACACATTTCACCATGTCCTTCAAACTCATTCATACCCAACAAAGGATGGCCTAGTTTTAAAAACCATTTCACTTGCGATGAATCTAGAACACAATTTATAGCAACCGTATTCTCATTTCATAATTCATCTGGACATAAAAAGGGCTGTTAAGCGCCGTTCCAATTTTAAATGCAAGTAATTTTGTCTATGGTGACTTTTTTAATGTTTTTATTTTTTTTCAACCGTGTCCGTAAAGGGTTCGTTTCCGTGATTTTAATATTTCATTTTCGCGGTTATTCTGTGCATCTTTGTAAGTGATTGGAAATTGTGAACACGAGTTTCTTATAAATTTTGACTTGGAACACCATATACAATACCAAATATATTCTGTACCTTTAAACTTTCGAAAAAAAGTCTTTAATCGAGTCTCGTATATCACTGAATATTAGTGCATACCGCATTCTATAATCTACTTTAAAACGTATCAGAGAATTGTTGATCGGTACTTAAGATACCGATTATTTCAATAATGTTATTCCCTGGTGATACTTTCCCGGTATCATTCTTCCTGATTCGGTTTGTTTTTATTTCAATTCTTTTCTTCTCACTTTATAATTCAATTTTTTTAAATCCTGCGTTTTTATACCATTCTCTTCTATGTAGAATATTCTGATTGTAATACAAGATATTTCTATAGGTTTTATTTGTAATACGTAAGCTTCTTCGGGATTGCGTTGTAATAAAACAATTAAAACGAATTCAAAAAATGTAAAAAGCACAAACGAAACCAGATCGCGAGTGAAATCAAATATTTGTATTAAAGAAGTGAAAGTTTTATGTCCTCGTAGCACTTAAATTTTTTGTTTAACAATCCCCAAAACGGTAATAACTTTGGTTTGAAATATTGAAATATCCTTTTCCCAATCATGTTGTTGTAGTTTTTAGCATAATTTCTCCCAGTCATTCTGATGCGCTTTCATGTATAATTGGACCATTTTAATTTTCATTCACAAATCAATTAGTAATATATTAAATATAAATGGGTAAAAATGAAATCGTTATTAATAAGAAATGTGATATTGAAAAAAATGTAAACCGGAAAAAGGTGAAAAACGAAGCTACTGTGCTATACGATCAGGCGTAGATATGAGCTTAGAAGTGTACCCCATTTCCAACAATATCGTATCTTAGCAGTCATTTTTAGAACATGTCATGCTCTTTCCGCTATAAGTTTAAAACGTATCACTGCATATTGGAAGGACACTTTTGGGAACGAATAAAAATTTGAATATATCGCTCCGTGAAGCATTTTTGTTACAATAATGATCAATGACCTTCTTCTGTCATTTTTTTTTATTAGTCTTTCGTAATATTGGCGGGTGATCGTGGCGCCTTTTTGTATAAAAGCCGCCAGGGATCGTTGAAAAAGAAGCCAACGAATTACATATCTATTTACATATTCAACCGAATTCTTTGACCTCTCACTAAAAACTCCCGAATGATGTTATTCCAGCTGGCTTGTCTATTTTTGCTGAATTCTATACCAAAAATATTTCTATTTCTTTCTTTTTCTATAGAACATTTGCTCATTCCAATGAAAATCAATATGTGCAATAGACTTCATAGGTATTTTCTCAGTAAAATACAGTGTTATCGTCTAGTATTCTTCCCAGATCTGTATTATACACCTCTTTTCCTCACGTGAAATATAAAACTGAAAGTTTATAAGACAGTATATAAAGTGCTTTAATGAAGGCTTTGTATATATATATATACACACACACACACACACACACACACACATATATATATATATATATGTAGTAAAGTCAGTGTTCTGCTTCGGAATATTAGGAAATAGATGTTGAAGTCTAAATAAATAACGAATTCCTACTATTTGGAATGGGTTTTTACTTATATAAAACAATGAAGTTATATGTAAACATTCGAAGATAATAGAAAAATTTGTCAAAAGCACCAACAACTATTTTTTAATGCGTCTTATCACTAAACTAACCATCATCACTAAATTAACCATGTGAATTCAAACACATGGGTGAGATTTCTGCCCCTGCTGTAAGTGGTAACAGTTACTTGAATCAGTAGACGCGAAGTAATGTAATAAGAACGTCACTCTTTTCATGTCCCTTGACAAAAGCTAATATTCTTCATTTGCCAATCATAGGATATTAAAGACGACTTGGTGGAAAATTTTGAATTCACTTTTACCCAGACACTAGTTTTCAAGTTGATATATCATAATTCACATAATATTCTGTTGATTTCAAAAGAAGTCTAGGAAAAAAAAATGTTGTGGAAACATGTTTCAGACAGTTATTTGGGATATGAAATATATATTTTTTTTAAACCATCGCTTCTGTAGGATTAGTCTTCTTTGTTTACTTTGTGAACATACCAGTACCCTAAATGCAAACGAATGATTTTTGTAACTTATGATAACGATTCAGCGTCATTAAGCTGGGGATAGTCAATAAAATAATCCATTGTCCCTCGAGTCCTTGTAACCTTTAATGACGCTGGTTCCGCTCTGAATATTTGTGAGAAAACGATTCGCGCTACATGCATGAAAGGCAATGCGCTCAGCATGGTGCCTGTATAGAATTCACTTTGGCTTTGCCTTCCCAAGTTCGCCATCTTTTCATCTGATTTCATTTCGTCCTCACTGACAGTGGCGTAGAATTTGGGGGCATTGGTAGGCGCACGTGCCCCTTGCACCGAATGAAAAGAAAAGAGTAAGAAAACAGAATGAAGAGAGAATGGGGTGAGAGAAAACTTCTGTGAGCATAGTGATCATGGTGATAAGAGGGTGAAATCCCTTTCTCCCATGCAACCTTACTCGATAACTGTCCCGTCATTCACCTGGTATAAAACAAGTACCCCCCCCCCAGATTGGCATCACGCTACGCCACTCCTAATAACCGTCCTGCATATCCCCCTATTAGTATCACTCATGCTCAACTAAATAAACCCAATGCATGGTACATTCATATCTATTGTGAATGTTCTCCATGGAATCAGTCATTTCATTTGATTGAACTGTCTTTCGATTCTTGGTTTTTTACATCATGAACACCAAGGACATAAACATTTGCATTTGAAACGGTATTCAGAAGAATATGATATTCATTTTCATCGACATACATGTAGATATCAAAAGATATCAGAGGTGGATATTGTACACCGTTAAGTACCATCTTGCTAAGCATTTTCAGTTACGGCATAGTCTGATGATGAATCATAACAACCTTTCATTACTATTTCATCTAATAAATCATCATTCATGTTTATTTGTTGTTTTTTAAATTTTCGGTGTATTATAAAACTACATCAAGATATCTTTCCAAAAAAAATACAGTATTATTCTGTCTACCTTTACCTGTAAAACATGTAGATTTCAGAGCAATAAGAGAAATTGTCATTATTTCAGGTATACACATCCCTTAACGGGGATTTAGAAAGAGATGCGAATGATCACACACTGCAGTGAAGGTTTAGTTTCTGTTTCAGATAATATTTTTTGAAGGGGTTCGAGTACTAGTCTGCTTGTTTATGAATACGCCGATTATCTATTAAAATATTAATAAAATTATCTCAACATTTATAACTATTGTTTATGGGAAAGTGTCCGGCTCAAGATTTCTTCTATGCACCTAGCGCTAAAAGAAAGAAAGAAAAATCCTACATATAGTATTCTAAAAATTCGCAATTCCCGTAGTGTTTGGAGTTAAGAAATTGCTTTAAGTTTCGAACTTCTATTCAAAATTAGAATAACATGAAAGAGCTTGCACTGTAACAAAATTACAATGGGTATTTTTAGGAATAGTATACAACAAATTAACGTAAAATTAAACCACTGGAAAATACTCCTCAAATAATGACAAAAAAAAAAACCCAAAAAAAAAAAACGTGCAAGATGTGCTGGTCCGTTTGAGGAAATACTATACATAACCTTAAAACATGATTTTTACTAAACATATTCATGTTTAACCGATGCCATAAAGGACGAAGAATAATGCTATCCGATATATATGGAAAGCAATCCATAACATTTATTTTTGTCTAAGTAATCATAAGCCACGTATATCATAGACTTTCTTGTTAAGAGGACGTTTTATCAGATGTAAGTATTAGGTGTGGATGTAGTGCGATACCGTAGACAGTGTTCGGCGCCATTTTAAGTCGGTTATCATGTCTTTAGCCTACATTCTCGAAATTCACTCCAAGAATCTGTGAATATTCAGACACAGTTTGCTACAGATTTAAGCGGTTTATTTCAAATGAAATAAAATAGAAAGCATTGGTTAATTTCACTTTTACAACCAAATTCTTTTCTTAAATATCCTTTGTCACCCTTCCCCAATATGGAAGGGAATTTATTCTTCTGAACGAAAATGATTATATTATTTTGGTAAAACTTGATCATTCGAATGTAGATACATATCAGAATATGTAGATAAATACAGCATGTCTCATACATTCAAAATTTTCCTGTATTAATGACATTTAAATGAATTAAACACTGGGCTATACACGCACGTGTTATAGTCATATATTTTGTATATGTATTTATACTTACCTTCTCGCTTATAATGCATCATAATCAATGGGAGAAATTTATATAACTTACAGCTGTTTTCTTTTCTTTTCTTTGTCGTTGTCGATGATGATGATGGTGTGACTTTTGCTTCATACTCTTTTCACTTGTTATTTACCAAGGTTATGATTACAGCAAGAAATGCACGTTCTACAACTGAACATGACATTACAACTGCACATCTCTCACACGCTTGACCCTTTCCTTTTCTTTCTTCTTGTTTGTATGAATTATCATTATTTTTGTCGTTGCTGTTATTATTATTTTCACGTAATAATTTATCATGATAACAGTAACAAATGAACACTACAGCTGATCATGACATTACAACTGCACATCCCTCAACACGCGTTAATTTCAGAGGCGTTATAGGGAGCCTCTGGAATCTACATTTAGAACCAGTTCATGTCCTGTCTAGGTTTGTATCTTCCTGTACTTTGTAGTTTGTCATGTCTGTTACGCAGCTTACACAATTTGCCTTCTTTCATTTGTCGAGTTTGTGATTGAAAGTTAGCTTTTTGTACTGCAAATCAATAGTAGACAGGGTAGATTACAACTTAAAACACAGCAGTTTGTGACCTGCAGATCGTCTCAAACAATTCAGGATTTAGATTTAGATTTATTTCATTTCATTTTCATTTTCATTTTTCAAAGTAACAGTTGCGCAGTTAATAATGTAAAAATAATTGACAACAAAACTAAGAGCAGAAACATGTTTAGTCATTGCAAGCAAATTGAAGAACTTTAACATCTGAGTTGTAAGAAATAGAATATAATATCAACAGTGAAAACTACATTCAAGTAATCACATGAAAATGATAATGAAAACAGTGACCAGCAAAAAAGCAGAGCTTGTTGAAACACTGGTCCCTGACAAAACGTTAATTATAAATCATGGAATACATATCAAAATTAAACTTGGCAAGACAGATACATTGTCATGGAAAGTAAATAAATGATAAACAAAATATAACAAAACAATCATAACAAAACATACTTTTTATCAAAGAGAAAGCAATGAAAGATATTGTAGAAACAAAAAGCTGAAAGCAGTAAAAAATTAAATTAAAGTAAATTTTACAAGAGATAGAACAAGAAGGACAGTGTGACAGGTGGAAAGGATAAGGATGGGAGGATGGGGGGGGGGGGGCGAGATCTGGAAGGTTTGATATAATTTATAGATTTTACTACACAAGTAAACAAAAATAATATTGTCAATAATTGCTAATGACAGATGCCAGTCTTTACATTCAGAGAATCTTAAATTATTGACATCAATGAGGGATCAATTTCCATAAAAAGTATTTAGCGATTTCTTTTGTTCAATTTACGTTTGAATGTACAAAAACTTTTACGGTACAATTGTACAAATGTACAAAAACTTTTACTGTACAAATGTACAAATGCACAAAAACTTTAAAGTACAAAAACAAATAGTGCATCTCACCTTTTTTATTCAAAATTCTTTTTCTCTTTTTCTCTTTTTTGTTGAAAAGTCTAAAGCACAGCAGAAATCAATATGATATGAGTGCAGCATAATAACATTTATGAGGTATTATGAACAGAATTAAACATTTATTTATTTCTCTATATATATTGGGTATTTCATATTTAAATAATTGACACCCCAAATAGATATAACTCATTCATATATTGTTTGCAATCATTCAAATAAGCTTTTATTTTTTTTCCAAACGTGATCATGATGATAACAAAGAATATATACATGTATATATACAAAATGTCATCGACGATCGATTGGCACAGGCTTGTTTTCTTGGAAGAACAGGCAATTATGAAAACGGGACCCATGAAGCTTTATTCATCTGTTTATAAGCATAAATGTTATCAGTCATTTTGGATATCTTTATACTGTATCCTGTGAAAATTCTCATCTTTACAGTAGCTTCGAATTTTGTTATCTACCAAGACCAGACAGATAGCCTGACACAAATGTTGAATTCAGAGACAGAAATTTTATCTTTCATTTTTGGATAACGTTTTACTTTACCTTCAGAAAATGCTAACCTTTACAGTACACATATGGTTCTCTACCAACACTCTACGAGATAGCCTGACAAAAATGTTGAATGCAGAAACAGAAATGTTATCTTTCATTTTTGGACGACGTTTTACTTTACCTTCAGGAAATGATAACCTCTACAGTACACATTTTGGTTCTCTACCAAGACCCTAGGAGATAGCCTGACAAAAATGTTGAATGCAGAAAGAGAAATGTTATCTTTCATTTTTGGATGACGTTTTACTTTACCTTCAGGAAATGATTAACTCTACAGTACACATTTTGGTTCTCTACCAACACTCTACGAGATAGTCTGACACAAATGTTGAATGCAGAAAGAGAAATGTTATCTTTCATTTTTGGATGACGTTTTACTTTACCTTCAGGAAATGATAACCTCTACAGTACTCATTTGGTGATCTACCAAGACCCTAGGAGATAGCCTGACAACAATGTTGAATGCAGAAAGAGAAATGTTATCTTTCATTTTTGGATGACGTTTTACTTTACCTTCAGGAAATGATAACCTCTACAGTACACATTTTGGTTCTCTACCAAGACCCTAGGAGATAGCCTGACAAAAATGTTGAATGCAGAAAGAGAAATGTTATCTTTCATTTTTGGATGACGTTTTACTTTACCTTCAGGAAATGATTAACTCTACAGTAAACATTTTGGTTCTCTACCAACACTCTACGAGATAGTCTGACACAAATGTTGAATGCAGAAACAGAAATGTTATCTTTCATTTTTGGATGACGTTTTACTTTACCTTCAGGAAATGATAACCTCTACAGTACTCATTTGGTGATCTACCAAGACCCTAGGAGATAGCCTGACAACAATGTTGAATGCAGAAAGAGAAATGTTATCTTTCATTTTTGGATGACGTTTTACTTTACCTTCAGGAAATGATTAACTCTACAGTACATATTTTGCTTCTCTACCAACACTCTACGAGATAGTCTGACACAAATGTTGAATGCAGAAAGAGAAATGTTATCTTTCATTTTTGGATGACGTTTTACTTTACCTTCAGGAAATGATAACCTCTACAGTACTCATTTGGTGATCTACCAAGACCCTAATCTGACGCAATGTTGAATTCATCATGCATCGAGACAAATAAGACTGTCAACACCGGCTCTCAAAACAGAAATTCTCATTACCCATCACATGTTTTATGAGTCGTTTATCGTTCGGGCATACACAAACTTATCACCTCCTCGAAAGCTTCACTGAGTGACACGACCCGATGATTGACGTCGATTAATTCGACATCGTAATGTCTCTGACGAGCTCGATCTAGAAATGGACACAAAACAGACGATCGTGTTTCAATTTTCATGATACAAGCGGGGGAAAAAAGCTTCATTTTGATGTGATTGTCACGTGGTTTTGAAGAAAATAAGAGTAAGCATCGATTGCTGGCTAAGAAGTTGAACAACCTTTCCTTTTTTATGATAGGAAAGTACAACTGTAAAGTTGTACTTTGTCTATTCCATAACATCAGCAAAACTTGTTCAGCACGGATAAAAGAAAAGGAAAGTAAAAGTGAGGGCTCTCGTGGTGCGGAAATAGAGGGAGATATAGAAAGGTTGTTCATTATTATTATTATTATTATTATTATTATTATTATTATTATTATTATTATTATTATTTGTATTTGTATTACTATTATTATTATCATTGTTTTTATTGTTCTTTTTTTAATTTACCATAAAAACGAATCCAAGATATTCATACCGACTAAGAGAAAAAATATATATAGAACAAGATAGGACTGAAAGATGAGACATGAATCTACACTTGCAGAATTGAAATCAATAATAGTAGTAGTAATACTTGTAGTAGTATAGTTTTTATAGTAGTGTTAAAGCAAACAGGGGGAAAAACACGTCGCAACCGATAAAGATTTGTCACAAAATGTTGTCAAAATCATATAACATGTTTTAAAGTCAGAAAAGGGAATTCATTACACAAATATGAATTTCAAAACATTTTGGAAAATATTTTACCCAGTTGCGAGTCATGTCTTTGGCTCTCATCACACACAAATAGTCATAGTCAGGTTCTACATTATGTCACATTCGCATGGTAAATTCTACCTAATTTATGTAAAAATTCATGTCACAGACGTTCTGCACATCATTTTGTAAAATTGTATTCTCAATATTTTGGACCTGTAAAATGAGAGTTCACAAAAAATTGGAAAACTACATGTATTTTTTTTTTTTGGAGGGGGGAGGGAGGGGGTGGCATATTTCGTATGTTTTATTTAACGGTGTAAAATATCTTAATACATAATTATAATGTAATAGCAACGTACAAGCTTAAAGTGTGATACAACAAAGGACCTCGGCCTTGGGTCTCGGTAAATATAACATCACTTAGGAAACTCGTTATTATCCTGTGCATATGATGCAACTCCAAGGCATGCACTCCTTATGTCATAAAGATATATAAGATATGCCTATAGCATAGCCCAGATATTAGGTTTGATTATATGACTCAAACGACATGCATCTATCATGTTTTTAATGCTTGTCACATCTCCATCATGATTTAAGATGGATCCTCTTATAACATTACCCCGGGAAGGTAAGAAAATTAGCATTTGATACTGCGTGTTTGGAGCTCATTTTGTTTTCAGTCACAGTGAAAATGAGAGTAATGGAGTGCATGAACCAATTACAGCTACTGTTACAAGTTTACCGTACGTAACGCGACCAAAATGTGCATTCTGGCGGGGGAAGGAAACCGCCGCGGCGGTACTCGCACACGTACGCATTACATGCAGAGAAGGAACGCAAGGAACAATTTGTGTTTTCACCATCAATCCAGATTCCCAGATTCAATATCGAATTTCGACGAAAGCTATATCATATCGCCTTGAGATTACCGGTTTCGCAGCTCAACCCCGATTTGGGAAGAAGGTTAATGAGCTCGCTTTAAGGTCTCTCTACTTGATCGTTCTACTTTTGCTCGGTGTTCCTCGTGTCTTCGGGCGACTTATACGTGCGAAGAATGAAAGTCTTATGGTAAAAGAGATAGCTCCTTGCCCCATTAACCTAAATCGATAATTGCCCGATTCGCTAGGATTGGTGGATTGTTCCAAATCATCAGGATCTATAGGTGCTTGGAGAATACATCATTGCGGACACACTTTCACTGACACGGCTTTTTGCGTCTCTGTACATCTGCCTGGTGCTGCGCAACCCCATTTTAACCTTGCAAGAGCTCTGACTGTGCGCACCAGAGCTCTGTAGCAACCTTGCGCTCTTTCCCTACAGATATGACCAAACACATTCTAGCCGTTCCCATGAGAACAGCACCTTCGATGCATCTTGTAGGTGTACTTCTGGTAAAGAAATGCGGATGACATTCCAAAAATTAGGTTTTCAACGTGTCTTATTACCAATTTACTTTTGGCGATAGAACCGAGATATCCGATCGCATTTTTGTTTTAGGGTTTGTAATGTTTTCTCGACAGTGCCCTGTATATGCCGTAGGTCTTTCTCAATGCTGTTTAATGTGTTTGTCAAGGCATGCATTTTATAGTAATAGTTGTCTCCAAATTAGGTCTCCATATTAGGTTTTCTACACATGGACATCATCTCTCTTCCCCCCCCCCCCTTTCTTTTAGCTTTTAAAGAGGTTGAGCACCGCGTTAATTTTCTTATTATTTTCCTATGTATATGCTCTCATTTTCTACACTTTTTAAACATTATACCTCGTCTCTCTGTACCTCCACATGTCATCTTTATTGTCTCACTTTCTCCGTCTCCCTCGTCTTTGTATTTTCTTCTATATTTCTTTGTAATCGTATCATTCCTTCGTCTTGTAGGATCGTGTTCGTTTAAATCGAACACGAACAAAATAACACTTCACTATGCGGATGAGCACTATCAGTTACCATGACAACAGCATAGCCAATGAAGATATTGCTGCCTTGTGCAAAATAAAATCTTGATGTCGTTATGCCTACTCTATATCAACATCAGATGAGATACACCTTTATCTGATTGGGGGAAATATTGTAATCTAATCTTATTAATGGCCTCAGTCATGGTCGGGAATGTAGAGCGTAGCATGTATGTTGTTGATGATTACTATACGTACTAACTTTGAAGGTATATTCACACAATTATGATGCTGAAAAGGGAAGAGCTAAAAGCTTTGACCATCCATTGACGAGGATCTGCAATATTTCTATACATGATTCAGTATCACTAATTGATATTTGATTGGATATTATTATTTGAAATATTCGACCATTTCACATACAAAATACAAATATATGAATAAAAGTAATGAACGAAAAATACATATAAATGCTTGCTTAAAGATACTTCACTGCCAAAGAGAGCAAAGACAATAATCAATCCGAATAACATTTCTTCTTCACCAAAATTGCTGTTAGAATCCACGAAAATTGTAGCATCAAAGTGCAGTTTATAAAAGATTTACAATTTAAACAGTTCGATTTAGTAACCATTGTTTAAAATGAGTAACTAAATCTGTTTCCAAAGTCTATGGACGACAGCCTTTAAACAAAACGACGTAAATTCATTTCCTTGCAAAATGAGATCCCAGTGCTCTCCTCCTGTATTATTCAGTCATGAGTCATGCACTGTGTGTGTTACAATCAAGGTAATTTTTTAAACAGTGGGTAGACCTTGTACAACTAACCGCCCTAAATATTGTACCCCCCCCCCAAACCTTCCTTTCACCAGCTCCCTTCGGACTTACACATGAGATTCTAAAATAAAAATGAAACTTGACGTTATGTTACATCCTTCCATTTCGCTATCCTTCATCCTCCTCTTGACACTTCATTCCGGCAAGAAAGTTGGAGCTAGTATATAGGAATACATCCAATAAGCCAGTTCTTAATTACAATTTGCGCATGTGCAGAATGCAGATAAAGGTCATTTGTACCGAGTACAATTAACCTTTATAAGCTTTTATAGCGTGCGCACCATGATGCGCGCACCAGGGGAGCGTTTCATGAAAGGAAGTTGTCGGATATTTTGTCCGACAACTGTTATAAGCTACTGAAATCCTTGCATCTGATTGGCTGAGAGCAAATTTGTCGGATAAAATATCTGACAAGTCCTTTCATGAAACGCCACCCAGATCTGATTTTACGTGTTAAACAAACAGCTATCCACCACAAATAAAATGCGCATGCGCTTACAAATTTGGGTAATTCAAGGTTCATTTGTGCCATTACTAATTTTGAACTGGCTTATATACGTGTGATCCCTGTCTATATGAAAAAGAAAGGAAAAGGGAAATAATTTTTTTTTTCTTTGAATATCTAACGGATCCCCCTCTTCCCCTTTTTGCTTCATTTCTGAAACGAAATATAATGAATATAGAGCATGTCGCCGCGAGGCGCGTGCAAAACAACCTACATGGAACATTAGTCGACTTGACAGTCCTATTTAATAATAATAATAATAATAATAATAATAATACTCGGTTCTTTTACAGCGCTTAACACGTTGCAGGATAGCATGTCCCTATGCGCTTAAAATGAAAAACAGAAGAAACCACAAATACAAAAAAAAACAAACACACACACAAAAAGTACATAATAGTGGTATTTAGCCTGTATTAAACCTAGAAAAGTTCTTTCCGTTGAATTCTTTTTTTTTTTTTTTTATTTATTTATTTGTAATCCCATGTGCTCTCCGAACAATTTCAGCTTTGTTGCCGAAAAATAAACTTTGGGCAATTTGCATAATATGCATAAATCTAAATTATCCCCTCCAAAGCAGTGTTTAGTAGCGGAAGACAACTTGTGCAGAATGTGTCATCTGATCTACGTACTATTCCATATTCGCGATGATAAGTGACTGCAATTGTGTTGTTTATCTTATGCATGCAACCTGTGAGACATCGAAAGGAGTCTACACAGTAATGTCCCATAATAATGTATGATACCTCTATTTAGGAGTTTTTTTTGGGCGTGGAATCCATTTCAATGTTGTTGTTTTTTCAATTAGATATCACCTAAATTCCATGTAAATAAGCTCTACCAACTTAATTATGCTTGAAAAAACTAAACATGCGAAAAGTGCATATTTTTTAACATTAAGAATGAAAGTATGCGCCTACTAATGTAAGTAAAAAAAAAAATAATAATAAATTTCCTGTCAGTTTCAGCCACAGGAGGTTAAAGAGGAATTCAGATTCAGATTCAAGATATTTTATTGTACAGTTGGAAATTTACATCGTTCACATTATAGAAGGAGTACATAAAAGTTGGCAAAAATAAACAAACTTCTTAATACTGGAAAGCAAGAAACAGGAAGAACGGTGTACCTTCAAAAATATTGGGTTAACGATTAAGACATTCAAGAATTATTTGAATGAACACAATTATGAAAATTTGCATTGAGAAGAAGCAGAAAATTAGGGGAGATTAGTGAAAATTTTAGAAAACTGAAAAAGAATTTAGAAAGTGAAGGATTTTTAAAAGCTGAGATTACAAATGATATGGGGAATCTCATTTTGGCATTGCGATCATTATGTGTGATGTCATATGGGGATGGAGAACCCCAAAACACCCCTTTGTCGATTTTAATGGAACAAAGAATTTTAACAGAATCAACTTTTTGTCCATTATTCATTATGGGGGACATATATTTTTTTTACATGCCCTCCCATTGAAATTTTAATTTTTTTTTCAGGATAAGAGTTATCAAAAGGGATACTTGAGTATGTACCTTTCAAAACAAATGGGAAAGTTCTCTTTGTATGACATTACACATATCATGACCGCACTATATCAATGGGAAGATCGCCATATCATAGTGATCTCAACTTTCAAAAATTCATAACTTCCCTTTTCTTTGTCCGATTTATCTCAAACTTTCACATTTATGGTTCTATAATTTTTCTGCTGTCATCCAAACTCATTAACAGGTTGAATTAACCATCAAACCAGCCAACCATAATAAAGCGATTCAAGCCAATTTCTTATGAAAGGGTTAATTTCCGTTTAAGTCCACGTCATATTTGAATACTCCCAAAATATTTTACTTACATTATTTTATACAAAGTCATTAGGAGTAGGCGTAGTTTCATAACTAGGGCATTATATGTCCATGTACGTAAGAAATACACTTTCAGTTGTTCAAGCATAATTAAGTTTTTAGAGCTTATTTACATGGAATTTAAGTGATATCTAATTGAAAAAAACAACAACATTGAAATGGATTCTACGCCCCACAAAATCCCTAAATAGAGGTATCATACATTATTATCGGGTATTACTGTGTAACCTTCTTTCCATGTCTCACAAGTTGCGTGCATAAGATGAACAACACAATTGCAGTCACGTATCATCGCGCATTGTAGAATAATACGTATATCGGTTGACACATTCTGCGTAAGTTGTCTTTCGTTACTAAATATTGCTTCGAAGGGGCCGTTTAGATTTATGTAAATAATGCAAATTGCCCAAAGTTGAAATTGTTCGGAAACAAAACTGAAATTGTTCGGAGACCACATGGGATCACAAATCAGCCAAAGAACTTCAACGGAAAGAATTTTTCTAGGCTCATAAACTGTCATGTCGACTACATGTGGGTTGTGGTTTTCTCTGTGATTTCCAGCGAGCTATCGTTATTTTGTGGAGGAGTTGTGGTCTAGTGGATAAGTCAAGGCACGGGGTTCGAATCCTTGCTGCAGCAATACCGTCCTTTGGCAAGACATTAATCTACATTGGCCACACTGGACCCAGGTGTAGTAAGTGCATGGGTACCTGGCAGGATTTATTCCTTGAATGCACAGAGCTGGGGTAATAATATTACATAATAACATATAGGGACGTTCTGTCATTATAATGTGATATTCGCTATACAAGAGCGGAATATTATTAGCATTATTTTCCTGGTATAGGCAACAAACAATTCAGGAAATATTTCTAGAACAAGAATTTTCTTGAAATTGATCTTCATTACCGGAATTCCAGATTAATTGAAACTTTGATGGATGATAAATCCTTAAAGGCCAAGTCCACACTAATATCAAGGTTATTTGATTGAAATAAATAGAGTAAAATTAAACAAGCATAATAGTGAAAATTTCACTGAAATCGGATGTAAAATAAGAAAGTTACGGCATTTTGAAGTTTTGCATTATTTCTTGAAACAGTGATTTGCATAACATCGGCGGTATGCAAATGAGTGAACCGATGATGTCACACACACTCACTTTTCCTTATGTATTTTATTATATGAAATTTCAAATATTTCAATTTTTATGGATGTGATAATAAAGAATCTCTCCCTTGTATCACAATAAGTTGCAATAATGATGATTTTACATGTTCCATAAGGAGTCAAACCATGTTTTACATCATTGAAGCCAAAAATTGAAATATATTATATTTCATATAATAAAATACATAAGGAAAAGTGAGTGTGTGACATCATCGGTTCACTCATTTGCATACCGCCCATGTTATGCATATCATTGTTTCAAGAAATAATGCAAAACTTCAAAATGCCGTCACTTTAATAATAATAATAATAATAATAATAATAACGGTTGCTTATAAAGCGCTTTACAAGAATATACCAAAGCGCTTACATTATCATTATTACCCCGGTCACTGGATTCAAGTATACCATCCCGCACATCACAGTGCACAATCTCCACTCCCTGGGGAGCATTCCAGCCAGTCGCCTTTTTACGGGCGCGCACATGCTAATCCAATCACATTGACCTTCGCATCCTACCGGGTACCCAATTAGCACCTGGGTGGAGAGTGGCAAATGTAGATTAATGTCTTGCCAAAGGACATTAGTGCCGGGCTGGGATTTGAACCGCGTACCTTGTGATCTTCAGTCCGCTGACTTATCCACTAGACCACAACACCTCTACACTTTCTTAAGTTACATCCGATTTCATTAAAATTTTCACTGTTATGCTTCTTCAATTTTACTTTATTTATTTAAATCAACTTGATATAAGTGTGGACTTGGCCTTTAACTTCCTTCTTTATTTCTTAACAAATACGTTGTTGGTACGATTCCATCCAATCGATACGTGACTTTGGAGAGAAGTTCGCAAGAAAAAGATGAGAGAAGATTTCCTTCTTTGCAAAAAGTGACTTGTTATGTATACGTTGCTACTATATACTTTATATTCCTGGGACACCGTTCTATAATAATAGTTACGTTCACACGGTGGGAGCTAAGCTTGTAGTTTCAAAACTTTAAGTTAACTTGTAGTTAACTTGTAGTTTAAGCCCGTATGAACGGACTCGTGATTTCGAAACTTTAAGTTTACTTGTAGTTCTGAACCACAACTTTAAGTTTACTTGTAGTTCTAGAACCACAAGGTAGCCCCCATTTCGGCCCATGGGAACGGAATAAACTTTAAGTTTCGCAGGCTTGTGGTTTAGGATGACATTGCTGTTCATGTTAAATTTCCGTGTCTTACCCTTCCCGCGAATTATGAACACAGGATCTGTATGTGTATTACACACAATCGGTAGTATCTACTTCCTGGGTCAACCACTACGATCGCTCAGCTTGTAGTTTCGGCTCGTTGTTTAGGGCTCATGTGAACCCTCGCTGCGGTTAGGGAGTCGTGGTTTCGTTAACTTAAAGTTTCGAAACCACAATTCCCGTATGAACGTAGCTAATGAGACAAAGAAGGGGCTTTGCTTATTTGAAGTTCTAATTAATCTCTCATTTCCCCACTTTGCCTTATCGTAAAAACATACTCGCACAGAAATTAGAGGCTATGCACAACTGTCATAGCTACATACCTCGTTTTGTACATTTGTTGTATTATCAGGATTATTGATCTACGATATTTACATACCTCTAGGAGTAATGAGCAGTGGCGGACTTAGGGGGGCAATCCCGCCCCCCCCCCCCCTTTTGAGGGAAAACAATGCATTGTGCCCCCCTTTTTGCGATTGTGCCTCCCCTTTTCGACCAGAAAACTTTTTTTTTTGTTGTTGTTGTTGTTGCTTGTCAGAGAATTATGGAGGGTAACTGGACCCCATAACCCCCCCCCCCCCCCCCTACTGAGCGACTTTTGGAGGGCTGGCGAAATTTTTTTTTTTGGTCGCACCCCCCCCCCCCCCCCACTGGCGAGACCAAAAAAATATGGGTCTCCCTCCAAGCAGTTTCCCAAAGTTGACAATCCTGCATTTGTGTGCCCCCCTTATACGAAATCCTGGATCCTCCCCTGGTAATGAGTGTTCATTGGCACTGATGACACTTCGTTATAGTGTTACAGAAACTTCACAGATACTGCAACTATCGTGACATTAATAACAGGGTGAAACTTCAATTTAATTGTCGCATTTATATTCATTTTCTTTTCTGCTTTTAAAATTCTATTTTTGAATCGCTGACAGTGTGCAGCATGTATGAAATGTAAGGTTAGATATTTTGTCATCTCTCTCCCCACCCACTCTCTCTGTAAATTGTTAATACCATGTCAAATGTAGTTCTTGGCAATGGCTAGTGGAGTCACAAAAACATTTACAATAGGGGTGGTGACGTTTATTTTAGTTTTACAAATTTATTTAAAAAATTTGCCGACAACAGTAGAAACATGTTCCCAGATATGATCTCAACATTTACCAACAGGGGCTTAGAAAAATTGATTTTGTAACAAGCACAAATGTATATGGGGTGGGTTACACCCCCCCCCCCCCCCCCCCCCCCTCCTCCTCCTCCTCCTCCTCCTGCATTATTCTCTGTGGCAAACACCAACACACGGTATGGAAGTCAATAACACTGGTCACCTTCTCTTGCATGCATGTACTTTGAAATCTATCAAAGGGAAGGAAGGGGGAACGAAGACAATTTGAGGAGAAAAAAGGCGATGAGCATAAACTTGGGAGGACTTTGCCCCCGGGCACTGTGTGACATTATAGAGAGGGGGAGCGTGAATGACAAAGACATTGGTAAAGCGACAGACGAACAGATGATGGGGAGTGAAAGAAAGAGGTGAAGAGAGAGAGAGAGAGTGAGTGAGAGAGAGAGAGAGGTGGAAAGAGAGGGAGAGAGAGGAAGGAAGAAAGTAAGACAGACACTAAAATAGAAAAGGGAAAAGGAGACAGAGAAAGGTATTGAAATTCAAAAAGATAAATTGGAATGACAACAAAATTGTGAACAGAGGGGGCAGAGGGGGCGACCCCCCCCCTATGATTTTTCAAGTAGTGAAAAAAGAAAAAAAAAGAAGGAAAAAGAAGAAAAGGAGGAAGAAGAGGGAAGAAAAGGGAAGAAAGAAGAAAGAGGAGTATTAAAAAGAGAGGTCTTAAACATATAACTCTATATTACCCCTGTTATTTAATGGAGAAAAAATATGACGTCATCTTTAGGTCGTCTTGCCCCTCCTATCAAAATACCCTGGCGCCGCCCCTGATTGTGAATGACGGTGGATGCAAAGGATTGGGTTAGGTGAAGCGAGAAGAGAGAAAAGAAAGGAAAGTGGGAGAGACAGAGAGAGAGAGAGAGAAGGGTGTGGAGAGAGAGAAGGAGAGACAGAGAGAGGGGAGAGAGGGAGAGAGAAGACTGGGGTGAATGTCTCTTGGATGCTGACTTGGGACCCACCGAGGCAGGGCGCTCGGGACGGAGGATGGGTGCAAGCAGGCTAGAAAATGGGTCAGGCGAGCTGAGCAAGCCAGGAGATCCCGCGAGATCACAAAACAAAGTGACAGGTATATAGGAAGACATGATGGTGTTTTGTGTATACTCACACGCATGATGGATATGGGCGGCGTTATTAAAAATCATTGCCCGGCTGGGATATGACTAGAGTGCGGAAGAGAGATCGTGAATGGAGAGGAAATAATGTAGAGAAAGGGATGTGAGGGAGGGGGTTAGGGGAAGGAAGAGAGGGAGAGAGAGAGAGAGAGAAAAAAAAGGAACAAAAGAAAGGGAGAAAGAAATAGGGGAAAGTACAAGCAGAGAGAGATGGTCGTGCGATAGCGAAGGAGAGAGAGAGAGAGAGAAAGAGGATTGATCGAAGGGCCTAGAAAAGAGAATATAGGGAGAGAGAGAGAAAGAGGGTGGCGTCGTGGGAGAGAGAGCAAAAGATAGAGAGGAGAGGGGGAGAGATAGAAAGACAAATTATCTGGGTGTTGAACTTGTCTTGTGGTTACTTGCCCGTGATGAAAACAACATGAGAAGTGACGGGAGCACGCGGCAAACTTGATTACATTCGTCGGTTTTTCATCACCAAATTGGCATGGACCATTCGCGCGGGCATTAATCGGACTACATTTTTCTTTTCCACCCCTTCTCCCTCTCTCTCTCTCTCTCTTTCTCTATCTATCTTTCTATCAATCTATCTCTCCGTCTCTCGCCATTGAGGCCTTTACTAATTACAAGTTTAGAGAGGAATACAGTTAATTTCTAAAACATTCTCAATCATTTAATAAATAACGTGCTATAAGCTAACAACAAGGGACGAAATTATTTCAATTCACTTTAAAGACATTTATTTCCAACTTTTCAATATACAAAGTAATAAATGAGCAAAAATGATGTACATGTATTTTTAACAAAAGATATGACAAAATATACATTAATGTGGTACATACCTAGCTGGAGGACACACCTCTAAAAGCAAAAGCTTGGGGCGAGGGTGCCCTTAGTACATAATACATTATTACATAATAAATATAATAAATATAAATAAATAAAAACTATATATATATTATGTTGTTGAAGATAAGATTGGAAGAAAGTACACCGTTTAATTATGATAATTTTGACATGAAGTTACGGGTATAAAAATGCACACACACGAACACACGCGCACACACGCACACACACACACACACACACACACACACACACACATATACGCCTCCATCTCTCTCTCTCTCTCTCTCTCTCTCTCTCTCTCTCTCTTTCCTCTCCTTTCTGATCTCTACCTTTAATGCGCTGGTACCCATGGTGCTCTTGCTTTTTTTTTTTTTCTTTTTTTTTTTCTTCTTTTTTGCGCTTCGCGCTCTTTTGTGTACCATGTGTACCTATACCTAATAAATTTCATCATTTCCTGATGAAGGCCTATGGCCGAAATTTCGAATCTTTTCATCGTATAAGGACTTTTCATTCCTATTTTGTCTATAACTTTGCAAGTCCGAAGAGAACTATCTTTTTACTATATATATATATATATATATATATATATATATATATATATATATATATATATTCTAAGGTATCGTAACATAAAAATCGGACGAATCCTACGATAAACTTAATTAACATTCAAGTCAACAAAGAATTACCAATATCGAAATGGGTTGTCCATTCCACGCTTCGCTTTTATCCAAAGTGTCTGCTTTGTGTTTCGTACTAATGCAAGAACTATTTAATAATGTATGACGGGTTCTAATCTAGTTTTGAAAAGAAAATGATCAAATTTCGTAAGTCGATGAAAGATGTCAACTCGATTAGGTTTTCTGCTCTACAAGGCTTCGGTTTACCTCTTTTGAATGTTTTATTCATGCCAAGCTCTTTTCATTGTAATCTTCTTGACATTAATAATTCGGTTACCTTCATTTCCCTAGCTAAATGTCAACCGGGTTTTTCAGCCTCGTTGTTTGAAAAGGAGATTGCTGATAATTTGGTGAGGCAAGCACATAAGTAATTTTCTTTTCAGTTTATCGTTCAAGAGATCACTTTTATCATTTTATGCACGATTTTTCGTGTTCAGAGAAAAGTCCGTGTGGGACGCACCATCGCCTACCGCCCATACGCCCTGTTGTGACCTTTCCATTACAAGTCAATCGAGATTTTGGGGGTCCTTCTCCTCGGGATCTCATATCATATCTATTATCTTTTTCTTAGAAAATACAAAATAGCAGGGAAGATAAAGTTGGCAATTTTCTCGGTAGGAGACCGC